>JAEMBT020000001.1:20114140-20724140 GCA_018873245.2 Archegozetes longisetosus | reverse complement strand
CACTCATGTGATCTTGAGACCTATTCAACATAATAGTTTCGATTTTCAAATTATATCATCTCCCTATAAGAACAAGTAATGTTTGTATAATTTACCCTTCTGTGAAAGTATACACTCATAATTTTCTTTACCTGCTTTCCACAGCGTAAGGAATGCGTGTTTCAATTTACTTTTTAGTCTTTTCATCGCTAGTAGTACTTCAGTACTCTGGTACTGAACGCATTGTTATTAAGGCTCAGAGAAAAATTGCATTAGATATATAGCTGTCCAATTTGTCGAAAATCTGTTAGTCCTACTTCATGGACATTCTTTGAAAGTTCTAAACTTTCAATAAGAGAAACATTGCGCATTGTATTGGCATTTGTAGCTGAGATTACTAATCGACAAGCGGCAATTGAGTGTCATGTTGAAAAAATACAATTTCAGATTGATATTCTGCTTGCAGAAAAGTTCAAGAGGTCATCTTATCTCAACCTGAACGTAAAATCGGAGGTCTATATGATATGGATGGCAAAATAATCAGTCATTTTATTGAAATCAACGAAACTCATTGTTTATCGCAAGTACAAGTGAGGCAAAATGTTCGATGAAGAAAAACATATTTGAGTCGTTGGTGGGACATGTAGATTAACGAAAGAGGCATTCATGTTTAGAGTCCCAAATAGAACAGTTTCGGTTATTCACTGTTTAGTTAAGAATTATGGTAAGCCAGATTCAATCTTAGTTACCGATTCAGCTGCAGTTTATAAATATATTTCACTTAGGCAACATCATTTGTTTGGCCATTATAGCGTCAATCAAAGCTTTCATTTTGTCTGTCCAGATGATAAACAAATACACACCCAAAATATTGAAAGCCGTTGGGCACAATTGAAAAAAATATTAAATCTTATCGCTCAAACAAATACAGTGACAAATTCATTTCTTAATATTTATACAAATTCGCTCATTTTAAGAATAGAAAAGTACAGTTATGTCCAAAGATTTAAACATTTTCTGAGAGATGTAGTTAAAGTTTATCTTGGACCTTCTCTTTATTCAGATAGACTCATTCTTCATCGTCCACCATTTTATCACGATACATTCCACTATTCGTATCAAGAATCGGATTCGAATTCTGATTAACGAAAAAAAACAAGGTATATTAAACTCCTCGCCCCGTTTTAAGTGCGAAGGAAGGGCACAGGCAGTGCCTAGTGGGACAGTTCCTCAGAGCGCTCAATAGTTAAAACTTTCGTTTTGTTTTTCAGTCTTAAGGAGATGTGAGTGTTATCATTGTATTCAGTTTGACGAGACCTTTCTAACGATATATATGTTGTAGGGGTTAAGTATTTTGGTCAGAAGTCAAAGGTCACCCGCCGTTAATTCGAGCTCACAAGTTACCACGTATGGGACCGTTGAGCTCTGTATGTCAAGACCTTTCCAACGACACATGTTGTAGGGGTTAAGTATTGTGGTAATGGTCGGGGATAAAGGTCACTCGTCGGCGAACCCGAGGTTACAGGTAATCATGTATGGTAAAGTTGGACTGAGCTTGGCATAACCTTTCCAACGATATATGTGTTATGGGGGTAAAAATTTGTGGTCATAGGTCAGAGGTCACCCGTTGGTGAACCGGAGATCACACGTCATCATGTATGATATCATTAAACTCAGTTTAAAGAGACCTTTCCAACGACATATGACTCGTTGATATAGGTCAATAGGAGCACTTCGAGCAGGGATTGCTAAGATTCACCCAAATTCTGAGTAATCTGCGATATGTATCTTCGATTTTGTTTGGAAATAGAGCATAGATAAATGGAATCACTTCAGCTTTATAGAATCCATGAATCGTGTATAATTGAGTGAATTTTATTGAAACTGAATCAAATGTGCCATCAGAGTACAGTTTATCAGTTGAATACATTTTCAAGAAAGTTTTTAGTTCCAAAAATAATTATTCTGGGGCCATTCCTGTCATCAGCTAGCAAAAAATTTTCTTGATTGATAGATGTTAAGAATTCCGCGGTTAAATCAAGATCTTCCATTGAATCGGGATCAGCTAGAACGAATTTGTTCTTTGTTCTGTACATAATAGATGAAACTAATGAATATTTTGGTAGAATAGCTACGATATCAATATTAGTTTAAGACGCTTGCATTCTTTCATGTTCTTTCTGAATAATCCAATAAGAGAAGAGCTAGCTTTAACTTTTCCGCGAAGCCGAGGTAACCGTCATAGTCATTATAAAATGTTGAAGTCAGAAAAATTTCAAAAAAAGTCGCTTAGAATAGTTAGAGGAAAGTTGAAAAGTCGAAAAAGTCGAAAGAAAGTTCGAAAAGTTGAAAAAAGTTGGTGAAAAGTTTGAAAAAATCGCTTAAAATAGTTGAAATGTCAAAAAAGCTGTCTAAAATATTTGAAAAAGTAGGAAAAAAGTAGCCAAAAATAGTTGAAAAAGTTGATAAAGTCGTGTCTAGTCATTTTCGACTTTGCGTTTAAAGTCAAAATAGTCAAAAAAGTAAAAGCGAAGTTAAACGCAATGCTTAAAGCATCAGTATAACTACAATAATAAAAAATGCTCAAGCTACGCCCACTAAACTTAGCTCATTGTGGACTCGCGTGCTCGAAAACGTTGGATTTTCTTCCAGTTTTATCTTGAGTTTATTTGTAATAGATTTTCATTCAATTTCAGCTTCGTTTAGCATGTGAAATGGTTCGTGAGGTTTGGGGATGTTCACCATTTTATCGTCCACTTAAGTGATACGGGCCTTGCATCCATTTTTTTGTTGACCGTTGACAGTGATAATAACTCTTATCACCTCTCTCTTTATCCTTCAAGAATGTGTGGTTTTGAAAAATTATCATTTTTTCCTTTGGTTGATTCAATTGTAACGATTTTATTGCGTCTAAGACGCGAATTAAACCATTAATCACCAGTAAACCACTAATCGATTTTACAGGTGGAATGAAGACAACTTATTGTCTACGACTAAGTATAAGTTTGGGGACGAAAGGGATATCTGATAGAAATTGCTTATCCAGCAATCTTGCTATCAGATATGTTTAGCTATTAAAAAGAAAAGACAAGTGTTCTCAATAAAGTCTTTATTGATACTGATTAAAAAATGCATTTACACAAGCCTCCTATAAGTTAAAAATTACTCAAAACCAATGCCTTACTAAAGGCCAGTTATATTGAACGATAATCAACGATAGAATCAATTGAGTCACTGTTCGTCACACAATAAAATGTAATTCAGTCATAGTTTTTAGATAGATCACATAAACTACAACTAATTAATAATATTGAAACACAAATTTGCAGAAAAATTTCAATTACAAACACAAATTAATGTATTAAACTGAATAGACTCAAAATAAAAATCACTTTCATTCACTTGAAAAGTAGGTGAATGGGTTTGCATTTTGCACGTGTTAAATACATTAATTCTCGTGAGGCTGTAAGACAAGCAGATTAGCAGATATGAAATTCAATTTACTTCAGTTTAATTAATATACAAGTGTTTCAAAAGTTTCAGATATGTGAATCAATTTAAAGAATTACTTTGAAAAGCTTAAAAATTTCTTTACTTAATGAAATATCTATAAAGTGGATGCCTATCAATCGGGGTATAACCAACCTAACATATTCATTGAATTGCCGAAAAAATTCAGCACAAGCAGCAATATTATTTTCTTTCAAGATATTAACAATTTTCGCGATAGAATTCAAGTCTTTCAGAGTTATTGTTTCAAATTCATGAAAATTGATGACTTGCTTTATGTCAAATATTCTGATTTTTTGAATGAATTCAAAAGCAGGCTGTATTTTAGTGTGTAGATATTTTCCAAATATTCTACAGCTTAAGCTCATATTTCGATGCTTTTTATGCTAAGAGCCCGAAATAAAGCCCTAATTTGCTTAGAGTTTAGAATTATTTCTTTTTATGCTTAGAGTGCTAAATTATGCTTTTTTAAGCTACGCGCCTGAAATTATGTTCTTTTATGCTTTAAGCAACGAAAAAGTATAATTATTTATCTTTAATAATGAGAATCGCCATATTTCTACTTGATTCAATATATTTTCTTACATTTCTTACTTAAAAACTCTATTCAGATTAACGAGATAGATGATATTCAATCAATTATCGTATATCCGTTTTCACTTACGGCATTGAAAGATATTTTCTCCTTTCATTGTCACTATTATTACAATTCTTAAGTGTTTTACTTCTTAAGTATACATTTAAGTCAAAATCTAGAACACTTTATGCTATTTTCGTGTTAGAAAAGCATTGACACCATTTTTTACACCTAATTCTTTACTGCCTCAAACTTCATCAAAAATTGCTTAATCTTCAAATTTCAATAAGTATCTATTAAAATAGAATTTACAAATTTTTATTAATAATCTCGAATCAGCACATCAGACACATAAGCAGTCCTTAAACTTTTTTAGCTTCACACACACACACAATTTTAGCTAATAACCGAATCTATGAGTTTGAATAGTATAGTTGATATATCTGATAAACAACCGGAATTTCGATTTCAATACTAAAGAACAAGTTCTATTGATTATAAAATCCGAAATTGAAAATTTTTCAGTTATCTCTCAATTGATCTCATCTCAAGTATAATTACTTGCACCTCTCATACAATAAATTCTTAATCAATGGGTTTTAATGTAATAGTCCATAAAATAAAGTTTAGTCCACATTTGATTTATTAATCAATGCGAGATTGTCCCAAATCCTAATAGTAAGACTAATTACAAGTGTTTATGTATTGATACAAATTGATAGTTGCAGACATAGCAGCTCAACACTCCATCTTCTATAATATATCCCATGAAATATGAATTCTAAATGAAACTCCTATAAATTTGAACTAAATTAATTAATTAATTCAGCTAAGATACTACTATACCATAGCTTACATCAGTATAAGAGTGAACCAAAACAAGTTTTTACACTGACATCTAAGCATCGGTTTATCAGGTTTTCTGCATTGAGTGGCGGCCCAACTTCTTCACTGCATTGCATTAGCTCCATCTAAACTCTTATTATGATTGCAACAGAGGGGCAAACCAGGGGCACCACAAACACTCGACCGACCACTCAAACAATTGGCATCAAATATGAGCCAATAGTAACAAGTGATCGCATTTTTAACGGTCGACCATTTTTATGGCTGTCATAACACTAATAGATGTTGAACACTTGTTAATAGTGCCCACGACAAACCACAAATCTATTTCCAAAATTGTTTCCCAAACACATGATATGTGAAAACTTTTTCTTCAGTCTCAATAACTTCTCATCAATTAATGTAAATCTGTTTTATTCATTAAGTTATTACCAATTGAACTAATTGAAAACAAATGGCCTTAAGACGTAAAAACTGTTCAAATGATGCAAATCACCTCAATCATAATAATCAACGAATCATCCAGTTAACGCGCACTAAAAACGGTTATGGATTCACTTTATCTGGTATTTTAAATAATCTAATCAAAAATTGTTCCAAACTGTATCTATCTGTGCTCTAACATTTTTTAACGTTCATTAAACTGTTATTTAGTTACGATTAATATATGCATCAATTTTTCTAATACTTTAATATGAATAACCTAATTGAGGCTATTTTCAAATCAGTTTAAACTAAGCTAAACTAAATCAGGTCAAATAGCCACTAATATTTTATCAAAACTTTCATAACTGATTTAAATGAATTCAAACTAATCTAATAACTAATAACTAAAACTACAAAACTCACACTAATCGTCTTAATTGAAATCAACAGCTTATCAATGGTTGCAAGTTAGATAGCTTTTAAAATACCCTGTCAAATTGTCAATAAATTCAATTGAATCACAAACAATCAAACTAATAATTTGTATTTATAATAAATTGATTTTGATCTAAATGATTTTCTTATTAAACTCTCTCACAGGAGAGATGCCGTGTATGTTGACTCAAGTCAAAGGTTATGCTTATGCTTCTGGCCTCAGAAGTGGTGACTACTTAATCTCGGTTAATGGTCAAAATGTTAGTCAACTGTCTCACGACCAGGTCGTGCGTCTTATCACTTGTTCTAGTGGTACACTTAAGCTGAAAATCGCACAAAATTGCAACTATTATTCAAGTAATAGCGATGACAGCGAATTCGATCGCAAAGATCACGTACAAAGACCACGTTATCCTTACAGACACAGAAAATCATGTCATAATAATACTGATGCTAAAGAAAATTCATTTTCAATTCATCCAAATCATCACCACTTTCATCATGAAAATAAAGGACCAAATGATGAAAGAATGAGAAAAAAGCATATCAATACTTTAGGCACCAGATCTAATGAAGGATTACTCGATCTGTTGCTCCAGCAAAGATTATCCCAAATCCAAAATAATTCAAGTGATAGTGACACTCAACCAAATCAAGACAACGATGACCAACATTTAAACCCAAATCATATTGAAAATTCACCTGAAACAACACCACTCAATGGCACAAATATTAAATCGAGCCCAACCAGTCAACAAACACTAAATTCACTGTTCACTCATGAACACGTCAATCATATTGTCTCAAATTCGCTTCAAACAGTTCTCAATGTAAGTAACAATAAATCGAGGCCTGGCTATTGCCACTATTTCACAACAATTTAATATTACTAATGATTGAATCTTAATTTCAATAAATAGAACAATCAGTGGCCGACTGACCCAACAGAAGATTTGCACTCTAGAGCTTTGCTCCGAGCTATTATTGGCTATTTGGGCACTATTGAAATGCCTAAACATTCAAATATCGATTCACTCGTTATCAAAAACTGTATTCGAAGAATAAGAGCTGACAATAAACTGCAGACAACCGTTTTATTAGCTGTTTATCCCGAAAGCATTATATTGGCCAATATTCAGGGACAATTGATCGCTCAATTTATCGCACAAAATATAACATCATGTGGCGTTTGTGCAGATGATCAAAGCTATTTTGCATTAATAACAACTGTTCATTGCCAGAATAACAGCCAAACTGATCAACAACAACAATCTAGTTATTCCTGTCATGTCTTCATGACGAGGCCGAGCGCTCATCAAATGCATGATAGGATTGCCAAAAGTTTTCGAATCAGATGTACTTTAGATCCGGTCACGAGTAATTGTCTAGAATTTCCAGGTTTCTAAATTTTACATTCCTTTCATCTCTCAGATAATTACTCTATAGATATATGTAAGTGTTTGCCGCACTTCTATAGCAAACATAGGGTCGCGGACTGGTCTTCAACCGATAATTTTATTATTCTATAGTAATAGACAGTAATCATTTCTCTCTAAACTTTGTAAGTGCCAAAAATTTTGGCGGTCAGGACCGCGGTTCGGCAAGTCTTCTTGTATCTACAAGCAATTTTGATGCATTTCAAAGCAAAATTATTAATATTGCATTATTTTGATTTATTTAGAGAGCTCTGACCCTATATTAAGAGTTATCGTTGGTCTGTATCGTCAAAAGCTAGGTTGCGCTCCACCCGCTTTGGCTGTAGTTAATGTCACTCATAGTAGCAGCAATAGTGACAGTGGAATACATGATAACAATACAAGTGATCACATCTCAACAAATGTCTCGTTCATCCAAAATGATTCGTCCTATAACACACAACAACTCGAAGCACAACTTAATCCAATCAAAATCAGACAAACGGTTGACAAGTATTTTAAATTGAAACAAGATTCAAACCTGACGAATATTGACGATACTATAGCACCTGAACAATCATCACATGAGTCATCAAACGAATGTATAGACTCAAACGCTGATGGTCAAACTTTTCACTTCAGTCACAATAATGCTAACAGTGCCAAACTCAAAAATCAGGCCCAAATTTGCCGCACAACTGATTCTTCAAGCCTTCATACAAATCGCACAATTAGTCACAACATCAACAACTGTATTGTTGATAAGATCCAAAATACTGATAACCACATCGACACTCAAATCGCAAGCCAACACCTTAATCTGTCAACAATTGATCCAGATCATCAATTTGATCACACCCAACACACCGAATCGCCCGTCTACCAACCAAAGGTTAGCATTCGTTCATTTCATAACAGTCAAGTCCATATTGTTATTTGCTCATCTATTATTTTTACTTCTCATGTAATTTCGAATCAATCTGATCCTAATTCATAAAAACTATCAAATACGAAGTTTATCATTCTGACTAATTTCTTGGGTATCAGTTCGTATGTTTTGAGTAAATCTCGTCTAAGATACTTAGCCACCCCTATACTTACTAGTTAGAATAGTAATAGCAAGCTTCAGCACTTATTACGAGAGGCGATCCAAACATACTCAATAAGTTTCCCAAAAATTTTCAACTATAACTAACTTTATTTCTAAAATAATACTAAATCAAGACTCGATTCGAATGAAAAATTTTAACTCAATAAAAAGACAGTCGATTTTTACACCAGACAGATTCCATTACAATTTCAGCTTAGATATCAACAGATATAATTCAATCTGAAACCATATATCAGTTTTGGTTAATTATCTTCCAGTCTAATCCAGTCATTTTTTCAAATCATCTAATTCATTTAAACTAAACAGTCGTCCATTCATCTAATTAAACCCATATTCAGTAATAAAACCAATTGAAGAGTCCAAACAATTTAATTAAGGCATTATACACCGTTCCGCACGTTCCGGGACCCGCCTGTCAGTCCCAGTAGAAACAATGACTTGTTGCCTGACATACAAACGTCCCAGAATACAGTTTATAATACTTTTGGACAATTGATACTAGAATCAATCAAAAAATCACTCAACACATTATTCAACGTCATGATTGACAATATTTTTAACTGTCAAACTCAAACATTTTATGTAAGTTATCAAAAGTTGTAAAAATTGCAAATCTTTTTATATCACATAATGATTACAAAATATTTCTAGTAAATACTAATCAATTAATTAAAGCCTGAAAAATTACTAAATCCAATATGAACAAAGTAGCTTTTAAGCTTTCGCTTGAAAAAAAATCATTTTTCTATTTAAATTTTTGCTCTGGAAAGTACTGCAAAAAAATTCAGGGATATCTTAAAGAGTCGATCAGACTTATACACCAAACATCATACTATCATCTATTATCCGACTTTGTGTCAAATGATGTGACTATTTTCTCAAATGATCATTTCAGATTCTATATCCAAACAATTGAATTATTCGACCAAAATGCCATTGATTAAATGAGTTTTCCTATCATGCCAATGCATACAATACAATGAATCATATGAAAATATTCTTAATCAAGCATCCTATAATCCTTTAACTTATAACCATTACTCCCTTCAATCAGCACACATAACATCAAATTGTTAAGTTCAAGTAAATCATTAGTCATTTGTATGAAGCCAAAATCTGCGAGATTACCTTAAAAACCAAATTATCATTATATCAGTCATAATCTCGAGACTTGCCGCGAGTTCCAAACAGATTTCAAACATAGGGTTAGGCTCATGCTCAATCACACAAACCTCTGTGTTGCTGTCCGAACTAGAAAATTTGTTCATCAATTTACGCTAACTTTCACTCACACATCCACAAAGCCCAATGTAACCACTAATTTCTAACATTTTTCAGGCCATACCAATTACTGCCAGTTCTGAAAGTTGGATAAAACCGGCCACTCTTTCCAAAGAAAACCTCGAATTGAATAATGAGGTAAATGTTTATTTTCTTATTTTTGTCTCACAAAATCGTCTAATTGATTTGATCTCTAAGATAACATCGTCTTACGATTGCGACACAAAGTCATCCATGAGCTTAGAAGGCATGGCACCCATGAGTGATACTGTTTCTGCGAGTGCGAGTGTCATCTCTGAAAGACCAATAGATGTCGGATGGGTTGGCGGATGGGCTCAGCACTTCGAAAAACTTCTCTCCGATCAGGTTGGACTCAACGTTTTTGCGGTAAGTTTTCGGTCAATTGCTTTCAGATCTGATCACATTGATTCATTTAATCAATAAATCAATCAAAATCAAAAACAGCAATTTTTGAAGAAAGAATTCAGTTATGAAAACCTTCAATTCTGGATCTCTTGTCAACAGTTTAAAAAGTTGACTAATCAGGAGCAGGTAATTTCATAACACCTTCAGATTATACAAAATTCACATCTTTTACAATAATAAACTGTTTTATTCACTTTAGATGAGACGAGAAGCCAAAAATTTATTTGATAGGCATTTAAGTGTTGGCGCTCCAGAAGCAGTCAATGTTGATAGTCATGCCAGACTTGTCGCTCAGAAAGGACTCGACGAACCATCACCGCAACTATTCGCCAAGGCTGAGAAACAGGTAATCTCATCAAAAATATTTATAACCTGCATACAGCATTTAACCTATCAGTTACTAACTTGACTCAATCTTCTTTTTATTCAATAAAAGATATTCAATTTAATGAAATTTGATTGCTATCAGCGATTCTTGAAATCTCATATCTATAAGAGTGCCTTTCGCTTGAATTACAAGGAAAACCATTACCCTATCAAAATTCTGATCATCAACAACTCAATCATAATATTATTGATCAGTTGGATGCGACTCAGCAGATCAAATCCAAAAAGCGGTCATTCATTCCATGGCCCAAAATCAAATCACATAAAACTCAAGACAAAATGGCTCAAAAACAAACTAATCCAAAGCAGCCAATAATCAGAAAATTATCAGATTCCTTATCTAAGATGAAATCTAATTCCAAGACATTTGATGATCAAATCAGTACAAGTAGTGCCAATCGGTCAGATTTCACCGGAAGCCAGTCATCAATAACCAGCTCCGAGCCAATTGACAAATCGAGTGTAGCCTTCGCTTTGTCCAAGTCTACAGAATCTATCAATCAATCAAATTTCTACCAAATATCTGGTCATTGCAAAAGAGACAATTGCCGCCTTTCCAGGGTTATTCTTCCAGATCGATCACAAACTGTTGTACCGCTAACTACTGGTCAAACAATTGGCCAAATGATAGAAAAACTACTCGAAAAAAGAAATCTCAAATATTCAGCGTTTGATGCATTCGTCACTGGATCCGATAAAGTATCTATTTCTTTCTTCTTACGAAATTAACACGAAAATAATATCTAATAGTGTCGAGCGTTTCAAAGTTTGCAAGTTAGTGTACAAGTCAATTCAGGATCAGTATCAAATAATTCAAAAATTAACTCAAATAAACAATATTAACTCCCATTTATAGTCTTAATTTGAAAAATTAGCTAAATTCATCATAATTTATCGCTCCAACTCTTAACACAAATCGGTCACTCAATCATTTACTAACTTTAATCATTGTTTTCTTTTCAATGTTGCATCAAACTCATTTAGCAAATAGTCTTACGATCGATTTCTTAATTTTTCAGCTTCATTATAATCAGTTTAGAATGAACCTATTGAACATAAGTTTATAATCTTGTCTATTATAACACAATTACAAGCGACTATATAGTTAATTAAATGCGACTTATTTCAATAGCCACTGGATCCCAATTTGGACCTGACCACACTCGGCTGCAACGAGATTCGTGTTGAGCAGCGCATACTATTCCAGATCGATTTTCCCAATAGAGAGATCATTGGCATTAAAGCCCGATCTTCCAAGCTATGCGGAGATGTTTTCCGCCCTCTTCTCAATAAATACGGATATAAATTAGAACATGTTGTCCTACAAATTGTAAGATTATCTCATCCAATATTACCTAATCTTATCTAACCTTATCTTTATATTTAAGGCTAATTCGTCAAAGTGTGTCACATCCAAAATGCCAATCAATCTGATTGATAATCAAAGAATAATAGTCAGCATAAAAGATGATCTTGAAGAATGGGGCTGGGATGCCAACACCACTCGTATTCCTGTAGCTCTGAATAAAACCACACGGACACCAGATGACCAACCCATTTCTATTCCAATAATTGACGATTCGCTTCTAAATCAAGAATCGCTAATCGCTCCAAATATAGATATCGATAACTCTCCGGGCAAAGAAAATCATCTTCCTACTAAAAGCTCAATATATTTGTCTAATTCTAATTCTAATTCAGATCCAATCACAGATGATTGCCATAGCTACTTAGTCGCACAAAACAATATAAGTTTTAGTGATGACAGTAAATCAGAAGCATTTTTTCGAGACGTCATCTTATCGTCACAACACATACCATCGACAAATCAAAATAAATTCTCGTTATCGCCCAAACCAATGGCGCGACAACAAAATTGTTTGAAAACAGCTGCTAAACCCACTCAAGCAGTTTCATTAATGCAACCATACAGCAGCCAAATCAAATTCAGTCAATGCAATTTATCTCCAATTGAAAAAGTTAATTCTAATCAAAATCTTATAAATGACATTGATTTAGATCAAACTCTTAAAAGTATGCAATTTTCTAATAATCAAACCTTAACCAATATTGAAAGTGCACTATTTGACCAAACATTAACTCCATCTAAAATTGCTTACCCAACCAACGCCAACAACCAACAGAATGTCTTGCTGGACAATCATGTCGCCAATTACACTCCTCCCACACCAGTCCAAGGTTCTCAACACCACCAAACAATGCCAACGCTGGTCAATTCGCATAAATCTCCTGTAAGACGACTATCATCCCTACCGCCACCACTTCCACCAAAGGCATCGCATCTTGATAGAGGAGCGCCTCCGAGACCTCCAAATTCTAAATATTATTCAGCTGTTAATTATTCAACCGACAAAAATCATAACGATAATTCTTTTATCAGAAACATAGATCAAATTACTCACAAGACTAATGTTAGTTTCGTTTAGTCACAATAATAACTTATTCTCACACATTTATTGTTCTTTAATATAGTTTCACAGCTAATCCATTCAAAGTGACATTTTTTAATGCACTATGTGTCTATTTTTCTTACCAAAATCTATCCAATACAAACCAGACTAAACCGGATCAGTATTCCATATCTTTCTTCTGTTAATACGATTTGGTAAAAATGATAAACCTGTAAATTTATATATAAGCGTTCCCAAGTATCAAAAGGTCAACTATAATTACATGAAATAATTGCAAATATAGTCCATTTGTATTTATGTATACATATTATTACAGTGTATTATATACTGTATATTGTAAAAATAACCTATCAATAAAACTCTATCAGCAACACCTATCAAACGTGGTGCTTCTAATTTTCATTTAATATTTCAGTCAATACAACAATCAGTTCAGTTATAGCTCACGTAGTCCTTCAATTAGATTCACACATCAAACCAGTGTAATAAATCATTCGAGTATACACTTAATTCGACTACTTTTCTCAAAAACTAATTAACTAACTGATCCAAAAAATATTTCATTCAAAAATTCTTAGTCATCACCGACAGCACTAGATATTCTATTTTAAACCTTTAACTTGGCACCAAACACACTATTTCTAACTATTTATATCATTTAAGTTTGTGTTGCGCTCCCATTCAGTCCCATTAGCTTTATCCACAACTTTTAAATCAATTTATAGCTCAATAACTCTCTTCCTCTTCTCGACATATCTCGCCTTAACATCTTGTCTCAACGTCTTGCCTTAACGTGTTCCGAAATTTTCTATTCAAACTAAAATTACCAAATCACAAAACACCAGTCTCTAAATGTTCAAACAACAAACTTGCTCCAAGTCTTTCAAACGCTTCCCTAATCAATAATAACAACAATCTGTAAACTCATTTTATAAACTCATTGTTTGGCAATTAATTCGGCTCGAGATTTCACTCACCCGATCTATCAAATGATTCCTCAAAATACAATTCAAGGTATGTTTTACTTCTTTCTCAATCTTCTATTTATATTTCATACTCATAACTCTACAATTAAATAATACTATACTTTCGATTGATCAAGACACTTTTGCATTTATTTGTACTTTTTAAAACAAAACAAGCATTAAATGATTCAATTTGTAAGCATTCGCAGGTCAAAGTCAATCACCGATTGGCTGTAATTTGTGTGGAAGTAATGGAGCATCAGTTCGCTGTGACAAATGTCAATCAATGGCTTTTTGTATTTCATGTGATGATATGTATCACAGGCACCCTAAAAGGCGATATCATTTGAGGAAAGCTGTAGCTCTTCAAATGGTTAGAATGACTATTTTTCCCACAATAACTCAATTGAATCCTTTCAAACAATAACCATTTCTCATTCAGTCACACAATACAAATAACAAGCATTCATCAAATTCAATCAGTGATCGACCACCCATTTCAGCTTTTAATTGCGGTCATCCATCCAAAATGCCAATACCACCACCTAGAAGAAAAAGAAAAGGATTCACTCTATCCAGCATCAAAGTAAGTCAATTCGCTCAATTCAGATCTCTTTAAACCAATCTATGGCTTCATCAAAGGATACATTTGCCAACACCGGAAGTATGTTCCGTCGATTCGTTAGTCAAGACAAACCAGTCCCACAATCACTCAAATTTGAGTCACAACAAAGTACGCCACCACTAATAGCAAAGCCAATCCAACCAATCACACTGGACTCCCACCAAAACCAGACCAGAGTTATGTCCAACAATTTTTTTAGGCCATTACCGCCCACCCCTAACAATCAACAACAAAAGGTTCCGCCTCCACCGCCACCCAAGCAGGTTCCTCAGGTACTGATTATTCCAATTAAAATACCACTTCTTACATACGAAGGTTAACTTTTTATTCAATTTAACTCTATAGTCAGCGTTAACTTAATTTAGTTTAATCAAAACCAATTTATGTATTGTCAACATTTAGCAAATATTTAGAAAAATTTCGGTTATTTCTCGCCAATTATTCTTTTATTCAATCACCGATTCATTCGAACCAAAATTGATTATTAGATTTATGAAAACTATCGTAAGGCGTCACTTCCGATGAATTTGAACACTCGATCAACAATGTCATTGTCAGGGAGAGCATCTTCAAGTATGGCTGATATTTCAATAGAACCTGAACCGAACCAAAGGTTTATGAGTCCATCACTTCCACCAAAGCTGAAAACAACTTCGCTTCAAAGGAACAATTGTTCACTTCATGACTTGACAGTAAATCAAACAATGGATGGTATCCCATCTCCAGCCTATCCGCCAGTTTGTGGCCATTTCATGCCCAACAGTCAATACTATCTACATCCATGGGGAGGCTCTTCACTCACTCATTCTATGGAGGACTTGCAAATCGATCATCAATTACAAGATGATCACTCTGATCATAATCTCGATGGTAGAACAACTTTCGTCAATAGGCAATCGAAAAACCGATTTAAAAAATCCAATATGAAGAGATGTCAATCAGCCTTCCAAATGTATCCCATGTCACAAATGCATCCACACATGCCTCCAGGACCTCCATATCTTTGCTATTACTTCCCTAGCCCTTATGGTCCTCCACCACCTTCTCCACCGCTGTCAGTTCAATCCATGTCTTTCAATAATAATAGTAATCGGCGTCCAAGTGTTGACAACTATTCGAGTGCTAGTTCATCGCGTGGTCAAAAATCTTCTGCCAAATTTGTTCGAAACAACAAACCAAAACTTCCGGAATATGTCGGCTCTGGGAAAGAATTGTCTGATTCTGGAGGAAGATCTGTCACTTCTTCATCGAGACAGCCCAGTGAGTTCGAAGATGAAGAGGATTTCTTTTCAGTCAGCAATGATGGTACTACTGACGATGAAGACATCAAATATAGTGGTCAGTGGGCGTGTAGGTCAGCAAAACTTTACCTTATTTTTGAATATTTGAAACGATCAGTTTAAAAAACCTACTTCTATTCATACTGTCTAACTATAAATAGGCTTTCAAAATGTATTCTTACAGTACATTACTCAAAGTTGCTAAAACTACCGCTACTTAATTCTGCTAAATTTAGTCTCTTTATTTCTCTCCAATATTCCAATAGGTTTTGTACATTTTTGAATGACATCAATAAAAACATTTGCGAGATTTGTAGCAAAACACACCGAAAAACTAAGAAAGCTTCAGTAAATAATCAAATTCATAACCAAAAACCAGAAAAGCCTATCGACAGAAAGGCATCTATTCAAACCAAAACTCAAGACAATGACATCATTTTCGATGAGAAACTGATCGATGAACAGAAACAAGTCGAAAAGGAATTAATGCGAAGGCTAGAAAATGAAAGGAGGATTGAAAAGCAAAATCAAAAAATTATTAGAAAACAACAACTTATTAGGACAAAAAGCTTAGAACTTCAAGCCGATAAGCAACTAGCTGAAAAAATTTCGGAAAATCAAAATCAAATCAATTCATCAGACAATCAACCGGAAAGTCTACCAGAACAGCAGAATCATCAAGAATCCACTTCGGATCAAGCCTCAAACACTCAATCCAATGATCAGTCCGATTCAAAGCCCAAATCAATAGAAAAAGTAGAGATCGGAATAAGCACAGAACCAGAACAAATCACTTATTCAACAAATCAACAGAAGATCGTTCAAAGTCACCAAACTAGTTGTCAATCGATAAACTCATCAGTTCCACCGACACCAAATTCGGCAATCCCATCGAGCAATTGTGTCTATAGTTCAGGTCAGTTTTTTTTGCTCTCTCTCAAAATTGATAAATCATTTTTTACCATGCTATTCATGAACCTTAAATCAATCATTAGTAGAGTTATGAAAGTGTATTATTTTATATATGCAATACGGACATAAGTTATCCATTCGATATCAGAAAATAACAAAATTAATAAAAAAGGATCACTCATTTAACTGATAATCGTTAGTTCAAGCCTTCAGATAAGTTTTACATCTATTTAGTAAATATTGGCTAATAAGCGAGCTGTTGGTCAGTCTTAAATAGTAAACTATCAGTTTTGTTCCGCTTGTCGAAGTTGTCTTGCCTCAAGCGAATATCAACCAAAAATATACTTATGAATAATTATTGTCGCGTAATATAGTACTTATTTTCAACATATTTATATAATAATCATCTTATTTTGTCTGTCGGTGCTCTATAACTCTAGTTCCACAAAAAGTACAGCCTTAAGACCGATACCGTTCTGTCGAGTCTACCTTAAAACGTAGAGTAACCCTAAAATAGAAAGCTTACCTAAAACTCAATCTCTAATTATAAACAAATATCAAATTATCGACTCATAATACTAGCCATCCGTAAAGATGGGACTGATTGCTACTTCAACAATAATTAATTCATTTTCTCACATGATTAGTGTCAGATGATTCAGCAAACGGTGTGACACAATACATGCAAAACAGTCAAAATCATCCACTTCAAACTGGTCTTAGTATGGATCCGATTGCACCTAATAATCAAGTGTTAGGGTCTCAACATTTGCAACAATTTGCATCGTTTCCAATCAAAGCACATCAAAACGATGGCTCACAACAACTTAATAGCCCATCGTTTGGATCTGGACCTGTATTTGTCAATCATCAACAACAATGCGTTCCCATTCCTCAACTCAGTCTCCAAAACCCTATTCTTGCAAACAATATGATACCAATGCCACAAATGCCGCAAATGTCACAATTGGCTCAGTCCTATCAGATGCCCAATTATTATTGTCAGTCATTTTCACAAATGACTGGATCACAAACACGATTGGATCAATTGGCCAATATTAATAACCCATTATCACAGCAACAAATCGGCGTCGCTCCGAATGGCATTTCTGGTCATAGGTTTGCGAGCTATGAAGACTTGCAAACAATCAATAATTTGAACGATAACAATAAACAAAAATCTCAAATCGAATCAGGACTTCATTTGATCCAATTGTTGAGAGAGGCAGAAAAGAGTGGCTTCACTGCCGACGACGTAGAGGTGGCCATCAATTTCAGTCCAAATAAACCTTTAGGTCAGTTTCAATATTAATTTGTTTCATACTTAAGCGATTAATGCAGTTTTGAACAATGTAAACTAGATTGTTCAAATAGCACACCGCTTTCTTTTGTCTTTAAATAAACATCAGCAAACTTTCAACTAAACTAATTCAATACTCTATCTCTCATATGTGAATTTAAGTTCGATAATACTCTCACTCATTTAGTGATCTACCAATACCAATAGATTTGTTACAAATTGACAACACAGAATATTGTCACAATTTATTTAATCTATTTTTGAAAACTTTCAAAAATCACTCAATTCATTACATGGATTGCACTGTCCCTTCCTAAAATAAGGCAAAACATCCAATTCGACCGAATAGTTGTTGAGCCAAACCGGTCCCACATAAAATTGCCCCAAATTCTCGTCAATCCAATTGCCTTTTGTTAGATAAATATTTCTTTGTCTGGCATTTGCTTCAAGTATGGGCGCGATCATTATTTCATCGCCTAACATAAACTGATCGTCAATTGTGAATGTGACCTCATCACGAGGGTCTTCCCACCAAAGCGGTCGTATTAAGGGAAATCCAAATTCCTTTGATTGTTCTGACAGTTCCTCGAACGTAGACGAAAACGACTGATGAAGTTTTGTCATTCGAGCGCTTATTTCCAAAACCTTAATTCAAGTGATGAACAAAATAAAATACCTACTTATTAGTGTCACTGTAACCAAAATTTTCTCCGCTCTAGTTTCCATTCACTAATGATTGACCTAAACTAAGCGAAAATCTTATTTCATACCTGACTGTCGTTATAAATCCAGGGAGGAATTGCAAATTCAATTACAGGCAATAAAGCACTGGCTTCAACCCATCTTATAAATAGTTCTCTATCAGCGAGTATTTGGCTATAGTCTCTGCTATTACTCTCATAATTATAGTCATCAATTATATCTGGCAGAATGAAAGGATAGCCATAAAGTGAAAATAGAAGAGCATTCGGAATCATTGACTTGATCCCATTCTGAGCCGTCCAGTTCAATGTTTTGTCGAACATACGCATAAAAACAGGCAAATTTTGACTATTGAAGCCTATTCTTAGCTCAGCACTATTTCCTGAAGCTTTAAATATAGTTTCGGCGTAAGCTTTGGATAACAAACTTGGATTTTTTTCTTGTAATGTTTGATTAAAAAGACGAAAACCCGGTATAAGCCATGGGCTAATTTCTCCGTCATCAAATTTCAACGAAAATACACCATACTCTGATTTGAGATATTCCAATTTCTTGGTCAACCACTCTTCAGCTGATGGATTTGTCAAATCGATAAAAGCAAAACCATTGTGTATTAAAGGTTGTCCTGTTTTCCCCAATTTGACAAAATAACCATTTTTCAATCCTTCATTTATTCGAAAAATATTAAAGTCATTAAAACTACCAAAATAACCTATAATACATCATATACCAAACAACACCTTACAATTGTTTACTAATATGTCACAACCGATTCTACAAAATATCTTCAATATAAACTAATTTCAAATGTCTTTCAACGATTACTCTATCAATTCATTTGATCAGACCCTATCAGCTTTCTAGTCATTCGTTTTGTAGAATTTCAAATTTCTATCATCAAACAACATTATAATACTAAGCAAAACAGTAAAACACTCATCTAACTTTACTAGACATCCATCAAAATGAACCACCGTTTCAATTGAAAAAGTTTAAAAGCCAAAATCTAAGACTTTGTTAAATACCTTCATCGAACGCCTTTTGGCACTTAATACTCACGAATCCATTCAACCAAACAGTTAGTCTAAATCCTAATTTCTCTAAATCGTTGATCATTTTTTTCGGATCCGGGTATTTATTTCTATCAAAATCCAATAGTCCGATGCATTCCTGCCAGCCGATATCAATTTCGATTTGTGATTTGTCATACTTTTCGTCTAATATTTGATGTGCAAATTCTATTAGTTTTGTTTGATTCATAGAACCTAAATTCATTGACCATGATTAGCAATTTGAGTAAATAAATCATAATTTCTAGCTTCAATCTTGCCGTAAATATGTTTGGGTAGACCCTGAGTCGACCAAATCGGTTCGGTCATCATTGATAGGTCTGGAAGAGCCGATGGTCTTCCTAGCCAAGTATTTATAGCATACAATGCCATTTCCTTTACATCCATCGCTTCACAAACTGTTACTTTCAGATTTTTTTCATCAGGTTTTTTATCGCTAGAATTGAATGGAAATTCATCATATGATGCACTGAAACATAGAGTTCCGTTTTCTTTCTCATCGTAACGCATAAATAGAGGAGTATCTCGATCAACCAATATTCCCATACCAGAAGAACTTATCCAAACCGGTTCGATAACACTTTGGCCATACTTTCCTCCTAATGGATCTCCCGTATAATAAGCAGAACGACGTCTTGAACTTGATTTCTTTAAATTCCAATAGTTATCATTTCCTCCGCCATACCTTACATGTTATAAATTGATAAGTTGTCATTTCTTACTTTCAATCTAACACTGCAAGTATCTCAAGTGGTCATCGGGCCTGAATTTGAGACTAAAATTTTATTAAAGTACTTGTCTTCATTACCTAACTAACATAATCTTGGCTGCGAATATGCCTCGAGTGGTCAGAAATAAGTAGCCGAAATATACTAGTTTTGCATTTAAAACATGCTGTAATATACAAAGCTTGTTATAAACTTACTAGGAGAAAAATTCTAATTACTAACTATGCTTCCAAAGTAATTCAAATGATTGTGATATAAGCCATTGTGACTATTGTTTTTATTTCCTGTTCTCATCGTGATCAAAATTTAGATTTAAATCAATTTTTTCACTCATATCATATCCACTATACATAATTATAATGAAGTTTATATAAATTCTTGTTCAAAATATATTTATAAATATTCACTACCTAACGTTCACTATCTGCTATAATACTGTACTTCAATAGTCGATTTCCGATCTGTATACCCGGTTACTCGGGGCATATTCGCAGCTAACAAGGGACGTTACCCAAGTTACATATTTTTTTCTTAACGATACTTACACAACATAAAGTACTCAGGGAGAGTATTCAAATGCACTAAAAATGAGCTGCCCAAATTCATGCATAATAACGGCAGGGGATGTCAAACATATTTATGTTTGAAACTTTAAAGCCCTTTACTGGCTTACTTCTTGTTCTGAGCTCCTTGTTGTCGATTACAATATTGTAGAACTCGATTATTTTTTTCGAATGGTGCACCTTATGGTGCTGATAAATAACATTTTATATATCATGATAAAATTGAATTGAGATATTAAGCATTTTAAATACCTTACCAATAAATAAAATCTTATAACTAAAAGGAAAACTTGTAAACGTAATACTTTCAGTAAATTATGGCGAATTTAAACAACTCTATCATGTGAATTCTCATGAATTTGAGCAGAGATGTTCATCGGAGTCAAAATGCTGGCCCGACCCGACAATATTCCAATAAACGCCTCTAAATTTGGAAGAAGTAAGCCGGTAAAGGGCTTTAAAGTTTCAAACATAAATATGTTTGACATCCCCTGCCGTTATTATGCATGAATTTGAGCAGCTCATTTTTAGTGCATTTGAATACTCTCCCTGAGTACTTTATGCTGTGTAAGTATCGCTAAGAAAAAATATGTAACTTGGGTAACGTTCCTTGTAAGATTACGTTTATTAGGTACGTGAAGACAAGTACTTTAATAAAGTTTTAGTCTCAAATTCAAACCCGATAACCACTTGAAATACTTGCAGTGTTAGTTAACGTAACAGACTAAGAGTCAAAAGTTTATAGAAAATCTTCCTTTTAATCACTTTTACCAAAAAAATCAATACTATTTATTGATTGTTCGACTTTGCAACTCATTCTAATATCGAGTTCTTAGTCGAACAAAAATTTTCATGTTACGGTTCATATTAGACTCATAGACCGCCTTATAGCAAACAATAATATATAATTATTTTTTCATACCATTCATCTTTACCCAAGTCAAAGCACATTTCCTTCAAGTCGGGAGAGTTTATCCAACAAGTCCTACTACACTTGACGTCATTTCCATTCCAGTTGTCCACGTCCTCATCAATCAGTAATCTTTGGTCCTCATCTATTTTATAACAGTATTTAGAATTATTTTCTTCACAAATAACTATTTTATCTGATTCAATTCCAGTCAAAGTTGCCGATAGCTTATTATTGAATAAAATATTAATATTTTCCAATTTATTCGAAAATTTCATTAAACAATAACATCGATAATCACAACAAACACTTAATATAATCAAAACATTCACAACGTTTTTGGCTGAAAACATTTTTGTCTCAAATAACCTCTAAAATAACAAAAATTACAGAAACATTGTTTAAATACTGATTATTTTCGTATAAACTAGTACTCAATAGGATGTGAATGTTTGCACGTGTTTGCACAAAATTCATTCTCTTTCATAAGCAATAAAAACTTATTTCTCATTAAAGACAATAGCTTTTTATTATCCAAATAAGAGAACAAATGTTTAGTTAATATATCATATCAATCATTAGCATAATAGAATCAGTGGTTGACCTTTTATCAATATCTTAAGCAACAATAGCTTTACAATCTTATTTATCATAATGATTATCAAATTAAAATAAGCATCAATCAACTTACAGAATCCAATTGATTCAAAATAAGCTCATATATTTGAAACACTCAATTTCAAGGGATATACAGCTTCATCATTCTCCATTACATACAAATGATTCAGGGCTCTTATCTAAATACGATTTTTAATCGTATAACTACTCATAATATCAGTTATAAAGTGTATATTATTTCTTGTCTGCCTTCATTTGTCTTCACACTAAATCTATAATAATTTACTTATTTACAGAACAAAATAACTATTTTTGGTCAAAATCACTTGCAAATGATCGCAATCAGAATATAGAATTCAATTCTTATGTAAAAACAATCACTATCACCGGGACATGGTAAAGGAGAGACAGGAGAGACAATGTGCTCCTTAGGAGCGAGACAGACAGACAGACAGAAAGAGAGAGACAGAGTGTACATTGTCTCTACTATAGAAATATATTGTCTCTACTCTCCGTCTCTGTCTGTCTGTCTGTCTGTCTGTATGTATGTATGTCTCTCTCTCTCTCTCTCTTAAGGAGCACATTGTCTCTCCTTTTACCATGTCCCCTATCACCTAATCTGGCTTCACTCCGACCACCATTCAAACAATTTGAGCAGACCTCCAAAAAATACCTCAAATCATTTCCGATTGATTCTAAATCGGTTCTAAATGTTCAAAAATATTTGAAAAACTTTCAAAAATGTTTGCAAATCTTTTTAACTTACTATGGCAGCAAACAAACTCAATGAATAATATATTTTTATTAATTGTTCAATCAATAGAATGGTTAGAAGAGAATTGGCATAATATGGTTGAAACAGTAATGACATTGGCTAACAATCAGATAATGCAAAACGAGAAAAAAAGGGGAACTAAAAAATTACTTCACTTACATTTGGTAACCGAAAAAGAAGCAAAAGTTTCACTCAGATTATCCAAAGGAAATATATGGCAATCAATAGAAAAATGCGTCAAAAGAAAAGAAGAAAACAAACTCTTTGGCGACGCCAAGTCTTCATTTTCCTTGAAAATTTCTGGCCTCGGTTCGGGTCAAGATAACGAAGACGCAAACTTTGTCGACGCAAACGATGTTTTTGTTGAATCAGTTGACCATCAAAACGATTCGAAACATAATGAAATGCTCCATCAGAACTCAATAAGTAATTAGCATACTAACATTTCAATTTGATTTATTCATTTTGGTTAAATATTATCATTATCGATCAATTAGGAGCTCAGTTGGTAGTTTAGGTCAATAATACCATTTACATACCAATTTTGTTGAACAAATCAAAATAATACAACTGTTAAATTAATTATGATAAAAGTTCAAGTAACAGTAAAAGCACAATCAACATCTGTGAAAAATATGATTCAATAAGTGAAATCCTGGTCATTAGCCTTCAATTTGCTATCTACCTTCTCGTATTACCTACTCATAATATATTTATTTAAATTGAAAATCATTTTATCGGCTTTTATTCAATTAGTACTTTTCTCCTTAGAAACGTTCAACAAATCTATGAGTGATTTACATTTGACCAGAATACAGGAAACTCATGCAGAAACAAGCATTGGATCACAAAATTCTATCCATAGCATCAGTTCAAAACAAAATCTTTATACTAAAATGTTTCCTGAGCACCAACATAATACTGAGTATGATGGCAAAACGATTCAACAATTATTGACTCGTTGGAAAAATGAAAAACAGTTCACTGAACAACAAAAATATAGATTAAGATTAGAGGAAAGAGAAAAACAACAGTTACACAAAATGTTAGAATTACAGAAAAAATTGTCGCCATTTCAAACAGATGACAGTGAAGAGGAACAATTGGATCTTGAAGTAGTCCAAACTCTCACCAATCAACTAGAGCATCAACACGTTTGGACAGATATTATAAATATAGATCAAATGGATTCCGATCAAATTATCGATCAGACAAGCTTTAGTCAAGAGTCTGACTTCGATTACGATCAGTTTTCTGATGATCAATATGAGAAAGAAGACCAAATAGAATATATTGATCAAGATTTTCAACAACAATCATCTGATCAAAAAGATATTCCAGTTTTAAACCAACCACAAAGTTTTTATGACAATAATTCGGATAAAGATGAGTATTATAGCAATGACGAGAGTGATTGTGACGATCAGTTCGAACAAATGAATGCCAGAATTCAATCCAAAATCAATGCTTTGACTGATAAGATCAAATCAAATAAAACTAGTCAATCGCTAGATCATTACCTTGACCAAAATTGTCATAGTTCCGAAGATGAATTAAAACAAATCAATCGATATTCGCATCAAGTCATTCAACAAGATACCAATGATCGAATTGCAAACGAACACTTGAATGTCAAATCTTTCGAAAGCGTTGGTCAACAGAAACAAGAAATGATACAATTCGTGAAAAGTCTTTCGAAAAATCATTACCAAACTGAACAAAAGAAGAAAGATCTTCAAGAAAAATCAGGGTCTCCCGAGGTATTCAATCAAACTTCAAGTAACTGCTTCAATGCGATGATCTAATAATTTTATTTTCTTACAGCAAAATCAATCGGTTTATGATTCTTCACGACAATCCAACAATAGCTCCAGTTTAATTAATTATCAAAATTCAGAACAACATAATTTATTGCCTCATAAACAACCAGATCAACCAGAAGATCAACCAGAAAGTCAACCAGACGACCAGCCAGAAGGTCAACCAGAAGATCAACCAGAAGATCAACCAGACGACCAGCCAGGTCAACCAGACGACCAACCAGAAAACCAACCAGCAGATCAACCGGAAGATCAATCAGAAGATGAATCTGATGAAGACCGCAAACAATATTATAGAATGATGAGAGAGAGTGAATTATCTAACCATTTGCAAACTATCGCCAAACAAGATACAAATCCAATCGATTCAAATACTAGTCAGGTCAGAATTGAAGCGCAAGAAATTTTGCGTCAAATCGACCAAACATTGAAACAAAGTTTAGAGGATTTAGAACTTATCGAACAAAAACAAACAGACCAAATAAATGAACCAAATCAAAAGGATATTTCACTTCAAAGTCAAAGTATGGTTACATCCTCTCAGTCATCATTTCAATTACCAGTCTTTGGTAAACAAAAAGGTAGAGATAAATTGAGAAAATCATCACTTCATAAAATAGAATCTACTCTTTCGAATAGTAGTAATAACTCTGAGAACAAATCATCAGAAACTTCTGCTAGATACAGTGATCAGTTGCCTCTTAAAGTCGACACTGTCCCCAATCTGGATATCGGCTCAGATATAATTAACCAGAATCCACAGAATTGCTTAAAAAATAAGGCCACAAATCCAATGATAAACAAACTAGAATCAGCCCAAATTCAACAAATAGATCAGAACAAACAAGACTCCAATTCAAACAATGCCTCAAACGTAGCTCAAAGTCAATCCAATCCAATTCAAAACTATGAACAGATCACACCTGAAGTTTCACAAAATAACAGCCAAATCGATAATAATATGGGACTGAACTCATCTACAAGTAATAAGCAAAAGCATTTGCATTCAATCAAATCCGAAAAGATGACTGAAAAACAATCAATTGGTCATCAATATAATCGTCAGTCAGACTCAAACCAACAAAATATCCCACAACACCACAATCAACCAAATGCGCAAAATAGTCAACACAAATCTTTTGTTGATTCTGATAAAAACCATTTTAATCCGAACAGAAGCCAATTTCCTGAAAAAATCAATATCGGTTCAAAACAAGCAAAAACCAATCAAATAAAAAACAGTCAAACTTTGGTAGAAAAAGATGATGGACACAAACTAGATTTAGTTCAGAATCAGCAAAAATATCTTGTCGATGACGAGCAAAAATCGTTGAAAAAATCGAATAAAGCCAAACTAAATAGTAATATATCACAAAACACTGAGCCACTAATGTCGTCCGAATCCTCTAATCAGAATATCGATCCATTGGTTTATGCAACTAATCAAATTTCATCAAGTCTTCAAAATAATTCAAAATCAATACCTGACGATGAATCAACAAAACAAGAAGTAAGGTACGAGAAAAGAGAAAGTCCAACAAATTCATTCATCGATAAAGCATTAGATGTTGAATATAGCCTAAATTTTGGTTGGGCTCGAACTGAATATGAATGTGAAATTTGTGCTTCAATTTATCCTATCAACGAAATAGTGGCCATGATTTCGTGTACACATTTTGCCTGCAAGCAATGTCTCCAACAGTACTTTACTGTGCAAATTCGTGAAAGACAAAGATTAGTCATCGCATGTCCTTTTTGTGACGAGCCAAATATCGGTAAACTAATTCTAATACCACTCAAATATGTGTCCCGGCAATCATATTTAGAAATTTCAATCATTCTCAGCTCTAACACTTAACTTTCCAAAATAATTCTAAAAATTAAGAATAATCATTTTATTCAATAATTAACATAGCTGTTTTATCTCTGTAGAATAACAACCAAGTGAGTCATTCACTCCATACTATCTGGTTGTTTGAGCACAGTTTCAAAGCTTATCTTCTCTTCTTATCGATCGATCGTAACGTTCCATATATGACCATTTTGCGAGCTAGTTTTCAGAAGCTCTGTCGCAGTTTTTCAACTTTCTCAACAACTAAAAGATTCGAACCAAACTCTAGACAATGATTTTGCTTCTGAAATTGTCTAAACATTGAATGCAATATAACTTCCGAAAAATAAATTCACAAAATCACCATATTGACCGTTATGATCGATTAGAAAATAAGCTCAATTCTTTAACTGTCCGATGCTAATATTAGATGATTGTCAGTACTAAGCCATGTGTATTATAAGGCATAGCTGAAAAATTGACCATCACTTCACAACTAAGTAACTCTCTCTTTCATAGATCCTGATGACGACGACAACGTATGCGAATATTTAGGTCTTATGGATCAGTTAATTAGATATCTGGTTCCAAGTGATGTCCATGAATTATTTCAGCGTAAAGTTAGAGATAGGGCTCTAATGAGAGATCCAAACTTCCGTTGGTGTACACAAGTCTGTCTCATTCCTATGATTTTTGATCTAATTTAATTATTTTCATATCAATTTTTCTTCATTCTTCAACCATTTTAATTGCTGTACTTTACCTCGAATTCTCATTTATTTGTAGTGCTCTTCAGGTTTCATCGCACCGAACCCTCAGGCAAAGACAGTCATGTGTCCCGACTGTAAAAGTTTAACTTGTACTAAATGCAGGAAAACGGTAATCAAATAATTACAAATCCAAACTGAGAACAAAACTCAATAATTATTAACAATTTAAAGTGGAAAAAACAGCATTTCGATATATCGTGTGAACAATTTGCCGAATGGGAAAAAGCTATGGACCCCGAATATGCCGAACAACAATTGGATAAACATTTGAAAGAATTTGGAATTGGTATTAACGATCAACCAATCGTTCAATAGGTTTATCAAATAAACTTCATATTTTATAATTAAAGATTGTCCAAACTGCAAATTCAAGTATCAGTTAGCAAAAGGTGGATGTATGCACTTTCGCTGCATCCAATGCTCGTATGACTTTTGTGGTGGTTGTCAGCAACCGTTCAAAATGGGAAACGTATTAGCCTATTATCCACTGATGTTTTCATTTCAAAAATCATTCAATTAACACTTTGTTTGCTTTTAGAGATGTGGACATTCACCTTTCTGCGAGAAATTAGGTCTTCATTCACATCATCCAAGAAATTGTTTATTCTATTTGCGCGACAAAGAAACCAAAGATTTGCAATCATTGCTTGATGTAAAATAAAATCGCTTCTTGTCGTTTCAATTCGGTTTTTGTTTAACTCATTTTTCAATCATTTCCAGAAAAATAATGTCGAATACAAAACACAAATGGATAGCCAACAAAAGTCAACGCGATGTCCAGTAATGGAGCAAAAAGATACCGATTCAGGAATGAAAGATCAAGCATGTGGAAGATATATTGAGTCTGCAGGACTTTGCAGGTCTAATTCTAAACCAAATTCACTACTAATCTATTTGATTCTGTTCACCGGCTTTCATGCATTACATCATAAACAGTATTCAATTAGATTTTCAGTCACAGTAGGGTTTGAGTTAAGGTCAAATATGAAAACCTATCATTAAATTTGAAAATTTACCAGTTCACAAATCAGTTCACAAACCAGTACAGAATCAGATCACTATCAAGTAAGTTGATAGTTTGAAAATATGCGCAACACATCACTCACAATCAACTATAATAATCCAATTATAGTGTTTTTTAATTTTAATTTCATAAACTTTGTGTCATTTCATTTAACCACAGACTGCACTATAAGGAGTATTTAGGAGATCTCATTTGGAACAACAATATCGACCCTATAATAATCTTCAATGAGGATGAACTCGAATTAGTACTCAAAAGAGAGAGTATAAGATTACCGCAGAAATCCAATAAAGAAGATTACAAACAAAAACTAATTAATGTAAGCAAGCCTCACAGTTTTTTAATCTATTTAAATGCCAACTTCTAATCACAAATCTCTTTTTAAAGATGATCGAGGAAAGACTGCCACTACAACGAGATGGCTAATAATACTATTGCAATACTAATAGTATTAATATCACTGTACGGATCATTTTATTTAAATCCAACTAAAAATATAAACGAGTAGAACAAAAATCAATATTTTCATCAGTTATACTTTAATTAGTAGTTAGGCAAATCCTAACTTGTTAGAAACCAACTCCAAAAATCAATTTTCGCAAATGTCAATAGTTTATCTTTGAGTAGAAACCAGGTTTACTGTATCAAAATAAAAATTACTTTCAAATCTTTTGTCTCACTTTAAGTGATTACTAATCTTGAACAAATTACTTTGTCATCTGAAGGCGTTAGTTGAAGAGTAGCCTCTCTCTATCGCTTAGAAAATTAAAAGGACTTAAGAAAAGTCAAAGAAAAAGTGTAAGCTCAGAAAAAGGTCAGGAATTGAATCATTATTAATCAAATCTTTTCAGGACGCTTATCTTTCAACTCTATCATAATTAACACGTTTTCTAAAATAAATATTGATTTTCATAACACGAAGCGAAACAAATTATTTTGATATTCATGAACTTGAAAATTATTTGAATCAATTGAAAAAGTTTTGCCGATTTCACGTGACAAACTTTTAGACATTCAAAATCTTTTGAAATACATACTTAATTCCGACTCTAAATTTTACAAAACTTAATATTCTTTGGGAAAGCGCCTATTTCTAAAACACAACAATTCTTTCGCGATATTTTTGAGAAATCTAAAAGACAGCAAAATCTGTCAGAAAGAAAATCAAATAAAAAAATTAAATAAATCGTCAGATTAACAATCTTTAATTGTACGTAAATATCGAATGAAATGAATTGCAGAGATTTTGTATGGATTAAAACTTCATTCTTATGTTCTAAGAATCAAATTTATGTTAAATGTGAAATGTTTTCATTTAACTTATAGTAAGTAAATTAAATCAACTTTTTGAAACAAGATTTTATCAATGAATCATTAGTTTAAAAAATATTTTGTGATAACTTTCAATATTGAACCGAACGATATATTACTAATGATTTCGTTACGAATGAGGAACAGAGGCTACTCTTCTACTAAAGCCTTCATTTATTAAATATTACTGCAAAAGAATTAGTTCAGTCAGTTGGCGGCAAAAAGAAAAAAATCTTATCATTATTTTAAAGTATACTTTATATCAATTTTTAATATAAAAACCATAACTAATTTGCTAAATGCAAGTTAAAATTAATTATAGCTATCTTCAAAAAGCTATTTCAATTATTTTTCAAAAGTTTCAGAATCTCAATTTGAACACAAATATTTAAATTTAAATTATTTACTTATAAAACAGATTTAGATAGAGTTCAATAAGACTTTATATCAAAAGTTTCTAATACTAAGCTCAGCCCTAAGGAAACCAAACTTAAATTCTAATATTCCTAAAGAAATTTGAACATTCGAGATGGTTTTAGTGTTGTAAAAAGATTTACGTAGAAATTTTCTATCGCTCTAAATTTCTCTTAAGAGAAATTTCTATTTTCTCAGCTCAAAATTGTATCTTAATTTCAGTGATATACGACATTAGCAACTTTTAAATATTCAAAATATCACTTATTTTGGTTTTGGTACTCAAAATAATCACAGCGTAGGAAAAATAGTCCCGAGAAACTTTCTAGAAAGTTTCTCATCAAAAAGAAAATCTCTAGAAATTTTCCACCACTACTTGTATACAATTCAAACTTAGAACTTCTTATGATGTGAAATTTTTCCTCGCTTTTCTGTTTATATAATTCATAAATTTTTACAAAAGATGATCTAATTCATACTTTTTTGATTATTTAACAGTATTTTGGTGTGTTTGAGTCAATTTTAGACTTGCCGCCTAAATAGCATTAGCTAAAAACAAGCATTATCTAATCTATTGTATTCTTTGCCCGATGGGCATGGATCCAAGCTCGATAAAAATTACTACAGCTTTTAATATGACTCCTTTGATCTTAAACATCAATTTAAGAGATTTTCAACATAAAATCCAAATTAAACAACTAAGAATCAATATCAAAAGTATTGTCAAAATCTTTTAAATGGAGGCTTAACACCAAAAAGTCATATTGAAAGTCAGACAACAGCTTAAGCCTGAAATCGAAATATGCAAAAAGCAATACAAAGACTGAGAATGGGTTTAACAGTCACACTACTTAATCTCATGACTTAGGGACTGCCTATTGCAAATATGAATGTCAAATTCGGGAAAGTCATTCAATATGGCTCTAAGACAGTCCTGCTCTGATTAGATCAAACAGTTCAGTTTACAGCCAAATCGATTCAATTTAAACTAGATTTTTTAACTGTCCTCGAATAGTGAAGAACATAAGCTAGCTGTGAGCTGAGCTGCGCTGCGCTTAAAGCTCAATTTTAGCTGTCTTCGAGCTTATAAGCTCGAGCTTCAAGCCCAGACTATGATGAAGAAGTGTAGCTCAAGCTCAAGCTGTTAAGTTTCAAGCTCAGCTCATTTAAAGCCGTTTATTTAATAAAGCAACAACAATATTAACTGTTTCATAGTAATGAATATTGAACCGCTTCTCATATGTTGGCAAAATAGACATCTAATTATATCTATCAAATTCAACGATGAGATACGTTTCTGACTTGTGAACCATTGTTTTCAAATTTCACTTTAAATTGAAATTTAATGAAATATCTGTTTATTTGAAGAGAGAATCAGTGATGCGTTAGGCCTTAAAAGGGCTCCTCTTTGTTTGATCAAAATTCATTTGGTCGAAATTCACCTAATCAAAATATATTAGACCAAAACACCTGTTTAACTACCCCGAGAGTGAATTGAACCCTGTATTCAATAATGAATTACTCTGATTTGAAATATCCATTTTATGATGATTTCTAGGTGCTAATCAAGAAAAATAGTATGAGGCACATATTTGAGGAATATCTAGTCAAAGCGATAAATTAATGAAAGTGAAGTATTTTAAATATTTTTTCATTATGAATGCTAATTACAATTTTTTACGAAATTTTTAAAAAATTGGAAACAGAGATCAATTTCGATCAAGTGAGTTTTGATCATGTGAATTTTGATCTAACGAAGTGCTCCCCTTAAAAGTAAAATCTTTTCTGTTCACTGACTAAATTCCTTTATACAGTAGAACCTCGTTATTTTGAACCCGCTTCTGCCAAAAAATTTTGTTCAAAATAGTGAGTTTTTAAAATATCTGGTACATTGAAAAAAGTCCGAAATAAAGGTTTCGCTCAAAATGCAATACTTGAATGATTAACACTAAGATTTTATTTAGATTGAGATTCAGGTCCACGAATTTCTGGAATCTGAACTGCTTAGCAGTATTAATAATAATGATTTTTTGTGAAAATTTGATGTATTATTATATCTCGAAACTATTCGACAGATATTTCAAAATAAGGGGTTTCAAAATATCGAATGTCTACTGTATCCGAAAAAGATAATCTCAAGTCATTTTTGAAAATTATTCAAAATAAGAGAAAATTGTTTGGAACTGTTATAAAAGTAACTTAATAGGAAAGTGATACACAATCAGAAGACACAATTATTGATAAGTTACACCGATGTCCAAGTTCGAATTTATTCTTCAAACTTTACGGTTATAATTAATGTATTTTTGCACAAATACTTCAATGTAACTTGAGATAAATACTTGTTATAACGATTACTACTTGTTATTTCTAATTTTTAACATAAGCTCAGCAGCGCAGCTTGGATCCGAGCTTCCAAATACAAGCGCAGCTCAAAGCTCAGCAATTTTGAGCTGCGCCCGTAGAAGCTCGAGCTTGAAGTTCAAGACTCTAAACCAATGCTCTTCACTATTCTCGAATTGACTCGTCAAAATTTAATCAAACAAAAACTTGTGATGGGCAGTACCTCCGGGCTCCCATCTAACTACAGCTTTGATTCTAGTTCATCAAAATATTTGCTCTAACTTTTACAGCGATCCAAAATAAAGTCTAATAGTTTTCAAAACGTGTTTCCTAATCTTAAATGTTATGTTCCGGACCCACACAAATCTTTTGGTGACAAATCAAGGCTTTTCTATACTTTTCTTTATTAAAAATGCTGTTTTCAATTGACAAATATTTATCGTCTTTATAAACTTAATTATATATAATCTAGTAATTTTTTCCGTCGAAACTGCTTTTAAATAGACATTTTATGTGCTCTCCAATTTGGACAAATCATCTTTTTGTCAATCATAATTAACTAAAACATAGAAATTGAAGTCAGCTTTATTTTGATAAATCAGGCAACAGATAGTCAAACAATGTTTTCATGTTATTGATTCTTGTTTTTGGGCAACTATTCATAATGAGTTAAAAATTTATTAGTACGTCTAATTGTTGCCAATCCCATGGATGTCTATAACAAATGTTATGATATATTAAACTACTTTTTGTAATTATTCGGATATAAGCGTTCAAAGTGGTTACAAAATATAACGATCCTGTTGTGTATTGTAACCAGAAATGTTGCGAACAAATTAAACTGTCAATAAATCATCGAATTGATTAATAAAGTGAACTTATTTTCTTCAATTTAGTTAATATGAGCGTTTCATTGGCGTTTTAGTGCTCTGTTGTTTCAATGTTTTCAATTTAGCTATTATTTCATAGTTATAAAAAGATCAAACACTCAATAACAAAATAGGAATCTATTTCATGTGATAAAACATGAGATCAATAGTTCAAAATACAAAAATTCCATTCGAATGATAAGATATCGATATATATAGCGAACGCAAAATCTCATTAGGTATATCAATATTTTTCAGTTGGAATCAATTCATGAGTGAAGCCTAATAAAAAATAAGTATTTCGTTCAAATTGATTGTAGCAGTTTTTAGTTGACGACAATGAATAAGAGCAGAGATCAAACTGATGGTAATAAGGATGATATGACCGAAAAGTCCGAACGGTCACCAGTTAATAAAAATAGTGAAACGGACGCAGATTTACAATCAGTAGTTAGTCAAAGAATCACAATCGCCGGTGGATTTCTTGACTTTGCTCTATTTGTGTCAGATGTTGAACATCTTAAGTTCATTATAGACACCGGAAGAGAAGATGTCAAAAATTATGACTTACTTCTTGGACTCCTCATAACTTCATTATCACTACAGGTTTCTAAGTGAAAAACTTTTATGCTATATATTGTATAAATATGTTAATTAATTAGGTAATCGTTGGTGTCTTATTATTTATCGTTGGCTTTCGTAACAATTCGAATCAGGCACGAGAGGAAGCAAAGTGGACGAGGATAATAAATCATATAATTTTAGGATTAGTCTCAGTCATAGCTATCGTTAATGTTTTCATAACTACTTTTGGCGATAGAGGAGAAACTGTTACGCGATTTCGCACTCGACATAATTGTGACATAACATCCATTCCTATCAATTATAACAATACTAGCGAAATTTTTCGTAAATAAATTATTAAATCTACAACATTTCTGATCTTCTTAATAACTTATAGTCTTTTATCCATACTTTTGTCGATAACTATTGGATCATTTTCTTTAATATTAATCTAGTACTATGTAAGTGATCACCAAAATAACAGACAATTATATTAGCAAGTTATCAACTAATCTTTTCTGATTAAATTTAATGTTTAATTCGATCAAATTGTCGATATACTCAATCATTTTTGTTTAATCACTACTGATTGAAATGAACATCCAAAAATGCATGTTATGACACAAATGACATGACAAGTTTTAAGTGCTGCCTGTAAATATTCAATTTTGTCGGTGGTCTCACATCAAATTTTAGTCACTGAAAACATTACATTCTACTAATAAATGAGTTCGTAAGCTAATTATTTGAAATTTGATCAAAATCAAGTCCTTAATTATAACACAAATAGAACTAGGTTCTCATTTGGAATTTCACTTTACTCAACACCAGTCAAATTTAAGTTTCATTTAACAATCATTAGCTATTTATTGATCAAAAACAAAAGTTGATCGTTTTAGCTATTTCTACATTTTGTAAATTTACTTTTAATAATAGTTGTCTCATTTTCAGCATTAGTTTTGAACTTTTGATCAATTTTTTCATTAGACGATTTCATAAACTTAGAAATACAGTACCAGTTCTTAAACTTTGAACGTGATCCATGGAATTATATCAGACTATTTTCAGTCTTTCGGTTCACAGTTCAAAGAAAAAGCACAATTTCAAATAATTATAGTTTAGACCAAATCATTGAACTGAGACTAAGCTTTAAAATGACTTTTCGCTCACTTGTCAGAATACTTTTATCATTACTCCCAATAAATCGAGACACATCACAATCACACAGAATGAAAGCGAAAATATAGACAATTAAGACTAATTATATCACTCTCTAATCAGTTATTTATAAAACAATTGTTCACTGACCAAAACAAAAATCTTCTCAAACACTATAAAAGCATTTGATCTCACCAGACAATCTATCAGTTACTGTTGTGAAAATCACTTCACTCATTCTTCACTCAAACATATAATTTTACAGAGTAATAATGAAATTAAGTTTCATTTTCTCGGCTGTATTATTGGTGTTTGTCATTATGAAAGCTGAAGCTGGAGGTAAAGGAGCCATGAAACTGCTCAAGGTATCTGTTGTTAATTTATCATTCTTATCAAACTTCATTTATTATATAGTACAAACATTTTAACCAAATCAAACTTTTAATTATTTTTATTCTTTTCCAAAAAGTCACTATGATTATCATTTATACTTCATTTTCAATCTATATTTGTAAAGGGAGGCGCACTATTAGCAGCGTTAACACCAAGAATGATGCCGCTTCCTCTTCCAATTCCTATACCTTTAATGGTGGACAGACATCATCACACTCCAGTCCATATTCCTTGTCCAGAGCCAGTCTAGTGAGTGTCTATCTTTCATGTTAAATCTTTATTCATATATTAACCAGCAATTTTGACTGAAACAAAGCTGAACTATTTTCACTTTTCTCTTATTATTATCAAACCAAGTTAAGATTTGTTCACTTTCAAAACTATCAAATTCATTTCTTTCTTTATCCTATATTAAGGATAAGTTAGAACAAGCCATCCAACTAAATTTCAGTCTTCAATTCATATCTTAACTAGCTTAACATCTTATTTATTCTCAAATACTTTAGATCAAATTCAAAATCAAAAATTGATTGCATGCTTCACTGTTTTAAATTAATATATCAACTGCCGTTGTTTGTTCTCATTTAAATTGCAATTCTTTTGCAGTATTCATAAAAGTTATGGACACATGAGTTCTGATCACTGGTAATTCCAACACTTTCGATAAGCGCCTGATTAGTTTGACTCTTATTCTCAAATTCTCAATGTCTTTATGTGCATAAAAGTTCAAATCATTGGTTCTGTCTTAAATTAAGCACCAACTTTTTCCACAAAATTTTAATTCCAATTCATTCGATACACTTATAGTTAATTTTTAACATTTGAACAATTTTTCTTCAGTAAAATATCAACTTAAAATAATACTATTCTTCGTTTGTACATCAGTTTTATCATCTTTTAAAATAATATTGAGTTTATATATAACTAGGTCAATCAACTAATTGTTTTGATAATTAAATATAAAAATACTGTTATATTCTTTATTTAAACAGATAAAAATAAATTAAGCTAATAATCAATTAAACAACAACTGTTAGTTTTGATTTGATATAAATATTTAAGTTTAATAAATGATATAATAAATAATAAGAGAGCACTCTATTAGAGTCCTAAATTTGTTATGTATCGGCAACATTTTTCACTTATAAGAAAAACAGAATCGATAGTAGCAGTTGTTGTCTAATCGACCCACTCTTCACTATCGGTTTGCTCATTGTCCGACACCATGACAGGAGGAGGAATCATAGCCGAGACTCTATCCATCGCTGATTTAGGTTCCATTTGAGGTAAAGCTTTTGTCTCCGAGACCGTTTGATTACCACTAATACCATCTCTCCTTAGCGCTAATCTCTTCATCAAATCGCTCATCAAATCTCCGCCTCCACTAGACTTCAAGTTGTCAGTCTTAGAACTTCCGAGGTCATTCATTTGTTGCTTCTTTTTCTTTGAGTCAAATTTTCTTTCTTTTGCAGTTTTTTTCGGCTTACCGGCGGCTAAACGAATAGATTCCAAAAGACTAGCACGTCCGCCATCTAATGACGGAATCGAAGTATTTGATACAGATGGAACAGATACAGCTATGTTTGAACTGGTCTTTTCTGTCACCAAATCAGAGGGTGATAGGGGCGGGGGAGGAGGTGGAGGCGGAGGTGGAGAAGCAGTGGAAGCAGGCAACGAGACACTTGTAGCTGATGTTAATTGTAATGATGGTAGTGGTGGTGGTGGTGGTGGTGGAGGAGGGGGTGGAGGCGACGGCACAGCTGTCACTGAACTATTCACAATCGAAGTTCCGATCGATTTATCGTCAAATTGAGGCAAACTTTTCTTCGAATTCGAAGATTCAATGTCTGGCAAAACTGGTAATTGTGTTGTGGTTAATGTCATCTTTTCTGTTGTGTTTTCTTTGATTTTGTTGCCTTCTATAGAAATTTGTCCGATATTTGGAAATTGCATTTGTTTTTCGATAGTTTTAATCGAAACCATATCTTCGCCATCGAATGAAAACTCGTCAGCAATTCCTGGAAGTGATGGTAAAGCCATCGGCAAACTATCCATTATTTGTGGAGCAGATTCTAATGAAAACTGGAAATGTAATTGTCTTATGTCTTCAACCGGAGTGACTATAGAGTTTGGCGCAGAGACTAGACTATAGTCGGTTTGATCCATTGATTGCAAACCACGTGAGTCTGATTTGTAGGTCTTAGGCATTCGACTCATATAAGCGTTTTCTGATGTGTTGAAAATCAATAATGAACTCAAACTACGGATTCGATGCCATGGAATTGAACCGATCAGATCATCATTACTGGTATTCATGTCTTTGACACTCATTCGATTCTATTTTTAATTTAAACTAAATATTAATCATTTATTCGTCTAACTAATACTAAAAATAAAATCAACAAAAACCTTAGCTTTAATGTTAAACAACTGCATCTTTTCTTTGATTAATAATTCATCGAATGGAATCAGTTTCGACTCAATTCTATTGCATTTCATATCATTCATATTGTTGTTGTTATTATTATTATTATTTAGGTAATTTCGGTCCAGTTTCATACCATTATAATGAGACGAATGAACCGATATTTCATTGGTTGGGTATTTATAATAAGAGAACACTTTTGTTGCTTTATTGCCAATAGATTTCAATTGAGTTACTTTTTCATTGCATCGATTAGTTCGACAACTAATTAATGAAAGCCTTGATCGAAACGCTTCGACTTTACAATTAATTGATTGAAACACATGTGCCACAATTGCATCCAATTGTTGCAGACTATTCACTAACTCAATGACCATTTCTTCACGTCTTAGATTACAACTAATCGGTTTGACAGACACCTCATTTGAAGTCATGGTTTAACCTATTATTGAACTGTTTATTAAAACCAAATTATTGTCTTATTCTGTGAAAATAAATGAACTAAATTGGTTACAGGTGTTCACTTGCAATCTTATTGCAATTGTGGGCGTGAAAACATACAATTATTGCGTAATTGTTTACTGATGAAATGGTATGCGCCCCTTTCCTCGTCTGCTTAATGCTTACGTGTTCTAACTGTTCAAACTTTTCACATAAATGGTTAGTGCGCAACAATTCAAATAAACACTACAACACTCATTTATCTTAAATATCAATATTAATACATTTTAATTATTTGAGTCACTTCACAATCTAAATAATCATCACTCTGCCTCCAGTATCATATAATTGTCTAACCATTTGTTTATTTAAAGTCAAATTAATCAAACTTTTAGTGAAAGGGCTAACGTTATTGATGAACGAAAACTGCGCGTAATATTTACATTAATTCGTATAAAATGAATTGACAGTACAAACTAAATCTGGATGATCACAAACACCAAATGAGTTTCGTGTAACAATTTCATTAACTTATTATTCAGTTCTATTCACTTAAGTAATGAACACAAGTCTATAAGAATCGCTTTTAATATTATAACTATTAATTCGAAAACTTAAAAAATAGACACAATCTCAATGTTGAAAAAATAAGAAACTCTTATATTTGTTATATATGTTTAAACGAACGTTACATTTCTTTATAATATATTAATAATGGGCTTATCCAAATATTTGATCGGTTTCGACGCTCTAATTGTTTTACCATTTTTATTATTAATATGGTTTTCTCACTCTTCTCAACAAAACATTAACCAAAACTTAGACCAAAGTATAGACGATAATAATAAGAATAATCAGAACATATTGAGTGACCAATTCAAAAGTATTCAATCAGCTGATGACCATCAGGACTGCAGTCACACTCAATTGTCTCAAAGCTGTGATAATAGCACTGCAATGAATAGATCGGAAACAAGTTTGGATGGGATGAACACGACCTTTACTAATAATAAAACGAGTCAACTAACGGATCAGTTGTCTCAAACAAATGACAACTTGCTGTCAGACTCTTTATCAGTTCCTCAGTTGCCATTAGTTCCAACACCTGCGCCGCCTAATGAAATGCTGTCGTTTGAAGAGTGGCGTAAAAAGATAGCCGAACAACAGCTGGCCAGTCACAGTGTGTCAACAAAGCCTTTATCGCAGTCTTCAGCACAATCTACGGCATCACAACCATCTGCTTCTGCATCGACCGGACAAGTGACACAGACTAACAAAATGTCAATCAGCAAAAGAGCCCGAAATTTTGCGTCCTATGAGTGCGGCGCTAAAGTAGTCGACGCTAATCCTGAGGCAGAATCAGTTTTGAGGTCTGGTCTAATCTGAACTTTTGTCATATAATATTTGATTAATTACTGCTTTGCAGTTGTATCTGATTTTTGTTTGTTTCTAACCTAAAATTGTATTAATTGTGCAATTATTTAGGATCCTTAACGAACAAACGGATGAATATATGTTAAATCCATGTAAAGCCAAAATATGGTTTGTAGTTGAGTTATGCGAAACAATTCAACCTAAAACTATTGAATTGGCAAATTTTGAGCTATACTCTTCGATACCAAAAGAGTTTAACATACAAGCGAGTGATCACTACCCGACCAGAGACTGGTCATCTTTGGGTTTGTTTACTCAATATTTATCTGCCTAATTAATATTTATCATAACTAATTGTCTACATCAAACTTTAGGCACTTTCAATGCTGCCGATGAGCGATCAGTACAACGCTTTCAATTACACGATAATGGTTTCGTTAAATTCATCAAAATTGAAATGTTGTCTCATTATGGATCTGAACATTTCTGTCCTCTAAGTGTTGTTCGAATTTTCGGCACTTCTCTATTCGAAGAAGTTGAGAGAATCGATAACATAGCACATGGCCAGGCTATTTCAGATGAAGATGATGATTCACCTCTTAACGAACAACTTATAGGAGAAGACGCGTCGGCACAAAATCTATTTGGAACTGCAAGAGATGCGGTCTTTAATATTGTTAGAAAAGCTGCACAAGCACTTAATGGTAATTCGACTTATGATTACTCAGTTTTATTAATTCTGTTGATCAAATTATTTCTATAATCAGGTAATACTGTTGAAGTGACCGAAAATAACAGAAATGAGACAACTTCTTCAGAATTTAGTGCTATTCGATTGGAGTCAACGGCAATCAAATTATATCCAAAGTTAAGTGAATATTTGCAAAGTTGTAATGGTTCCAATAATTTCAATCGTACTATTATGTGTTCTAAAAAGTGTTTATACTTCAAGTCTCTACTCGGAAATGCTTTATTTGATTTATTATGCCAACAATATTTTACAATCAGCTCTGACTCGCAAAATACTAATCAACGCTTACTATTTCAATGCAGAACTAGTGTTGAAAGCATTTCAGAAAACTTGATAAACATTGAGCCTAGTATTGATCCAAAGTTTATTGAACCTATTTCACCAACTGATTCAATGCTAGCAAATTCAGAAAACATTTCTTCCAGTAAATCAAATTCTATTGATTACTTGCAAGAGATTAAAACAATCATTACTGAAACTATTGTTGGCCAGACTACCTCAATAGAGGCAACTATTTCTTCGACCATTACTTTAGAATCCAGTTCTAATGAAGCTAAATATGAACAATCGTCAACAATTGCAGTTATCAAAGATAACGACCATCTCAATGGTAGTCAAACTACAAGCAATAGCAGTGCCCCGGCAAAGGTTGAAGAAATTGCAAAAAATCTGACTCAAAACGAAGCGCCTTCTCCTCAAACCGGTCAGACTGTCAACGGAAACGGTCATATTGGGGGCTCTTCTGTTAGTCAGTCTAAAGAATCTGTTGTTCTTCGACTATCAAACCGCATCAAAGCATTAGAAGTCAACTTATCTCTCAGTTCACAATATTTAGAAGAATTAAGTCTGAGATATCGAAAACAGATGGAAGAAATGCAAAGAGCTTTCGATATAACAATAAACAAATTGAATGATACAGCGAGCCAAGCCGCTGAAAAAGTGAGACTATATTTTACTCGATCAAGTGCATTTCAATTTGATTTAAGTCTGATTGACCACTAGTATTTTTTGTTCATTAATTGTCAATGTTTTCTCAATTAAATACAGGATTTGAAGCAACAAGAATCCATTCGTCTTATGGAAAGCAAACTAAACACATTGAATGATAAAATGTTATTAGTGTTGTCGGAACGCGAAAGTCTTAATTGGCATTACATTGAAGTACATATCGGATTAATGATGATTGAAGTAATAATAGTGATTGCGCTACTATTTATTTGTGTCTATCGTCTATCAGCGCGAATTCGTTACCTACAAACTAATCAAATTCATAATCAATCAATACTTGGATCAATTCATCCGAAAATTAGTCATAGTTTGTCTCCTATTAAAAGATTGCATCCCAATCATAATGTTTGTCATTTACCGGCAAAAACACTAAAAATTGAAGGTATTCATATCAATATTAACTACTATAATTAACTTTTAGGTTACCACAATTTTCTGATCGCTCCTATCTTACCAACTGAGTAATCCGTTTTATCTTATATTTATTTTTAATATGAGCGACAATTTTCATAAATTGATTTTTCAAAAGACCAACACTCTGCTTTCTCAACAGACAAATCTTTTATTTGTCTTAAATTTATTACTATTTAATAATATTTTGCACATCTAGACCAAATGAAAAATGTTGACTCATCTGCTAATAACTTGGTTAACGTCCAGCGCAAGGTAACAATCAAATAATCAAAATATTTTTAACTATCCAAGTTTACAATCATATTTTACCTACTACTGAGTTTTTATCCTTTCGAAAGATACGAAAGAAGAAGAAGAAGGGTAGCGGCAATGCTACCAACAATTTATTTGGTCCACAAACAGGGCCTGATCAAAACTCGATTATCGCAACAGTTAACCAAAATCAAAGCTCATTAGTCTTAAAATCGCAGTCAACACCAGTTCTGACTAATGGCATCTTCAATAATCAAACTAATAGTTATAAAAGCGGAAGCTCTTCGTGCCATTCGTCAACATCCGGAGTGTCTTCAATCTCAGCGCTCTCTAATTCAAATGTGTTCAATCCTGAATCGTCTAAACTATTACCAAGTCAGGTCGATTTGAATAAAAAATATTCAAATCAGAAATTAATGAATAGTAAAAAACCAGCTGAAAAGTCTTCATTAAGTTTTAGCTTAAAGAGATTACTTAAAATTGAACATAAATGAGATTAAAACAGTTTCGATAGGATCCACTCAAATTACTTTATTATTAATGTTATTTTTAGTCATCTGAATTGAAGTTTCAAAATAAAGCTCATGTTTTACTTGTATATTTGATCTTATAATTTTATGCCATTGTAAGTTGACTTCTATCTGGACAAACTTGATTTCCTTTGAGAGAATAGAAGTATCTGACATTGGTTGTGTTTGAAATGACACACTCTCCCATATCGAAAAAATAAGGAAATTTTGGTTCCAATGCTATCCAACATAAATCATCTCTTCGGCCACATTCTATTTGATTATCTTTCAATTTAATTAATAGAAAACATCTAACAGATGATTCATTTTGATTTTCGTTCGATTAATAATAGTCAGACTTACTATTGATAGAAAATTCGCTCAATAGTCCAATATTCCAAACATGTTCAATAGATTCGAATGGCAAACTAAGCAATTGGTTATTATCTAAACGCAGCCTTCGAAGAGCTGTCATTCCATCGAAAAAGTTTTCGTCTATCCTAATTATTTTGTTGTAACTCAAATCTAATGACCACAAATCTGTAAGATTTGGGGCGAACCAATTTCTGTCCAACAACTTAATTGAATTGTGTGACAACGAAACCATCCGCAAATAAGGCCAGTCACTAAACTCTTGTTCGTGAATCGAAACAATTCCACTATTGATTAGAGACAACGAAATCAATGAATTACGTGACCTGTAGTTTAACCAAACAATCAATTTATTCATAAAGTAATCATTATGGTAATTATTCAAGTCGGAGTTAGTATCAGCACCAGTGCAAACACAGACTTTGACTAATCGCAAAATTTCAGACTACAGAGCATCGTATAAAAATCAAGGTTCAAAATCTCAATTTTTCAGCCAGTGCCACTCCTTTTAATTATTCAGATAATTGAGCTCCAACTTATAACTAAATTCAAGCAAACTTTTCTATCTATATGTCTATTTTCGATACTGAATTTTTTCACACCTTTAACTTAAATTTTGATACACAAATAGCCCTGAAATTACTGAGTCAGTTCTTAGGTTTATTATATTCGAGTAATGGACAACATTAGTCCGAAAAATACCAATAAACTATTCCTTAACTTTTCCAAATTAAGATTCGAGTCATCAACAACTTGAAAGAACTCAGAAGCCTAACAAAAATCAGGTATTAACAATCTCGCATACGCTATATAAATTATCTAAACACTTGTCTAAGTCCAGTCTGCCAATGAATGATCTCTACTCTCGTAATATTTACCAGTTCCGAAAGTTCGACACTTCGGGTAAAGTACAGTCTTCAACATGAATAACTTTGATGTTAGTAAACTTATCGAAATCTGTAGACCACTTCCATTCACTTACATCCGATGAAATGAAAGTCAAAACCTGTGTTTGTTCTTCATCCTTAACTTTTCTGAACGGATTTGAAGTATCCGATGAAATACGTTTTATGTTACTGGCACTTAGGATCAAACTTTCAAATGATATTTCGAAAAATAAATCCTTAGGAAAAGAGTCGGCATTTATTTCTCCAAAGGCTAATACACTTAAATTATTATTATGAGATATATTTTTTAAATCCTGAGACAATGAGTCCGAAAAGTTATTACAAACAATACTGATAGAGCCAGCTGAAAAGCAATTAGCATTCAATTAATAGTATTTCTCTTAAGAACTTCAAAAAATTCAATTCTTATTTAAAGCTCTAAGGTTTTGGCTAAAGAAGACCAATATTTTTGGGTCCCGCTGATTTTAGTATCATTGGATAAATCTTACTTTGCTGAGTTCAAATATATATATAACTTATAGTCTATCTCTTTCCTTCTCCGAGTTATAAGCTCCAAAGGTTCGGAACGGCAATTAACAATTTATGCGCATTAAAGCCAAAACCCTTTTAATATTGATATATTTAGAAAGGTCTCGTAAAGCCGAATTAGATCCGTACCATGGAGGAAGCCTCTACAGAGTTATAGGAAGGCAACTAGGTCAAAAAATATAAGACATGCTTAGAGCGATGACTAGCAAACCAAGTGATCTAGAACCCGAAGTTGGGTACCAATAGACTCAGTTCAACAAGGTGAATACATCAATAGTCCACTTGAGACTGTTATGTAACTGGTCTCTAAATCCAAAACCCACCAGCTTTGAAATCTAGAGGTGTTCCCAGTAATGTTTACAAAGGGAACGGGGCAGGGCCAACACCCCTCTAAGGGGGTTGGTTCTGTGACCCAGGCAGGGTCTCCCCAGCCAGGTGGGCCAAACTCTCCTTGTGGGGGTACGGCAGCCACCACCCTACCTAGTAGGGGGTGGCACCACTTGGTATGGACTTCTTTCTTTATCCTCTCATGGTATACAGGCAGAGGACCCAATGCTTATTCGCGGGCGTATTCATTCTCGGTTTCAGAATCAAACAAAGTATCTGATCTACGTTTTAGTAGATAAGAAAATGTCCGGAACCGATTCAATAATTGAGTACTATTGTCAGTACAAAAACGGCCTCAGAACTGTCGGATGCTGTGCACATATAATGACAGTGCTCTGGTACCTCGGATATGGCAGATACCTATCTGAGATCAAATCACCAAGTAGGGAATTTGATGATTTTTCCAAAGATTTTACCTATCCGGATAGCACTGACACAGATTAACTATTTTATAGTTTTTTAGTTTGTTTTTGGTTATGGTTTTAGTTTTATGCTTCCATCGGGTTTACCTCCACGTGGTTGGAAGTGGGCAACACAAATGTTATATTTGTGGCTAAAAACCCGAAAAGATTTATTTTTTAACATAAGGCGATTTTTCCCTCATAACTCGAAAATTATTGATTTTGATAAAAAGCCCCTAGAGACTTTTGTGTTCAGCGTCAAAAGACCTTTCAAATGATATGTCACTCATCAAAGTCAAACGGGGCCCAGTGGTCGATAGGAAAATATTGGTCTCCTTTGATTTTTCACATTTGAACTTTTTTCTATTGCTACACTATCTGAGGTAAGCAGACTCGTTCCTTCATTTATTAAACCAATGTTTGCCAACAAGTCTGTTGGGGAACAGATCAGATGAGTCTGCGATCTGCGAACATTACAAAGAGTTGAAACATTAATCAATAGCTTTCCTTAAACTGAAATTTGGTCAAGAGCTGTCAGCTTCACTTCAAAGGCTTATTTTAGAATTTTATCAATAAATTTTAGCTCATTTGTCTGCAACCATCATAGAAACTGATCTAATCCAAAAGCAGGACACGTGACAAACATTGTTATAGACTCTTAACATAACAGTGTTTGGGCAGGTCACCTAAACCAAGTCATCTAAAGCTTGATTTGTTTTGCGATTCAAAAGACAGACTCACGATTTCCACCATTCAAACAATTACAATGATCTGGACACTTTATATTGCCTTCAATTTTTGTCTCTTCATTGAAGCACACAATTAAAAACACGCATAAAAGTGATTCTAATATATAAAACATACTTTTTATATCTGTTTTACTAATTTATTGATCATTTTTGTCACTCTATTTCAAATTTTATAATAGTCTTGAGGAGTGAGGATACTTTTGTTTTATCACATTAACAGCTATAACACTGTCATTAATAATGATAATAGTAATTATCCTATAATGTTTCAACAATAAAATACCTGATAATAATTACATCGCTTATTATAATAGAGGATAAATTGATAATCACTAAAGAGACTGCCTTTTTCAACAGCTCAGAATCTATATCAGCTTCTGTCTTCCACTTCTCTCAATAGTAGCATATTCTCTACACTATAGTCTGATAGAATTATATATTTAGTGTCATAAACTTTAGTTCGCCGTGCAATACAATATTATATACAGTGACTGCGTATCTCAATCTATCCCCGATATAGTCAACCCGCTTATAGTGAACACATCGACCTGTTCACTATAACTAAGGAAGACTACCAATAAATACAAGAAATTCAAACGCAGCTCAATAGAGAAAGCATAGTTAGATGTTATTCAAGTATATCATTTTTCCTTTTCAATTTGTATAGTTTAATCAAATTTTTAATAAAGATAAACATCAGCTGTATATCACTATAATGCATTTAAAATTTATTTATTTCGAAAATTATGCAGCTTCATATTGAATTCGTTTCTATTAAACATATTCAAACTGATCAATCAAAGTTTGCTTGTAACTATTGATTAAACTATGAATCATTTACCGTTTTCAACATTTTAATTTATACTGAACGAATCAATTAAAATCATAGTAGATAGCTTATAAACTCTTTATTTCAAGTTTTTCATGTATAAATCTTACGTCAAATGTTAGTGAAAGCATATTAAACTTATCAGACTTTCTAGACTTATTCTAGACTTTCTAGAGTTTTATTAGTAACTAATTTGCTCTCATTTTAAATCAAAGTTTGACAATTTTTTAATTTTTAATCTTAAACCTTAATCAATAGAAGTGAACTGTGTCTTCAGCATCTCTATATCTTTTAAGTTTTTTTGAATCCGTTTCCGTAAATTTGCAACGCATATATTTGGCATATGGATAACTCTCCGAAAAGCAACTTATAAAAGAATGCTGTTCAAAAGCCAACTCTGTATATAATTTTGATTGTGCATCAGAATTATTTTAGCTGACTTTTTAATACCTACTTTCTCCAAATTTGGGTAAAGTTTACAAGCCTTTAGTTTAGTTTTAAGAAACACTTCGCAGAAAATAATTAGATGCCGCAAACACAGTTTTTTGTGTTTACACCACTTCTAAAAGTTTAAAAGTTTAAAAGTTTCGTACTATAAATCTGGTTAAAAATCAGCGAAAACTTGTTTTAAGTATATTTTCCGTAATGTGAAGTAAAACTCTGATGCACGATCAAAATTATATACAGAACTATACGAAACCCTGTTTTTCTCACTCTATAAACTTATTTTTTGACCAAAGAATGATGTTCACTCCTTATGTAATTTTGCCCCTCTGGCTCTTGGGATTTTGATATATATTCTTAAAGTATATACACTATAACCCCGTTATAGCGAAGTTTCATTATAACGAAGCAATTGATTCAGTTGCCGCAAAGGCCTCATAAGAATAGTGTTAAAATTAACTCGTCAACACGAGCTTCGTATTAAAAAATACCCGTTATAACGAAGTATGTTTTATGGTCCACATAGTATAAATTACTACTCTTCATAACGAAGTTCACTGGTTTTAAATTATTTAAATTTGAATTGCCACCTATATTTTTCATTATCAAATAAGTTGTAAACAATACGATTTATCGGCATTTACTTTTCATTAAATTATGATGATTGTGTAAAGATTCAACTGATTTGCAATAAAATGTCTAAAATTAAACGTAAACCAATTTCATCAGGAGATAAAATGGCTATAATTAATGATATAGACAGCGGTATGCAAAGGAGCTCAGTGTTTGATATAAATTCAAAGACTATACAACATTAGCAACAATTATAAACAATAAAGACAAGTGTATGCAAGCATTTATGGAAGACTAGAACAAGCCAAACACATTATGACGAAGTTCCGTTAATACGAAGTGATTTTTCCGGTCCGTTCGACTTCATATTAAAGTAGTTATACTGTACCGAGAATTATCCAAAAATTCTAAAATTGCATTGAAGCGCCCAAGGGTTTAGCCATGGCGGGTAACTATTTCGTATTTCGGTAAAATTTTTTTCGTATTTTGACTAAGTTTCGAGGTCGATTCAGGCAGATAGCATATAAATCGAAAGAATATAACAAGCTGAGTATAATAATACAAAAATAATTGCAATTCATTAATGTTGCGGGAAGTTAAATCGAAAAATTAAAATAAACAGTTTTTTCTAAGGTATTTATGAAATTTGACGTAATTTATTAAGATGTAAGTTACGCTCGATTATGTCTTTTGGTTCTATATGTAAATTCCAATACGCTATACTCAAAGTCGCTACTTATCCCAAACACCAATTCCCGCTGCATTCTTGGCCGATGTATGCGTGGAATTGGAGGGACAAGAGTAGTTATAAACCGCGACTTGTAAGTATATAAATATTTATATATATATATACAATATATATATATTGTAAATATCCTAATATGTAAATATTGTACATATTGTCTTTGAGATGTATTTTAAATCCTAATAATGATTTATTTATGAAATATTCTAACATATTTCTAGTATATATTCAAATTACTTTTTTATCAATACCTTTTTATACTTTAATATAATGTTTATGATTGTGTCCAATTGCATCTGCCTCGTCTATACCTTTTAAACGATATACTACGTGCATCATTTTATCTTTGAACTTGGTCAAAAATTGCTAAACATTGTTACGGATACGCGTGGCCACTGCGGCTAAACTCTTGAATGGTACAATATAATATATATTTGGTCAGCTTATGTCATACCATATCAGAAATGATCTCAAATCGCGAGGGCCAGAGGGACACATGTGGGCCAGATCTTTTTCTATTCTGTCTTAGATTCGGTCAATATTATAAACACTCTGATACTTAAGCTGACCAAATAGATAATTTTGATCCAAATTTCTGAATGCAATATTACTTATATGTCGGGTTCCCAGTTATCGATCTTAACCGATAAAACCACCGAGTTCATTGATGATCGGTTTGGTTAAAACGGTCGAAATGGGTTTTAAAATGACTGAATAATTATTAAATCAAATAAAAATTTTTAAGGATTTAAAGTTAGAATTAAGTTATTTAATGAACTATAATATCATAAATATAAAGTAAATTATTTTTCAAAGAACAGGCTTTTGTATTAACTTTAATTTACTTTTAAATTGAAATATTGTTTTGAAAACGTTTATTCTTTTTCTATAAATCATTTGATTTTAAAGCAATATTGTCTATCAATTAATGTGTCGCCAATCTTTCAGGAGATTCGTGCGCACTAACACAAACGCTCCTTAATCAGTCGAAAGTGAGTTTACTTACTGGCGGACAATAACTCTCCTGATGAGAGATACATTCTAACCCATAGTTAGTAAAAACTAAGGCCCGTACGCACAGTTGAGTTTTAGTTAATACGGTTTTTAGTCTTAAGACGGTTTTCGCCAAAACGGTTTTAACTCAAAACTTAAAACACATGCACAGACTGTAATAAAACTAGTTTTAGTAAAAACCGTTTTAAAACCAGAAAAAATGTAAACAAATGTTTGTTTATTCATTAAAAAATTGAAAATGAATAAAAATAAACTGAATAAAAGTGATAATAATGTTTGGAGTCGTCAAAACAATTTTACTAATTATAAAATAGAATTACTTAAACAAATAATTGCCGACGAAAACAAACTCAAAATAATTGAGTGTAAAACGACTGATAAGTATACGAAACAACAAAAGATAACGTTTGGCAACAAATTAGTGACGAATTTATTCAGGACTTAAATACAAATAATAGAGACATCAAGTCTTTGAAATGCTTTTGGAAACTATATAAATACGAATGTCGTGAGAATTGTAATAAAGAAAAATCAGAAATAAGAGAAACTGGTGGCGGACCTCAACCTCAGAAAACCTATTCAATTGATAATTATATCAATAGTTTTATATTTACTGTTAACATCTGCAGCTGAGATCTGAAACTGACCGGTGACATAAAGTTTTAAAACAATAGATAATTGAACTATTGGAGGCAATGAGTATTTTTTCATTTTGATATTAATCAAATCTGTATTAATTAGATTTAACAGTTCAATGAAACACTGTTTTGTAAGTCTATATCTTCTTATGAATGATATGTCATCACGACTATCAAATGGATTAAATGTCTTTTAATACTCTTTGACGTTTAAAACTTTTATTCGTCACTATTTCATAATTATCTAATTCTTCAATTTGAAAAAATTGGTTCATTTTCATATTTTTTTGTAAAATTTTGTTTATATTTACTTATTTTGTTGATCACTAAAACCGATTTAAAACTAGTAAAAGTGGTTTTAGTTTAAAACCGAGTTTCAGTTTAAAACGGTTCTAAATTTTTACTGTGCATGAGTTTTAAAATGAGTTTTGGGTTTTAAGCCCGGTTTTAGCCTTAAAACCGTTTTAAAACACACTGTGCATACGGGCCTAAGGCTTTTATAGCCATCATAGCATACATATGCGCATACCAGTTCAATTAGTAACATTAGTAGCTATAGTAGGAGACAAATTACCGGACCTTTTCAAACAAACATATTTTTTTTATTTATCAGGTTATTACATCTAAAGAGGTGTCAAATTAAAGCTTAAATGCAATAAATTTGTTGTATCAAAACTTTTGTGAGCCACAATATCACTAGTCAGCCTATAAGTCCATAGATAGTGTCCGATTATTTTGTCCCCTGCTATACAAAAAGTACAAAATATTAATAGTAAAAGTTTAGACATGAGTAGTATATAAACAAATCATTATAAGTCTAAGGGACTATGACTAAAAGGTCAATTAGTACGAGTCTGGAGGGTGAAAGGGTTAATGTTAAAAATTGTTCATTCTAAAGTCAACTCTTATGTATTTTGCCACTTTACAGGGCTTGAGAAAGTTCACTTTCAAGCAGTTGTCTTTCTGACAATTCACTTTGGGGAACTGATCTGCCAATCACGTCAATAAAGTGATGCGTAAAGACTAGTGAATGAAAATGGAAACCATGGAATGTGGAATTGAGAAAATTGTATGGAATGGAATGGAAATGGATTGGAAAATTGAAAATCCAGTGGAGTTGGAATGGAGATGGAATAAGGAAAATTTCATGGATTCCACGGAATTTCATGGAATGAAAAGTTTCAGTCCTACATTAAATATATTTATCTATCGAATCTTTTGCCATAAGTTCAATGATTTCTTCTTAATTTTTCTGAATGATGTCTACTTCTGATCCAGTGTTTTGAGGCATTTTAAGTATACTTAAAATCACAATTTGTATAATATTTGGAGGAAACAAAGGAAACTAAAATAAAGCGCATTCAATAGCAATAGCAATTAATGATTTATACATTGAAATACTGTAATTCGATATTAGATAAGCAAATGCAACTTTCATATTAAAAAATACCTACTATATCATGGAATGGAATGGAATGGAACTGGAATCACGTTAGAAAGCGTGGAATGGAATTGGATGGAATGATAACTTATTTCAATGGACTGGAATGGAAATGGAATGAGAATTTGCCAAATTTTCATTCACTAGTAAAGACCGAAAGTTGTTTTGTTCTTAAACAAACTTGAGTCGAGATTAACTTTTGGAAAATGTGAGAAAATAGCATCTGTTATATCATTCATTATCTATATTTGTACAGTCGATATATTTGAAGAATAGACGCGTAAAACCTTTCACAAAATGCAGACTTACTTCTACAAAATCCATATAAATTGATTAATGTAGTGAACCTCCTTTTCCAAATCCTAACATTTTTGCAAATCTGTTAGACATTGAAACAACCAAATTTTCAGTTGACTTTCACCTAAGCTTCATCAACTGCGATGGGTATATTCCCGGCGCCGTAAAACACAAATATCACATCATTCGACTCATCTCGACTATACGGGTCGAACCAGACCATACTCACCAGACCATACTCCTCTGATAGCAGATAATCTCAAAAATTCGGATCAATAAGTTTGGTTTTGACTTGACCTTCATGTGGTCGTCGGAATAAGACTAAAGAAAGCCTATGAGACAGTTTGTTAGTTTTAGTTAGTAATCTGACGGTTGTGTGACGATTGATTTAAAATTCGATCTACAAAGTGCAATTTGCGAGATGATCTGCCATTATACTGAATATAGTCTGGTTCGACTCGAATTGTCGAAATGAGTCCAACCTTATCTTGTTTATGCCTTTGAGTGATCGTTAAGTCTGGATTTTGCTCAGGATGCTCTACGTGCCTATTCTTAAAATATGCCCACTGTACATATTCTCAACTTTTATCTTCAACTCTGTTCATTGCACACAATTTGGTTCGATTTGTTGGTTATATATCAATTAATATTGTATTACTTGTACTTCACAAGTATAACACGAACGATATTAAACTTACAATTGTATCGTATGCAATTCTTTTGCAGACCTTAATTAATGCACAAAAATGATGCGAATTGATAATGTTTTGTGTTTAGTGGTATTCTCTTTATTAACTGGTAAGCAATCACTTATAAATAGTTTCTGTTAGTCCAATACACCAATTAGACCAATAAATGATTTCAGAAAATGCATTTTGTTCATCTTTGCGTATTATCACATATAATATCCGCCATGGAGAGAATATGCAAAATCAAATTGATTTGGAGAGAATCGCGAGCGTAATAAATGCAAAAGATCCAGATTTTGTTGCACTTCAAGAAGTTGACAATAGGACTAACAGAACTGGTCATGTCGACCAATTGGCATATTTAGCTAGTTCTACAAAGATGTATCAATTTTTCAGCCCTCACAGACAATTCGATGGCGGACTTTATGGCAATGGAATACTGTCGAAATGGCCCATAATTATGAACTACAGTTTGCCTCTTCCTCATACCGGATCGGCTATTCTCCCAATTACTGCTGCTATCATTTCAGCCAACTTTTCAGGTTATATGCGAATAACCAGTCAATTATTGTTGATTAAACCACGATTTGATTAACTTGAACAAAATATCTCTTTTCCGTAGGAAATCAAATAATGTTGAGCTCAACTCATTTGGATTACAGACCTGATCCAACTAACCGTTTACTTCAGGTCAATCAATTACTTTCAGTTTTCAATCAAACACTTATACCATTAATAATTTGTGGCGATTTTAATTCAAAGCCCACGTCACAGGAGATAATTAATATGAAATCTGAATTCACTGATTTAACGGATAATTTGGGAAATACTTTTCCTTCTGATAAACCCAACACTAAAATCGATTATATATTTTTAAAATCAAATTTTATCAATCATTTCAAACTAATTAACTCAATGGTAATACCAGAAAGTGTTGCTTCAGATCACAGACCAGTTTTTACTGAACTGCAATATTTATAAATAAAAAAGGCTATTCAATAAGTTTATGGTTTCTAATCTTTCAATTTATTAGATGCCTGTTAATTCATAGGTAGAAGTATTACCCATTACTTCAAATTTATAAATAAGCTTAATTAGACTTTTGATTGATCACTACATCGCTACATTTGATTCAACTATTAAATTGATCTTTTAAACAATAGTATTTGATCTGAATATAAATCAATTGTCTGTAGGGGTTATTGTGTTGGTTAGGATGCGTTTGGTAGATGTAATCAATAAAATGATCAGCTTGACTGACTCGCCACAAACTCTGATAGTTCATCAAATTGTCAATATTTAAGCAATTATTTCGAGAATTTGATTGAGGGTTAATCTCAATCCAGATTAAATTAGAAAACCAATTAAGATATGACCAAATGTTCACAAATAATCATTGACTCAACTCTAGCACAGACTTTCAAATGTTATTTCCATCACTAATATTGTGAACAACAACTTGAACGACCATATTGAAAAAGAACTATGAAATTTTTGCTTCAAGCCTAATATGGAGGACTGCATGCAAGAAACGGTTATCTCTCAATGCATTACTTTGAAGCAAAACTGTAATAAAAGCACTAATTGTAATTTGAAATCACTAAAATTCATAGAATAGATTATGAGCCAAACGGACATGTTATTTTCTCTGAACATTTTGATTCTGGTTCTATAAAAAAGCCTATTAAATACCAATATAAATAATATTAAAAATGGTTTTCAATTCATAACTAAAGCGCAAAAGTCCACTATTTCTAAAGAGAAAATAAATATACTAAGAGCCTTTTAAAATATCTAAAACCAAAAATTACAGATTTTTATTTCAATTTTTTATCAAATTTTCAAAATCAATTACAATAAAATAATAATAAAACCATTTTTTAATTATATACTCTTCATATCTATTACGCTGTTTAAGCTCATTGTATAAAAATGCATTCATTTCTATACATTTAGAGATAACCGTTTGTTGCAGTCAATCAGTCAGTCGTCCATATCATTTCGTTCATAAATCATTTCACAACTTATATTAAAAACAATTTATTCTAAAACTTTCAATTAAATTACACTAAATTTAATCGAAAATATATACAAATAAAAATTTTTATTGCAAAAATAATTAACTAATTATATACAATAAAAATGAGATTCTTAATGTAAACTTGGAGGCATTCAGATCTTTTGCCTCACTTCAAATCACTTATTGTGAGTAAAAAATGATCTCTACCTTATGGCCCCATTCGATCCAATGTAAATAAATAGGAATTACTTTAACTGTTAGTCAACGTTAAAGTTTAGTTTCCGGACTTTCTTTCATCAATAATTCAAACTCTAGTGCTGATGGCTGACAACTATTTAGATCGATTTTATCATCCGACTCAATGTTTTGAGGGACCAAATGAAAAGGTCCTTCATCAAATAGTGAGATCGATAACACCTATCAATCATAGAATTCAACTTATTTTTCAATTGAGAACTTCAACAAGAAAACATATTTGAAGCACAGTACCTGAGACTGGCATAAAAATGCCACAAGAAGTGAAACAAAAAATATGAAAAACCCAGTAATAATTCCCATAATTATTACATATCTAATTATAGTAACAGGTATGAACAGGCGTGACTTTAGTTCGGCAGCAAAATCATCAGAAATTCCCAATTTCTGTAACATGTTACCGGTAAAAAGTATTAGAAATAAGGTTTAGTTTTATAATCAGAATCAATTTCGCACCTTATAGCCCCAAAATAAAGGCACATACAATTCATCGTCCAAATTTTCGAAACCTCTGCAAAAACAAAAACAATTTCAAGGTTTTGATAACTATAATCAAAGTTTTTGACTTAATTGCAAATCAAATTACCGAATATAATCATTTTTAGGAACTCTAATAGCCATTTGAAGACGACTATCTCCGTGAATAACAGCTCCTAAGGTCTGTTTGAAAAACAAATCTCATAAATATGTTCAATTTATCAAAACTAAAGCTAATTATTGTTGAATAAGATTTAAAAACTAAAATTCACATCGCAATAGCTACTAGTCGTCGATAATTAAATTTTATCTAAATGTAATATTATTCATTATTAAAGAGAGGATAATAAGCACGTAAAAACGGATTATAGGATTAATTGCAATCAATCCAAGTTTTCTAATCTCTTAGGTTAAGAAGTTTGTAAAATATTTAGTTTTTAAACTGCATTTAAGTTAAATACTATATATTCCAGTATACTTTTGAGCGTCTATATCAATACTGTATGAGAATAATACTGACCGGTTCGACATGTATTACTGGTCGATGTATTTTCGGGTCAGGTTTCAGGCCTTCTATTCGATCAGTAATTGCAGGATCAGCTCCGAGAAAGTGAGGCAAAGTCACTATAATCGGAATATCATTCTGACACGAAGACATGTCGTATATTCCATTCAGACGACATCTATCTTCATTTGAATCCATACAAAAGCACTCATTTTCTGGGTTTGAATCAATGCCTTGCAGTACTTCATCGGGAGCCGAGTATTTATAAGTCTTGATACCCTTATATTCTGATTCTTCTTCAAATGACACATAAATAGACCTTAAATTTGATTGAAAATCATTCGATTTAAATTAAATTATTTTTTCAGTCAACTTTCAACAAAAAGTAACATAGATTTTGATTAAAATTGATTTAAGGCATATAAAACCAGAACAAACCTGCAAACATCTGGTACGTAAAAGTATAATCTATCCCTTTTATTAACAAATGGCGGCCAAATCGTACCATCAGTTCCATTAATAGCGTTGCATTTGTCTGATTTCCACCACTTTAATTTACTAAAATATTGATTCATAGATAAGATCATTAATATATCGCTCAATTTTGCCAAATATCGTTCAAATAATTGCTTATATCTAATATTTAGTCATAAAATGTAAGATTGAGTTTTGGGGCCACACGATCGAGTTTTGATATATATATATATATATATATATATATCATTTAATGGTTGCATAATTGTTGAGCACATGAATGAAGTGATGCTCAAATTGAGCAAACTTTAAAACATTGTGTGATTGCGGTTTCGACTTGAATTGAGGCATCAAAAATTGTCAATAATTTAAATGAGAAAAACTTTAAAAATAAACTTACGTTTGATTATTCCATGACTTGAAATGTCCAAACAAATCATGAGTGCCTGAAAGTCCGGTATACATTTGAAAGGGTCCGTCTCGGGTTCCGTTTCTTCCGTTCAATATTCCAAATGAATTATTGGGAAACGATTGGTTTGGCATTATATTCGAGATACCGAATGGTTCCAGTGATTTGGCAAAACCTTCCGCGGTGTCCAATATATCCAGTCGATATCCATATATTAGATCTCGAATTGTTGTATTAACGAAAAGAGTTTGCTTATGACTTTCTAGAAATCTATTGATCATTCGGTATGGAAGTGAACTCAATATTGGAGGAAAAGGCAAGTGATCCACAATCTTAGGTATTATTGAACCCAACGCCTAAATGTTGCAAGTGAACCAAATTCAATTATCATTAGTATAGTGCAAGATATTGGTTCACTTTTGACTCACAGCAAATGGTGCGTTAATCACTGTTATGTTATCATCGAGTGATCCAATTGTATTGATTGGGTCAAACACATAGGTTCGCTTCTCGTAGAAGTTAATTGTTGACAAATCTGGCGAAAAGTCCACAATTTCACGTTCGTAATGTTGCCTACAAAAAATGGAGTCACATCAAAATTACAAGTTAAAAATGAAATAATCAAATCTGTTAATAGATTTGTGGTCGGCATCTAATAGTTTGTCCATTGAGTCAATACTCACTTAAACATGTATTTTCCCATTTCTTTAACTTTTATACTTTTTGCTCCATTTTGGACCTGATCGGCATTTTCAATATGAAAAAAATAAATACCCACTTCTGTCGGCACTGAAGGTTTTATCCACCAATTGTAAAATTCACCACTTTTATCTAAATTCATTACACTTTCAATTATATGCTTAAGTATTGGTGGGAATGAAAAATAAGCAATAATTGAAATTAAGGCCAATAGTAACCCAAACAAAGCGCTCAAAATCTTTTTGTTCGCCAAATATTTGGCTAATTGCTTCCGATTCGGTTTCTTCATACTAATCACGAATAGAGTAACCAAAAAGTGCTTATAATTGAATTGCATTATTATCACTATTAATACTGGTATATCTCAGATCAAAGAGATTACTAGATTTTCAATAAATAAAGTATAAGTTAATCGTTTTCAGATCAGTTCAAATCTGAAACCCAATCCATTTTCGATTCAGTTTTAATTATATAAATATTTTAATTTAAAATGTACTTATTTCAACAGTACTTTTATAATCACTTTAAACTTGATGTATTCATTTTTATTTAGTTCTGATAATCATGTTTTCGGCACTTAATTTGTTCAGTCAATTTGTTGATTTAATTTGTTGAGTCCAAATTATTTGATTAATTAAATAAAAGCACAAATATCGCGATACTGTTAATAGTAATAACTTTTTGACAATTGAAATGAACTCAATTGAAAACAATTGGTTGCCACTAATATTACACTTGTTGTATTATATCGGATGAAAAGTTGAGCTACAACTCACTTATAGATGGCTAAGTTTTGAGTTTTGAAATTTTTCAAAAAAATTAAATTGTATTCGAAATCATATTTAAAAGTTTGTGGCAGTATTTGTATGAGTTATGAAATGAGTCAAACTAATGGAAACTTTATAACTTTTGCAACCGAACAATGAAACGTGTATTTTGGTTAAACAATTTTCCTCATATTTAGCGCAATCGTCACCAAATCGTACGATCGGTCAAAGGCACTTTTGCGCAAACTCTTTTACGAATCACACTATCTCCACGTAGATAGTCGTATCGGCCCACACTATCACTCAATCATAGTCTGACTAATCACTGTCTCAATGTCTATGTTGCAAAACTGTTCATCTAACTATGGAATAGTGTTTTAAGTGTATCTAACGTATAACGTATAGTCCTAAAGTCAGTTACATATACACAGGATTTACCAGTAATAATATCTTATTTTACTTCTATTTGAAGGACTATTACTTTTGATTAAGTTTTGCTTATTTTTCATTTCGTATTAAAAGGCATAACAAAACTTTTACTATTATTATTTGTAAGTTATCAATTATTTTGTCCGAAACGGGTTCAGTTGTACCATATTTACAAACAATGTATAATCAAATTTGATTCGACACTAAACCACAAATAAGTATAACTTTAGCGATCAAATGCCGTAAACAATCTTATTAAACCGATTCGATATGAACAATAAGTCGATAATTATTTCCTCAACTCATACGTCACTGTTGTTTGCATTTTGAACATCGGGTGATTCTAATGACCTTCAATGCGATCACGTCGATAACAATTGAAGATTATATAAAAAATAATAACCGAATTGAGTGACACGTTCACCTAAAAGTTGATCAAAATTGAAACAAATTCAAAACGAACTAATACCCGGTCATGACCTATAAAAACATTTATCATTTATTTAAGGCAACCAAATTTGCTAAGTTTGAAGACAGTTCTATAGTTATGAATCTGAGCTAAGACCAACTAAACTTCAATTGAACATTAAGACTAAGATAAACTATTCGACCAAATGTTGATAACATTTTTAACTAAATTACTTTTCGATTATTCCCACAGTTGACTCTGTATTAACATTACTGAACATTGACTAAAATCATTTTTATCAATCAACGATGTAATGAACGGTAGGGCGAAAGGCACTACAGCCATGGCATTGTTCAAATATTTCAACTTTCTTCATCCAGTAAATACAATCCAGAATGAATTGTATAACTTTTAAAATCGAATCTCTATTTGACACAAGTTTTGACATCAACTACTAGAGTCGAGGGGCTGTCGATCCGGCAATTGATTAATTTTTCCTAGCCTTCAGATACTTTCATAGTTGAAATAGTTGCATGATTTTTGAAAACTTAACAAAAAATGAGCTGAGCTAATCTAATTTTGACTTAAGTTACAAACGCATTGTAAAACTTATGAAACTGCAACGCAACCAAAAATCATGTCCCAATGAATTTGCAGCCAAAGGGTCAAATAATTGTGTTTCTCATGTCAGGTTCTCAAGTATGGCATATAACACAAATTGATTGTATTTTCATTTTTAGCCAATTTGAATTGACAAATTTGGGTTTCTATCATTTATCTGTTATGGCACCCGATCGCCCTTAAATCTAATCGTTTCTAAATTCTAGTAATAATGAACTGGCTTGCTTATTTTAGACAAAAATGTATGTCTGACAGTTCGCCGATTTACCAAATTTAATCCAAATCAATTTAAGACATATGACCTTAAGCTGATGGCTGATGAAGTAAACCGAGACAATTACTTAATTGATTAGTTTGACTCAAATTTATATTTAGACAAATGCAAATTTGAAGCACATTTGTGGCCTCAATTTTTTCATAATAGGCAGCATATTTTTAGCAAATTCTTAATAAGTTGAGTAACAAGGTTTAGAACCTTTTTTCAGGTTTGCGACAATTTCTTCAGCTATTTAATTGAATTTTTGCGATAAACCAACCACAAACACGTGAAAAAGTGTATTCCAGATGATTTTTTTCTAACTATTAAGTTTTGATTGCAACAATATTTAATATGCTTTGACGTACGGGCTTTTGGGTAATCAAAGTAAACCAAAATCCTAAGCTTTAGTAAAAGCGGGATTCACAGTAGGGATGTTACGCTTTTCGAAGGCCAAATTCAAATACAATCTAAATGAGAAAATATTTTAAAAGCCAAATCGACACATAATTAAAATGATAGAAATTCTTAAAAGCCAAATCAATTAAACAATGTAATGCTTGCGTTGGACGTCGAAATTGTTTGAGTGAAAAAAGATTAGAAATAATTGTGCCTTTAAGAACAATACATATCTTAACTCAACTTTTTTGGATAGTTTAGAAATTTTGCATTTTTAAAATAATATTCCTCATTATTAAAGCCCGTATTGAAAAATACTTTAATCAATAATTATTAATTTTACGTTTAAAATTACATTAATAATTTAGTAAGACATTAAAATCGAAATACAATTGAAATGATAAACTTGAAAGCGAAACATCGCTTTTTTATATGCATAAGCAATGCTAGCGCACTATATTTTAATGCACTCTTTAGTATTAGACGTTAAACGTGTTCAATCAATGAAGGCACGTTTAGACACAAAAATATAATATAAAGTCAGATCGCTCTACGGGTACTATTAAACTTGAAATTGAAAATGGACCAGAGGCAGCAGCTCGCTAACCCAGTAAAGCTCACGCAATATCTACATAATAGTGTAAAAAGTATTTAACTCAAACTAGTCAAAGTTGAGATAAGCTCACCTCACATCTGACCACAGTATTCAATTAATTAGACCTAAAAGATTAAATTCATATAGGTCTTTAAAAAATTGAACTTCCCCTTTTTCGAGATATTCCATTTGAAGGTTCCAATTTTTTTGAGAAATTATATCTGAAAAAAGGAGAGCGAAGATGTGGCTTTCACAACAAAATGATGACCAGTCAAATTCTTACGTATTTATCAGATCATATTAGGTTTAGTTGGATTAGTTAGATTAAGTAATGTTCAGGTCAGGTTAGATGAAGATAATTTTGGCTAAAAATAATTATCATCCAATTATATGTTATGAAACGCGAAAGTAAACTACACTTGTTTAGCATAAATGCATTATGCACGTATAATAAGTATTTAATAAGTCTACTCAATTCGATATAGTTTGCTATTTAGATAACAAGTTAAAACCTGATTTGCACCTTCAATAAATTGCACATCTATCAACCATATCAAACACATAAATGTTACGAATTCAGTTGTGTACAGCTTGCTATCAAGAATTTTTGTCATCCACTAAAGTGTATATCTTGTAATAAGTACTTTACATTTTTGGTCTGGTAGTGCAGTACATTTCTGTTATATTTCTGATGAGTATGTGTGAAACATGCAATATATAATTCATATTTTTAGGAATAAAGGGCTAAATAAACTTTAGCACAACATCATTTGTTATATTTGCAGCATTTTCCAAACTTATCAAACCATTACCTAACCTGTCTGAACAAGTTTTCAAGTCGAGTGCTGTTGATCTTTATAAATTTGATCAAACTTCATTTATCGTGATATTCCGTCAAATTGACACTTGTACTCTTTGCTTCAGATATGATTTCTCAAAAATGGGTTAAAATTCCAACTTTAAAGTGGAATATCCAAATAAACGACATCTTCATTTTTAAATACAAACATATATTTATTCCTTTAGGTAAGAGGAATTGAACGCTGTCGTCAAATCTGAAATCACCTGATTTTCATTCTAATCCTGAAACTTTTCCTTTAAAATGATAGTCACACCACTTTCTATTTTTTGCTCATATCAATTTCATTTGAGTCGTTAGCCTTTAATTGTGTTTCAGATCTGTTAAGGTATCTGATCATTACATTTGGTTGAAACGGGGGCGAGGCATAGACAAATTGTATAAAAATTGAATTTTTTCAATATTATTTTTGAATTTGCCACATTTTCTCATTTTAATGTCAGTTTAATTATACGTTTAATGTGTTGTTAATAAAAAAGGCTATACTTTCTTATTTAACTTATAAGTGTTAAATTTGATTAGAACTATTTTGAACATTTATAACTTTTTTATTAACATATATTAAGAAATGATAGACCAAATCAAAGCTAAATAAATTAATTTTAACAATCAATATTCAGTTGAATCGACTAACTTATCAACGCTATCGTCAATACAGAGAATAATAGATGAATACACTGACGTTTAAGACATAAGTAACATGAGTTGGTCATTTCATAGAATCAGACAAAATTTAGTCAATTTGAATGAGACAAGCTATGAACTTTAAATTGCTTCCAGTATTCCTGTCGAACGTTTTTCTTCTTCCTTTCTGTTTTGATAAATGAATCAGAAGAATATTCTGCAAAATTTACCCGGATTTAAAAAAATTGTCCGTTTAGATTTGAAAAATGCTTTTATTTTGATAATTGTAGACACTTTATTGTTTTAGGCTAACTTTGCTAAAATTAAGTGAATGAACGGAGCGAAACCAAACTAACTCACAAGAGCTAAATATTAAAAACCATGACCACAGTTTTAGAAGAAATTAATGAGAAAATAAGAGACCAGTTTCCACACATACCTAAATAATAGCTTTGGCATTAAACTTGTGTTTTAATATAAGATTCTACAAAAATTGACTCCTCTTTTCTACTAACTATTGAAACAGTTGAACACAGGAAACAGACATACAATATTCAAATTTTGAATTCATGTTATGTTTCTCTAATATAAGTTTTGTAAAACTTTAAGTTATTTAGATAAAATCAAACAATAGTAGTTGATATGTTATGTTAGTGAATGTTTCGCAGCATTACAACTAGTATCGATTTCTCTACTTTTAAGTGTTGATAGAGCTTCAATTCGATTGGATTTATTAAATTTGGCCATCAACCCCTAATTGCTATCAATGCTATTATGGTCTGTAAATTGATTTCATTTATAAGAATATCAAATAATTTTCAATTTTCAAACTGATTAGAAATAAGTGATTGTTTAAAATTATTTGTATAAACCGCTTTGATCTAATATTCGAATTAAATATGGCTACATATAGATCGTATTCAGATTCAGATATAATAGTAACTCGTCTCCAATTAGATTTCGAGTTTTGCTTATTGCATGAAAACCTGAAAAAACCACTAGTTTCTAAAACCTTATTCATGTAATCTTCAAGAATGGTTGACACTGATGATTGATCGGAATCAAAGTCAACCATTTATGATTGGGTTGCTGGAAGTCAATGCTTCGGGTGGGCTCACAACACAATTAAAAATCCAGGAATGGGGAAAAACTAATCTGACTGACATGAAACTTTTTAGAAAATTCGAAATTGTATCAAATTTTCATATTTTAATAGCTAGATATCAGTTTTTTTCATTCTAAGCAATTTATATAACAAACTACTATAACCTGTATTGACGAAAGATGACTAAAATGACTATAAGTGACTCCTGGATGTACAGACAGGACACTTATTCCTTGCGTTTGAACTATTAATGAAAAAAATAGATAAGTAATCATTTATTTATCTTACTGAAATTACAAAAGTTTAAGAACGGAAATGAAAAATTCAGTCAGTCACATAAAGTTGCAAAATATGAAATATACGGTACATGAATACTTTGTGTGTCCACCGTTGGTTTCTCTAACTAAATAGCAGTTTTCCGGGCATTCAATTTACTAAGTTTATACAATTTTGTCCGCGAAATAGTAATACCAAATAATGCTCTACTTCATCAATAGGCTATCCTTTTTGCCAATAAATATTTTTGGCTAATTCCATAATTATTTTACAAATAACATAATCTTGTTAAAAAATACACCTATTCTTGTGTTACGTTTTGTGTATTTTAAATGTTTACTCTGAACTGAATGCATTTCTCACCCTACCCAAACGTTTATAGTTTTTAAGGTACCATATCAGATTTTGTTTTGTTTAAAAAGTAAACAAAATCAAAATTTCTATCTTTTATTGAAAGTTCAAACGCGAACAATTAATTACCTTATCCGTGCAGTATATAAAAGCAAAAATGTTCAAAGTGCCAAACCAAACTAGATATTTTTATAACTCATTCAGCCATTCGAACCAATATGACAAAACAGATCCCGAATAGGTTGTCAACATGTTCGGTTAACCTCTTTGGAGGTCTCGTTAATGTCGATGCTATTTTTTAGATTCTAAGGTTTACACTTGATTAAAACTAAACAGTTTTCCAAAGTTGGGCTTACAATTGGATCTGATTCAAAATTTAATATCATTTTTTATCATTTGTAGCCTTCACAATCAATTTTTCCGTCAGTGATATTATTGATATTGACGCTTTCTTTTTCGAATACATCGTTGTTTTCAACAATTCTTAAAGAGAATTTGGTCCGTTATTTTGGTAGACCTTTACTCACCAGACACTTAGTCAATGATCCATTTCGCTTTCGTTGGGCTCCAGGTCATTCTTCAAGATTTTTATTCTCTGTTCCATTTGGTCAACAATTGGTTGATCCATTCGGTCATCCATTGATATCGAATGCTGGTTTGCAACCTATAACTCGAAGTCCTATAATTAATTGGAAACCATTGAATTCTGAACGTTTGATTGAGGAATCGTCGAAGTCCGTTCCTGACATAATAGTTGGTAAAAACATAGATCAAATCAAATCCATCAAAGGTTATGCAGAAGATTACTCAAAAGATTCACCGAAACTCGACGTAAGTCATCAAAAATAGTGCATAATTGGCATGAAAAAGTTGCAGTCACTAAACCATTGTCTCATTTGGACAATAAGAATAATAGTAAAAATGAAGAAATAAATTATGAAAGTATTGTAAATAATCTTCAAAATAATATTTTGAAAAATATGAGCCTTATCATTGAAAAAACTGATCCTAAAGAAAAAAATAAGACACACATTGACTTCAAGCATATCGTTAAAAATTTGCAGCAAAAACAATTGAACATGATCTACAACCAGGAAAAAGTTTTTAATCCTAAATACGAATATGGATTCAAGCCATTAGAGCCTAATAAGAACTCATTACAAAGACAAATAAAAACTTATTTGCAGTTTATAAATGACCAAAACAAAAACAATGATTTTGATAACAGAAACGATAGAAAAGACAAATCAACTAAAAGCAATCACTACTATAGTAAATACGTTGAGACAAATATGACTGAAAGCAGTCACAGTAAGAATGAAGCAACAAAAGCATTAGCTCAAAATCATTCAAAAAAATCGACAAATTTTTCAAATAATCAGAACAGCAAAACGCTTTTTGGATATGAAGTAGATTTTCACAACAATGGATTTCAACCAGGATCTAATCTAGAGTTGATCAAAGAAAACTTCAATTCAATAAGTAATGATTACGTCAATTATGATAGAATGAAGCAAAGTAAACCAAATGATTTTCTATCCAAACATCCTGATTTAACTCAATTCAAGTCCTCAGGGATCGAATGCGCACAAGAATTTGGTTGGTGTGACTACAATCACGACTATCCGATGTAAGTATTACTCAAAAACGTTTCTCTTCCAATCAATCTGTAGTTTCAAAGATCTATTTGTAGTTTGAAAAAATGTTCTAAAAAATCTGACTCTTTCAATATTTACTCAATTTACTGATTGGTGGACAAAACTCAATTGGCACACTTTCGGTTTTGAGCGCGAACGTCGAGCGCACAACAACTTCCTCGAGTATGAGTGCGAACATTCCATCTGAACTGTTAAACGAATTTCAATTAAACTTCAAAACTTAAGTTTTTGTCCAGAAAATACTAAATACTTAGCATTTTCGTCATTTTGTGCCCCATTTCCGCCAATTAGTTAATTATTTATCTCATTCTATAATCAAATTACTTTAGAAAGAATTTTGTTATTTTTAATTTTTTCATTGTTTTGTTTAATTGAACTGGGATTTAAAATCGAGCATGTAAGACGCTCGGTACCCTGAGATCAAGCGCCAGCGTAAGTCCGAGAGTGAAAAATTTTGTTAGTCTGAGAGCTGAGTTTGTCCACCACTAGATAATTGGATATTTTTTGTCTGCTAATTCCTGAAATTTTGCTCAACAGTCATAGTCTTTATAATCGCAAAAAACTTACTGAAGACCGATAGGTTGGGGTGTCTACTTTGTATAAGATGTTATTTAAGTCAATGGGTCAGACTTTTCAGCACAAGAACTCTGTTTTGCTTAATAAAAGATAATAATTTTATGCTGTACTTGAAAACTATATTCCGAGTTATTCTTCTGGAAACTTGTCCGTAATTATGAACTAAATGAGTTTCTGTTGAAAAATTTGATAATTATGTACTTATAATTCATAAGTGAGTCCGCAATTGTGGGAATCGAGTTGTGCTATTAGTTATGCCAAATGAACACTTACTACTGATTAAACTACTGATTAATGACCATTATTTTATGAGAATTATAGTAAATTAAAGTCAGTATAGTTGCAAATCGTGATCGCTCAAATATTTTAGATAAGATCTGGTCAGTCAGTAACAGGAAGTCCATAGAAATCTCGTTCTAATTGTAGTTTTAAACTAAATAAACTGAATTAGATTCAAAAACTACTAGCAAAACCTTTTAATTTAGAAAAAAAGTTAGAAAATTTATTAATAAAAACTAATAAAAATTGTTTTAAATTTAGAGATTATATAGAAAAAATTGCTGGCAACTGTAGTCAGCAGTTGTCAATGATGTACATCGAAATACCAGAAAATTTGTCTGATTTTGATGGCTACGCACAATTTTCGGAAATAAATGCCAATAGTAAAAAAGTGAAAAAAAAGAAGTCCTTATGTAATTCCGATCGCAAGTTTATTCGTCCGAGTGTTGGGCAAGATATTAATGGCAACTATTATATTATCGTTCAAACGTCTTTTTATTATCAGCAAGTTCCCGTCGAAATTTGCAAGTATTCAAACTTTTAATTCAATTTTGCGCTTTATCGTTATTTTAAAACCCGGACGTAATTTGCCTGAGAGGTTGATTTATTGAGTCTTAAAGCCAACCAAATAGAACCAAGATATTTGTTTTGCTAGTAGGGCTTCTAAATCAAGATATTGAAACATTTATTTTGTTGACTAGCTTTGCTTATTGATGAAAATATAATTTGCCAAAAATTGATGACCGTATAGTTATATTAATGAAAAGCTTTGAATTTTTTCTAACTTGCATAAGAATCAATGTATTGTATTTTAGAATCAAACACTGAAAGAGTAGTGCCTCTAGGTAATAAAAAAAGTCATATCACTGAAAGTGTCCGGTCAAAAGTAATTATATGAGAAAACGAAGGGCGCATAATAACAACTTATTAGCTCTAGCCTATTAGCTACTGTATTAGCTACTGACATGTGGATTTTGCTCTGTGCCTTTAACTATTGATTATTATAATAATTGTTACAGAAATCCCGGAAGTTTTTGTTCAGGAATCGAAAATTGTGGCGTAAATGTTAGATGTACTCAAAAATATAGAACACATTTACTCATAAGTGTCAACAGCAATAACATACAAGAATGTCCTCAAATGCGATTGTATCGACTGCCGACTGCCTGTGTCTGTGAGACTTCGATTCATAATTGAAGCTATTCAATAATGCCAGCAGTTAAAACCAGATTTTGATTGAACAACGGCTTTGCTTGACCTCTCAATACACCACGACCATTTTATTGGACATAAACTGCAGTAATTGTTGCAATTCTATAGGCATCATAATCAATGTATAACAAAAACAAAGACCTGTATTTCGGTGCACATATAACGCTAATCAGTTCCCATTCATTAATTAAAGATCACGAACTTCAATATTGAGCGAAAGTTTGCCTGATAAAACAAGCGCAATACATGTATGACAGCAATCAAGTTTTTTTGTTGCTACCAATGTTTTCTGTCGTCACATTATTAATAGTTTTTCTATTTTTCTCTCAATGTTCATTCAATCATTCAAATTATATTGAAAATTAAATATTTTAAAAATGTGATCAAATATCTAATGATTATTCTCATAAAAACTAAACATTAAATGTTAAATCAATTGAATATAAAGCACACTGCTCAGGCATAAATCATTATCTTTCAGACTAATATTAATATTTGTTTAAAAACAATTAGAACTGTTTCAATTAAATAATTATCGATATATTTTAATATTAAATATAAGTTTATATTGTGCTGTCAACTGAATCGTTGTGCCTGATCTCGAACTTAAGAACTTTCTTTAAAAATTGAACTATTCATCATCTTAAAGATAAGACGCACATTTTATCTTGAATAGGATCAAGTATACAGTACAGTTACTAGATAAAATAACCGAGAGTTTCAAATATATACTTTCACGTATTGCTCGTAAACGTTTTTATTTTAGTAAACTTTAAAACTTAATAACCTATAAGACCAATTTTTGTTAGCAAAATTTGAACTTTATTAGTTCATTCAATTTGATATACAGTCGACAAATGAGATGTGTTCTACAGAAAAGGCTGCATTACTTTCAACTCTGAGTTATTTTTCCTAGTAACTGTACTCCAAACAGTGAAATATCAACCAGAAATTTTTGATTTATAATCAAATAGATCAACATATTATTGTCGTATTTGGTAAACAGGTATAAAATAAGCAGATCATAAATAAATATTCGAAGATCTTAAGGGGGTTAGAGTCATAAATTTATTGGTAAATTAAGTTCGGGTTCGAGAACAGATTCCCACCACTTCAGGAAGAGTCCAAAGATTATTAAATTACCAAAGCGTGCTAATTATGACAAAGGAAAGCAGGCCGAAATCGACTCCACGACATACTGAGGTGAGAGTTGTGTGAGCTGAACAATTGGTCTCGTGGATCATGAAATGGAAATCAGTTCATTTAATGACGGAAAGATTTCAAGCTAGACGACTCCGACTGCGATAGATACAATTGGCACAATATGAGAAAGAGCCGCAACATTTTTCTGATCTTTTAGCCAAATTATGGTTTGACCGCATTCAGGTTTAAAGGTAGAACCGAAATAGTCATTTTGGGAGCTCGGCTAAATTCGGCTACATGTCAAGAAGTGCCATATATCATGAAACGGTCCCACGATTTGGGCCGAAATTAGGCTCTCAACAGTATAATTCTTCGGCCCATACCACCCTCTTTATCAAAATTACATCCAAGTGCGCTACGTTGAAGTTTTGGAATTATCCTCCCGTAGTCCAGACTCCACCCAATAGAGAACCTTTGGCGAGTTCTTGTTAGGTTAATTTACTGGAATAACCGGCAGTATAATACAGTTGCCGAACTTAAATCGGACATTTTGAAGACTTAGGGCCAATTTTGAGATTTCGATACTTCGTTATTGAACGAACTTTAAATTGATATCTATATTGTATGTATCAGTGAGGGCCGGGGCGTCCATAATAAGTGGGCATCCTCCTACGTTACGGGATTTAATTATTTCGTGCACTGTATGTCTGCATTCAAAGAGTATGAGTTTTATGTGCATTAATTAAAATGTATTTTTATCTAACTAATATGTTTAATGTGTGACTATAGTGTGATTAATAATTTTTTAATGCAACAAAGTCATTTCTTAATTCAAATCACTTGGATTGACGTAATATTGTGAAGGGAAATGAAATAAAGGAATTTAGTATAGCAACAGTATTTTGCATCAAATAGTTGTTTAATTTGAAGTTAAAGGAAGCTGAGTGTTGCTTTTATGAATAATTGTTTCCAATTATAGTCATAAAATATAAAATATACATACATTATATTTGATGCGACATCAAAATTATTTATTAGGATTTGTTCGACATAAAGTCACGTAATTCAGATTTAACTCAGTCTTTTGGACTAAACAAATTTAAATCAATTTTTTGAAGATTTTTGAAAGTTTGTTCACACTGCAAAAATTGAGTTCAGATTTTATAAAATCTTTTTTGCGAACGGTCTTTAGCTCACATCTATTAAGTGTCTCGAAAAAGAAAAATATTGTTTTTGGATAAAAGCAAATCTCAAAATGTTTAGTAACAAAAAGGAAGACAACAAGTGCGACAATCAGAATGAATCAATTTATGAAGTGAGTCAATGCTATCATTTCGTCTCAATTGAATGTCGTCTTATAGCAATAGCAATCATTCTGAGTTCGATGTTCATTTTAGGTTTTACAATTTCAGTTTTACAATAAACAGGTCTGTTACTAATAACTCTTTTAAGTTTGCGAAAACAAATTACTGGGATAAATTGACCTCAAAGCAAAACTTGGCTTTAGTTCGATTTTCTCAAATGACCGATTTGATTGCAGTCATCAAACGCTCAATTACTACTTAATTTGTGTGGTCAAGCACTCAAAGTTTGTATCACATTCAACTAAGTATGGTCAGAATCAAACTAAAGCCAAATTGTTCAATACAAAGCATATAGAAAAGAAGTTATCTGTAATTTGACTAAGCTTTATGAAACTGATTTTCCACAGCACACAGTACAGAATATGTCCATTGGTTTATGTTTCAAAAATCGATTTCAATAAATGAAATCTTTCCGTCGTTTAGGTAATAACTAAACCTTATAATCATGTGTTACTGGCTAATGACAAAAATATTCATTCAAAGCTTATTAAAGTAAGTTGTATGTTGCTATGACGGAAAACCCAAGAAAGTACTTTTTGAAGCACTTTTCTAAGTTTCAACTGCTTTTTACCCGCTCTTAACAGGCAATAAACGAATGGCTTTGCATTTCTGATGAAAAGTTGGCAATTATCTGTGAGATCACAGAAACGCTACACAACGCAAGTCTTATGTAAGAAGAACTGATTTAATTTGCAACTAACTTTAATATTGAATGATTCAAACACAATCTAATAGGATTGATGACATCAAAGATAATTCAATGAAGAGAAGAGATATTCCTGCATCACATCAAGTTTTTGGTATCCCTTCAACTTTGAATGCTGCAAACTATGCTGTTTTTTGCGCTCTCGACACCATTGGGGGCAAACTCTGCGATCTTAGCGCAGAAAAAGATCGCTTAATCTATTTGGAAGCATCGAAAATATTTTGCGAACAACTTCTTCAACTACACCGGGGACAAAGTATTCAATAAAGTTATTGCCAAACTGCCAAACTATATCTAACTTTAATCCAAAAAAGGTTTGGATATTTATTGGCGCGAATTTTTCGTGTGTCCGACGGAACAGCAATATGTTGATATGGTTGATAAGAAAATTGCTGGACTTCTCGGCTTATCCATAAGATTAATGCAGTTATACTCAGATAAGAAAACTCATCACTACTTAGATATTGTCAAGAAGATAAGTCTTTATTTTCAAATACGCGATGACTACATCAATTTGAAGCCAATCGAAGTGATTTCATTTAAATATTATTTAATAGACATTAGATTTAACAAAATTTTTGTTCAATTTGATTATCTTTAGTACCACAAAGAGATTGGTTTTGCAAAAGATTTATCCTCAGGGAAGCTGACATTCCCAATAATTAATGCAATCGAATCACTTTCTGACGACCACAGATTCATAGGTATTGTCAGACAACTAATCAAATGATTGATTTGCTCTTTACAAACATTAGTCCAAACCAATCTATTTACAGATATTCTACGCGAAAAACCTAAAGACGAGAAAACTAAGAGGTATGCAATAAAGTTGATGGAAGAATGTGGCTCTTTTAAATATACACTTAATTTCATCAAACAATTGAATCAACAAATAAGAATTGATGCGCAAAAATTGGGCTCAAATCAATCTATAATTGAGCTAATGGATTACCTCAATGTTCCAGAAGATTAATATTGACCAATATTTCAAAGGTTACATGCCGCTTGCGCGAAAGTCATTAAAACGAAAGCTTTTAAGCGAAATTTATTACCAATAATTTTGCTAAATCTTTTTATAAAGTGGCTATGAAGTATCTTTCTAATCAATCTTAATTTCAAGTCATTTTTCGGCACAATTTATAGAGATCAAAAATAACTTAAATAAGAAACATTTATCAGCTAATAATATTCATAATGTAATACAAAACAATTAAGTAGGAAAGAATAGAATGTAATTTACGATTCAATTAAATATTATATGTGAAGTAGCTTCTAAAAATTCAAGAATAGAAGATCTGCTATTTGAATAAGGACTAGTCTCTCTCTCTCTCTCTCTCTCTCTCTCTCTCTCTCTCTCTCTCTCTCTCTCTCTCTAAGTTCTCTAAATTAATTATAGCTCTAAATAAGAAAATATAAGTAGGTATTAGAATCATTGTAAATAAAATGTTTTTCGCTGAAATGGCTTTCGCTTAAGTAGCTTTCGCTCAACCGACTTTCGTGCAAGTGAGTTTCACCTAAATGGGTTTCGTTCAAGTGATGAGACACCATTTCAAAACGTCTCTTCTTTGCAAAGTATTTTCCGTTGTAGTTCATTAATTACTATAGCAATTGTTAACTTAATAGTGGCTATCATTTACGATCGATTAGAGCAAGAAAATTGACTCATATGTTCAAAAAAGGAATGCAATCAATTTTTGAAGTTCTTGTTACAATTATTAGGGTGTTCCATTCAAAGTGACACAGGCTTGTGGCGGTGTGTCTTGGATGCTACAGGATGGAATTAGTCGCCATTTCCGATTTGTATTTGCCGATTCTTGATTTGTGAAACGAGTCAAATTAACCTTTTCGGATCAATTATGGACAGACAAGACTTGGTCAAGTATGTTAATGATTATGAGCAACGAAGTCTCATTAAAAACAGAATTGACTAACTCCTTTCTTTACATAATTGATCCGAAAAAGCTTATTTGTTTCATAGAATGAGAATTGGTGAATACAAATCCAAGATGGCGATCAAATCTATTTTGCGGTTTCGAGGTACGCCACTGTATGTTTGCGTTACTTTGAACGGAACACTCTAATATATACAATAGTAATTGATATAACTATTATAGATAAATACATTAAATAAAAATTCAAATATTTATGACAAAGCATTTGATTAGCAAATTTCAGTTAAATTAAATGTTAGATTATACATTTTTGATGATAAAAAGATCAATCAAAATTTTATACCTGTATGCATTTGAGAGAATTAATTAAAAACTCAAATAGATTTCTACTAACGACTATTTATCAAATGACTGATAACATTATTTAATTTGGCGCAACTAAGAGCCATAATTGTAGAAATATGACACTCATTTAAATAAACAATAGAAATGATAAAATAAAAAACCACGAGAAGGGGAGGATTTGAAGGTAAAGTATCGCGAATTATATTCAAACAAATTGAGTAAAAATTGAAGTGATACATGAATCAAATGAATTTGTAGCACTTCACCTAAAATTTGTCGAAGCAGCGAGATCAGCAAAATAATTTGGTCACAATTATATCATATAAAGTTTCTTAAGTCAGAAAATGAGTACTAATTATTCACTTTCTTCGCCGTCTTTGTTGCCACCACAATATCGCAAAATAGGATGGAGTGGAGGTTCGATTTCATGCGATAACTCGATATATGGCTGCACTGCAAGAAGTGGCTCTTTGGAACAACGACTCCAACACAAACTAGAATGCCAATACGAGCCTAACGCTATTACCAAATGTGACGAGTGTGATTCAGAATTAATCAGATCAGAGCTTAAGTATCACAGCTGCATCAAAGACATGAGATCTACTCTGAAAAACTTACAACAATTAGTGGATGAACTACAGCAAAAGGTTGATCAGCAATCGACGCAATTAGATCAAGTCAAACAAAAGCTGAATCAATTAGAATCTAAACAACACACATACCAAGGCGACCGTACGGACGGATTTGCAGAGGATATCTATGTAAGAGGAGTTTCTCATGTCAACAATAGCATGAATGACAAACAAACACATGACTCTAATCAAAGAAAAGTCGAATTTGTTCATACAAAAGGTTAGTTAAAACTGATCTCGATGAATAATTTGAATCATTTGAATCTCATTTCAAATTATAGACGATAGCGGACAATCTATTCAATCAAATAAAGTTAAGGTTTTGCCAAAAGTTTATACTAAACACCAAAAACCAAACAAAAGTGTTACTGGGGAAGAAGAAGTTGACTTTGGGATGTATGGATCGAAGAAATATAAGTACTTATCTCAATTGAGTCGTGAGACCAGTGTTTCTCCACTTACTACACCTGATTCTAAACGTTCACACGACTTCGACTTTGCGAAGAAGAACAAGGAAAAACTTGTAAATATTATAAAAATAAGCGACAATACCGATAGAAAACCTCCTGTTGTTAGATTGAGATCTTGGAGCGCCAGAGAGGATCAATATTGATAATTGATTATTTAAATGCTATTTAAAGAGTGACACATTTGTTTCTATACACTTTTCAAAGAATATATTCTAATGATAGGATGAAAAGGTCACAAATCTATTTATTCAATACTTGCAAAGAGCTTTCTGCACGGTAGGTATCCTAGTTGCAGGTTTGCAACAGATAAAATCTTTTGAAAATTAGATTAGTTAGATTTGAAAAAGTATATAGAAACAAATCTGTCATACTTTATAAAATAATATTATTATTTTTGACTCTAGTGTGGAATGAACTAGATATTGTTGCAAATCGCGTTCTTTCATAATACTTTATAGGTTTATATTTGGGTTGGGTCTGCCACAATCAGTACTATATCAACTTCATATGCATGTAAGCATGAGCGTCGTTTACAATTTTACGTCTTTCATTCCATACAAAAGTTCTGTTATTTAACTGAATTCAAATATTTAGTACCAACATAGGTTATAAAATTATGGAGATTCAAATTTGCAAAAAGCAATAAGTTCTGCCAAACAATAATCAGAGATTATCTATATTGAAAAATAGTATAAACAATTAGCTTATTGTTATATTGATCAAAATAAGTGAAAACGAGTCAAATACAAATTAATCTTGATGTTCGTCATAAACTTATTCTACTCCCTCCTAGATCTCAAAACTTTGTTTTGATTCCCTGAGTCAGTTATAAATCCCTTTTCACTGTTGAAGAATACTCTAAATAATCAATTAACAATTTTAGAAAATTAAAACTTTGAATAGTTCTCAAATTGAAATCCTTTTATAATTTGAAGTAAGGTATCTAATAACATTTAAATTGGATAACATTAAACAGCATTAGATTACATGACACAACTTTCTAATGAATACTAAAATATGCATAAGCTTCTCATTGAATTAATAAAATTAGCTTAAAAATCAAAAATTATGTGTCTTTTCTAAGATTCAGATGTTTTTTATACAATTTAAAAAGTTTAAGCTTGAATGTTCTTGTATTTGAATGGGTAACAGTTGCATTAAACGGAAATACAAAACTATCTGTGAACAAGTCGTAGCATATATCTGCCGTCTGTTATTATTTTGTTGTTTACTTTTCATTTAAAAAAATATGAATTTAGATAATCGGGATGACTAGTGGCCTCAAACAGGATTTCCAAATTTTGGATTTCGAGATTTGATTATGTTATTGCTCATTCATATGAGTCAACCTGAAGCCATGAATGTCCAAAACAACTTTATATTGTTTACTAGAATATCTTGCCAATTCGATCAATGCCACTGAGTATAGTTATGAATTGTCAAATTCATTCAACTAAGAAGCAATTGACTTATATGAAAATTCATTTACTTTTGCTAAGAGACTCTTTATGCAACAATAGACATACAGTGACCAGGTTTCTACCGAGTTCAATGTAAATGTTAAAAATAAAAGAGGGATTCCAAAGTGACTAAACTCTGGATATTTTACCTAGATCCTTCGTATTTTCAACTAGACTTACATATATAACTTGTTCAATTAGTCGACGAATAAACTCGTGAAGGCATTTTAAAAGCTGAAACAATGCTTAATTTATATACTATTCAAAATTATATAACAAACGGACTCGATTTAGGGACATCTTTAGATTTTCTAACAAAAGTTTTGATTTGATAGGAAAAACAGTTGAAAGTTCAACTAATTGTCCAGTTATGTTCAAATCCTAAAGATCCTACAATCGTAGTTATATAATAAAAGCTCTATTTTGACGTTAGTGTAATCTAAATTGAATATATCAGTTAACTCGAACAATCATTTAGTTGTGAACTTACAATGATTTTAGTTAAAAATTGGTTATTAGTCAAAAACTTTTAGTGTTTATGACCTAAAACAAATTATATATTCCTAATTTGTTATTAGTGACTGGTGGATTATATTGTGTAATAACTGGACTTTAAAACTATTAAAAATGAGTTATGAAAATATGATTCCTTCATATATAACGATTGCGTTTCCAGTCAATAGTACCTTGTCTTCTTTTATTGAACAATAGAGAAGACCAGTTCTTTGTGAACACTGTTTAGCGGTTAATTGCCTTTCAGTCATTAGTCTTTGTCGCCAATAAGGAGTTAATAGAGTATGAGCTGAACCACAAACTGGATCTTCATTTACGCCAACAAATGGTAAGAAAACTCTTGAATAAAAGTCGAATTGATTTCCATCGAAATGATTTGACCTTTGAGTTACAATAATTCCATTTCTTACCGAATTATTATTATTTTTGTTGATTTCGATCAAATTATCAAAATTTGGCAAAACTGTTGATAAACTGTTTTCTATTGAGTTATCTTTCAATCGAATCAGAACAAATTTATTCGATACACAAATTTCTTCAACTATAGATTTACTGTCCAAATTTGGTCCCAGGGTGTTTTCGACCATATCTTGAATCCACTTTTGGTTTGTTGGAATCTGTTTTGTATGAATCAATGGCATTGAAAGCGTTATCAGGTTATTGCTGCCTTCGACCAAAGCCTCCAAAATAACCTTTGATTTTGACTCAAACAACAAATTAATTGTTTCGGGAGTATAATTCAGCTTATTTTTGATAGTTTTTGCTAAAATCAGTGAAGAGGCCACCGACGCGTGTCCGCAAAGATCTAACTCTTTGGTTGGCGTGAAAAATCTGATCTTATATTCGAAAACATTTTTATCACTTGTATTATTGATTGAGTCAGTTTTAGTCCATTTGTTTGAGACGAAAGCAGTCATACTCTGGTTTACTTCTTCGGCTATTCCTTGTTTTGTTTGATCGCTTATGTCATCCTTCAATTAAATGATTGATTATTTTGAATAACGCAATTAATATACAGAGTATTAGATATTTATATTTTAGATACATGAGTATCAAAACTTAATACTTTGAAACAATTGTGTTCTGATCAATTGGTGTTTTGTGCAGATAAATCTTTAAATTTGAATCTAAAGCATACAAAAAAGAGAATCTTTCGCTAAACTCAAACATTTAAAAGTAGTGATAGTGATAGAGGCCAGCCTCTTCATCAGGTCTTCTTTTATTCAGACTTTTGTTTATTGGGTATAAAAGATCTGATCTAAAACTGTTATTTGACTAGTTTTGATGAATCGAAACGATTTACAGAAGTGATTACTTTACAATTGGACTGATTGACTCAATCTTCTAACCGTACCTCGAGTCTTATAGTTTTGTTCAGCTGAAGTACACTCGCATTTTGCGTTACAGTGGAGAAAAGGATTATAGGTCTACTTCAGTAGCACTTGCGTTAACAGCTACTTAACACTTGATAAACTAAATATGTTTTGAGACAACTGAGTCACTCATAAGCTCGTAAACATCTCGAAAACTACTTCTAACAGACGAACAATTGTTTTGCATTGTAACCAATGAATCCTTATATAAAATTGTACATATTTTTAGTAGCTCAAGTGTGAGTGTGTATAACCTTAGCTCATCTGCTGTTATGATTTATGAGCCAAATCTCTTAAATGTGCTATTGATTGAAAAATGAGTTCTTTTACACTTTAGAATAGTTAGTTTAAATAAATATTGAATCTAGTGTTGGTGTAGGACAACCGGAAACACGTTAGCATGAAATAGAGTGATCTGAGTTTTTCTCATTATCTAATCTTATTGTTGTGTTGTGTACGGCATTTTTGTTACTCTAAAACTTGTATAAATTGAATTACTTAGATTGTAATAAGTATTAAACATAAACTTACGTCGCAATCGAGGAGACACACAGTGGCTGGATTACCAGTAAATGGTTTTCCATTTATTATAAAGGCATCGATTTGGTATAACTTAATTTTCATTTTATTTTAAATTTCCGGTTTTGATCAGGTTCTTATTCAAAAGTTTTTGATATGACACCAAAATTAGTTTCAAACGGATTCCTATATATTTTTTAAAACTTGAATGAATAAAAATTTCTAACTTGTATCACATTATAAATTAACAGAACCAGTGTATCGACGGCTATAGACTCACATTTCTTATCACTATTTTTAAAGATAACAATTTCGTAATTATTTAAGATATTGTAATCGAAGGACGGAAACGTATAGAATATGCTATGATTTGTGTTAATTATGAATCTAATACATAACATAGATATTGCTTTTTATGGGCTAAGATTTTAGCTGCCTTCAAGCTTTCACTCAATTTCTGTATACAGCTATATATTAAGATAAAGTCATCTCAGATTAGGTAACAGTAAAATTCATATGAGTCATTTTAAAAATTGTTTAGATTGGCTCAAATTAATGAAAGCCAAATATATTATGAAAGGCCAAAGTAAAAATTACGAAACAAAAAGTTCAAACTCACACTACGCAATAATAAAATCCGAATTCCAAACGAGCCGATGCGCTGCATCAAAATTCAATGCTTTTGTTAAGCTTTGAGTTTCTTAAATAAGCTCAATTCAAGCATAATAATCATTGTTTGAACGACTGGGCTCGTTTCGTACTAATGCTAATTCCCTTGAAGCGATCTTTTTGCGAATTTCGTTTAAAGAACTGATTGTAGTATAATCCAAATATTAGGGGTACCATTTAATTACCACGCATTTTGTATATATAATTATAGTGCTGTCTGCGGAGGGAAAGCATTTGTTTACAAATAATTTCCGTTTCTCAATTGAAGGTAGATATACTTGACTTCAATTTAGTGTAAAAAGTCATTTCTTAATAGTGTCCTAACAATGTCCGATTACATTCCCGATAAGAGTCATGTCAAACAATGTTTGATGTATGAGTTCGATCGCGGATCAAATGCCACTGTGGCCGCCAATAATATCTGTGAAACCTACGGCTAAGTGATAAGTGTCCGACAATCCCAGAAATGGTGTAGTTGGTTCCGTTCTGACGACCGCCCGAGACCTGGCCGATCAATCTTAGTGAATAATGATGTTTGGACAAAATTCAGTCGATAGATGGGGAGTTCTCATCAAGAAGACGATTATATAATTGATTGGACTCTTGCAACTATTTTAAAAAATAATATTTAGTTTTTGTTATAGTATGCGCGGTAATAAATGGTACCCCTAATACAATTGAACCAGACATACCTCATAAAACAAGGTTTCGAACTTCTAAGTTTGAACTGCAAATTGAACGCACTTTGAAAACCAAAATTCGATTTTTAACTCATAAAAGGCATTCAATTTTTGTGGATGTGTACAAACTTTTTTCAATTGAATTTGAGACTCGATTGGAAACTTTAAACGTTAATAGTAACTCACTTGGTCTGGGTCTAGTGCTATTCATCGACGGATACGTTCGTCGGTGAACGGTTCGCTGACAGTCATTTGCTGAAGAACGATTCGTCTACAAGATGATTCTTCAACAAGCGAGTGACCGACAAAATGAATTTATAAAAAAAAATTTGCATAGAAACGCCATTTTGAAATTAGTTATATTAAGAAGTGTGTTAGTAAGCAGCCGTTGGGAAGCGTTGGAGCTGTTACTCAAACAAGCAAGTATAGGTTAGTAGCGATTTCATTACAGTGAAATATAAGTCAGATTGTATATGAATGTGTAGCTCTGTCTCGAAATCGTTCGTTCACGAATAGATCTGTGGACGAATTGTTCGAAGAATGAACTGGATCCCCTTTGGCCTTATGTTTGAGCTGGCATTTCTCAATATTTTTAGCACTCATTTCAAATTAATCAGCTTTTAATTTACGTAAAGATTATTATAATTACAAGTAATTATTATTTAGAAAAGATGAGTCTAATTTTTACTATAAACAAATCACCTTTTATTTACTTATATGAAACTCTTTTGATGGACATAGAAAATTGCATTGGGTTTTCGATTCAATTAGTCTTCATTCAGTCCAATCTGTTCAAAATTCAGATAAGATTAAAAAATGTGCATCAATTTGACGGAAAAATGTGACAAATGTGATAAGACATTGAACTTAAACCATAAAAATGAGTGATTAAACAAAATTATCAAACACATATTGTAAGCAATGAATCATTTTCTTTATAATTAGTTCCTAAATACAATATTTATAAACCAGTTTTGTATAAAACTTTTGGCCAATACGAGTCTTTTTGAAAATTGATTATTAAATCAATTTTTTACAATTAAATGATAAAAAAGTTTGATTTTAAAATCAATACATAATTGACAAAAGCATTAAATAGTGAACTAATGCACCGGTTTGAACAATTTGAACAATTATCCAACTATCTAGTTATCGAGTTGTCTAGATAACAATAATTACACATTTTATATGAAAAACAAGATTTAATTATCCTGCCATTACTAAAATTGTAGTGAGAATTCAATTTGTTGCAAATCGTTTTTTTTGATTGTATTGTTTACTTCAATTGAATTTTGCTCGCAAAAGGCTCGAAAATAATAAAACTAAAGGCAGACAACAAGTAATAGCATTACATTTGAAGTGCTTTCTCAAAAATAATGTTTTGATTAAACGAAATAACTAAAAAAGATTGCAAAAATTAGTTTGAGAGAGTATTTTTAAAATGCATAAATACAATAATTGTTTCATTTTGCAATAATAAACAGTTTTAGGTAACCAAAAACCGTGACTGAGATTACAAACAATTTGATAATTTTAGAGTTAAGAAAGTTTCTACAACTTGTTTTTATTACTGTTTCATTCAATTTGTTACTATCGATTGGATAAAAATGACACATAAATAACTAGATCACAGTATTGTTTCATTGATTTGTGTGCTTTTCTGTACATTAATTCATTTTTACAATTAATTATTTCAGTTTATCGGTTCATTTAGCAAGTAATTAGTTAAACTAGTTATTAGCAAATAAGTTAGACTAAGTCTAAGAACGACCTATCAGAACAACTATCTATTTATGGCATAGTTTATTCACTTTAAATCGTAGAAACATTACATGAAGTAATGACATCGACTCGTGAGATACAGTTATTATTATTGTTATTATTCTTACAGGTCAACTGTATGCCAACTATTGTTTGTCATCAAAAATGGATTACTAAATTTCAATCAACATTTGTTGACCACTAACCAATATTTTAGATGAGAACTGGCTTTTAAATTAAAGAATAATCATTTTGGTATAACCTGAACGATACCAAATTATAAAATATGAAATAGATACTTCAACAAAATAGATAAGCAATAATAAAACAACAGTAAAATAAAATACTTTAATACTATTCTATATATTTTTCAATACTATTAATCAATTGCTTTAGAATGCTTGCTGAGTTTGACAGCACATTTTTCACATCTTATTACTATTGAAGCGATCGAACAACCATTTCATTAGCATTTTTATATAAATAATTGATAAAAACTTTTCGAACATATCTCGTCACTTTCAATTTGAATCAATTTGAACTCGTAAATCGATTCAAAGTAAATTTAGAGTTAACACATATTTAAAAGTAGAAAACATTGTCTTTCAAAGACTGGGATAAAAACATAATTTGCTTGTATAATATGGGCGAAAAACTTGATAAGTGATCAACTAAAACAAAATTAATACTGAATGTATATGAAGCTAACATTTTTGTCTCATTTGTTAATTGGTTTAATCAATAAAGGTATTGATTGAAATTAAGAATTGATTAATCCAATGATGACATGAGGACATAACGCAATAAATTTATATTCACACAACAACTAATTAACTCGAATTAATAGTTTGTGAACATAAAGTTGAACTGAAACCAAATAAAAATTGGCACAAAATATTTCTTAGTTCAAACAAAAGTCGACTTTAAATATATAGCAAAAATGAAGAGTAAAAAATAGTTCTCAAAATTTTTCTAATAAATTATAGCCAATAATTTGGTAAACTGAACGTATAATAAAATTGGCACTCAATTAAAAATGGCTCTATTCTTATAGGAAATCGCTCAAACAAATCGTTAATGGTCCCCACGGAGCAATTCCATCAGCAGATTGAATGAAGGCATGTCTCCCTCTTTCTGTTTAGATACGAGCGATTCTTTTCCCACTTGTGAAGTGCGCTCTAGATCAGGAATGCGTAACAATAATTCACCGAATTTTGACGGTTGACTCGGATAATGAGTTCGGGTATAGGTTTGTAGAGCTTCCAAAACTTGTTTTTGACACGAACGCACTTTTTCTGATTCTTTTAAACCGCTGGCATCTAAACATTGATAGAATAATTATAGAATTAAGTTCACGAGTGATACAAATATAAACAGTTTATTGGTTGATCACCTGAAGTCAGAAGAATTATTACTTTAAGACAGCAATACTCGTACTGGTCGAATTGCAATCGCCTTAAATGTTCAGTGAGATTAAGCATTCTTTCAATAACGGTCCCCAACCCTAATTGTCGCGATTGACGTAATGTAACAGATTTTCCACTTGACAGTCGAACTTCATTTGGCGTTGATATGGATCTATAACAACAGCTCAATAGTAATAATTCACACCAGGAATTGATTAATAAAGCGATTTGATCGTCCATCTATTCAAATCACAATCAATAATATTAGTCATACAGGTAATTAGTTGGTCATAAATCATAATTAATTACTTGAATCTCTCTAAAAAGTGGTAAGCTTTTACACCACTTAACAATTTTGTACAAACGATGATCTGCAATATTGCATAAGTCAATGTCAGCCGAATCCTGACTGACATTCAATTCTGTTTGAGTTTCTCCATTTCTGGCACTATTATCCGCATCTTTGTCTGCGTTGTGCCACAAATGTTCAACCGATAAAATGTCTTGAATGAGTTGAGGCACCATTGGTTCCGGTGATTTATCACATGCATTCAGTACTCGATCGACCTCTGGTTCGCGTTTCGGTTTGAAGGCATGCATTCGAGATTCATGATTATGAAAGATTGGTTGCACTTCATGATTGGGTGCGACCGATGCCACCATTTCTGTTAATCGTGTCTCACCTAACGATTGTGGCGATAAAGTGTACGAACACTGATAAGTGCTTCGGCCACCACGGGTTCGGTCCTCTCGAATCGCTTCCAGTTTCATTCCTTATTAAAAAGAGAATTAGTTTCAAATCTTTAAACTTGAGTAAAATCAATTCAAGACTATTTCGTTAGGCTTCAAGATATTAATAACAACCAAACTCAAGTTGTTTTAAATAAGACAATCAGTGACTAATTAAATTTTAAGTCAGATTCAAACTCAATTCTAAAACGTATTTATTAAAACAAACCCATTTTTAAACATTTATCGAATCGACACGCCGGACATTTTTTACGAGTAGCAATAGAAACGTGACAATTGGCACCACGAAGACATACGTAATTCTTTTTGTTTTGAACTGTGCGTTTAAAAAATCCTTTACAAGATTCACACGAGAAGATACCATAATGAAAGCCTGAAATACGATCGCCACATATAGGACATGGACCTATTCAATAGTTTCAATCATTTATCAAACATATTCATTTCTAGATGAATAATTTCCTTAAAATCATCATCAATATCGGTAAAGACCTGATAATAATTGTTGTCGACTGAGTCCTGGGCCAGTAGCCGGTGCGGTTCCAGCTATTGCTACGAAGTGACCACTAGTCGATGACGACTGACTGAAATCAGTAGTGAATGAACTGCTGGACGTTTGTAGACCATATTTGTCATCACAGTTATCGCTTGAATGACGACGAGATGGAGATGCGAAGTCTGATGTATTCGATTCATCAGATGCTGAAGAGACCACTGATGCCGACGAGGCAGCTGTCAACCAATAGCATTACAATTATTAATATTTTAAATCAACTGTTTCACACACTTATCATGTTTTCAAGAATTAGATAACTGATACAAAGTTCAAGAGATTCCAGAGGTATCAATGCTTTTAGTATTGAAACTTGAAATAATCACTTAAACTTAGATTGTGTTGAGAGTTAAAAAAGTAAGAGTAAAAAATATAAAATTCCAAAAAATAAAAAGATAAAGTGCTCAATGACTAACTCGTTGATCTGAGCTCTGGCAATGAGTGTGGTGTCACCGGTGATACTTGTGATAACCTGGAAGAGCTATCAGTGGTTGCTGCATGGTAATCATGTGCTGAAACACATCCACTGTCACGACTGGCTAACAAATGATGATATGGTGGAGACGATAGCGATGACATTTGCATTCCTTTCAATTCAAATACTAATCAATTAAAACTGGAGATTACAAAAGTATTTCACTTTTGTCAGTACCTGAAACTGGTGTCTCAACGCTAGTGATCACGGCATGTTGTTGTGATTGAATGCTTAGATCAGGTGTTGTTGTCGTACTTCTAGACTGTATAGAATTTGGCGATATTGGAAAAAAGTTTCTGACCGCCGTTATTGGGGTTGAGACGGGCCTTAATGGTAACGGAGAAGCAGATGGAGAACTGGTCACGATTCCTGTTTTGCATAATCGACATTAAATTTCAAGCTTTTCTCAATCATATATTAAAATGAATACCATTCTGAATGATGTTCGTCGATGACAATTGATATGAAGATGATAGCAATGATGGCGATTGCCTTTCATTAATCGTATTGTTCTCGTGAATTGTTTGTCTAGACAGCGAAGGACTCGAACAGTGATTTGTTATTTGCTTATTATTATTACTGTGGCTATTATTAGTAACATTATTATTACTTCTATCAAAATTATTGTTAACATTAACACCATTAACTATATGTCGTGCCATTAATGGACTTGCAGTTGGACTATAACTTGAACGTGAAGATGAACTACTAGTTGGTCGTGTAATTAGCGCTGGTGATGATGTAGGCGTTTGATGGATGCCACCGCTATAACCAATTACTGAACTTCGAACTGAACTTTTTGTTTGATTCTTCACTATCGGAGGTATGATTTCCGTTTGAAATTGGCTTAAATTTGATTTTGACTCTGCATTTGATTCGATTTGATTCATTTGTGATCCGGAGTAATGCACCTTAAAATTCAATTATATTTTCAGATTAATTACAATTGATTTTAGTCGAAAAAATCACTTCTATACAACAATCTAAGAGATCAATAAAGTTAAACGTTTTAAACTTTAGGTCAAATGTTTCGAATCGCTTGAATATCAATTGAAATGAATGATTTTAACAATTGTATTTAACGTTTAACAAAGAATTGATTCTAGTTTGTCATGAAGTAATCTGAGTTAGCAGAAACAGTTCAATCTAATCTAAAGTCAATTTGTCGACTCGAATAATGTGTAATTATTAAAACTAAAAAACAACAGATATATTGAAAAAAGTCTAATATTAACTTAGTACTTTAAACATAATAAATTTGAAAACACAGTTTATAACATTTGGTGAGTTAGTGTTAGAGGGCTTAAAATTGTAGCTCGTTATCAAATTTAATATTACTTAATTGAATAAACAATAGCAATCAACTAAATGCTATTGAATGCAAGTTTTCAATTGCTTATAAATAATTTTACGGCCAAATAAATTGATGCCGTTTGCATAATAAAATCAATTCGTTTAAATGGTTTTTTTGTTGCTTAAAAGCAATCACTTAAATAATATTCTCTAATATTTTTATTGAAAAATTGAATTGCATATAAAACGTGACAAACTCCATACAATCAAAACTTTTGAACAATAGTTATACCGATTATTGTAAAATACTATTTTCAATAATAAAACAGTATTGTATTTCATTTGTTTAAGGTTTACATTAAAATACAATCATTTAGTACATAAAACCAAGTTTGCAATAAAATAAAATTTCGATTGCGCTCATCAGATGTTCGGGTTGCGGACAAAAAAATCAAACATTTTTCAGTTAATTTTGACTTAATTATAGAACTCAAACACATAGAACATGAAGCGAGTAATTGATGCAGAAATTGAGTGAAAAATCTAATTGACTACTTTTATGAAGAAAACTAGTCCAAAATTTTCAAATATTTAGAATTTCAATTTTCAATAGTGTTCAGATATACGGAAAGTGTGTAAAAATATTTTTATTGAAAATTAGTTTTGGCTTGCAATTGTTTGCTCGAGTGTTAGCTATTATCTACATACAATTGAATAAACTTCAGCTTTAAATAAGGCACGAATTGATTGTAATTGGTTTGCAGGAAAATGGAGAGCCTTGTTATCAGTCGACCGAATAATGCATTAGTATATGAGATATAGAAATGCGATCACTATTTGAGGTAAACCTTGACGAAGGACATACGAACACCATAGAATAGAGTGAATTGAGTCCAATTCAGCCTTGTTTCACCTTCACTGCCATCAATAGTTACTCAACAACTGGTTTTACGGGAAATGTTTGTTTCTTTGAATTTTTTTACTCTCCCTTCGAGTGACTGCAGCGATAATATGCAATCAACGAAAAGGCAACTAAAAAGCCTAAAGGCGTTATCAACAATAAATTAATGCATTTTGTGCCACACGAAAAGACACGCCATTTAAAACCAAAATACAATTCCTATCTCGACAGATAGTTAAAAAATATCAGTCATTCAAATATACCTGTAATAATAGTTTTCCGAAAATAATCATTTTTAGTCAGTTACTAAATAATAGGGTTTAATACAAAAAAATTTTAATACAAAATATTTCTAGAATATTAAACAATTCATACTAAAAATTTCATTTTTTAACTCATTGGTATTATTAGATCTATTTTGTTGCAATATTTTTGAACTTTTGTCAAATTTGAAAGGAGAGAACAGATAAATTTGTAGCAAATGTCAAATATAGAAAAATACATTTATTTTAGAGATTAAAGACGTGCTGGAATGTTGACCGAACTCCATTCATTTTGACATTAGTTTAAAACAAACTAATTTATTGTTGCTCAAACTTTTGCCAAACTATTACTATTCTCTAATTGTTCATTTGTAAAAATAATGTTTGAAAGTTGTCTAAATAAACTAAGTTCAACTGAATTTTCGAGATAATTCATAAAGCTAGTTCCGTATGAGTTGTAAGAAATAAAACAATTGAGTAAAATAATGCAAATTACAACATAATCAAAGATTAAGGCTTACTTTATTGATTTGGTGCATGTCATTGTCATCCTCTTTATTATTAATGTCAGTACACATCGGACTTTCGATTCTAGAAGCGGTCGACAATAATAAATGATTATTTTCTGGCTTCAATTCTTTAGAATCCATCGGTTCGTCGTGGTGGTCGTCGTCTTCAGTTTGATTGCAATCGTTGCTGAGCTCTCCCTCCCAAGACATGGGACGCTCGCGAGTCATCTCTTCATCAGAATTGAGGCATTGCTTCTTAGTTCTCAAATTGACTTCATTTATTTGTTGCACTTCTGCGTCAATCATTGATTCACTATTTGGATCCATAGTCAATTAAAAAAATTAATTTTTTCAGAAAAGTCAACTCAAATAACTGAAGCTTCGATTAAGATCATGTAATTATCCGGTTTTCGATACTTGATAAACCAAATTGTATTAATAAGTCCAAACAGTGCATAGTTACCAGATCTAAGTTACAAAAAATAATGTCAATAATAGTGAAAATTCAAGTTAAATCAATAGTTAAGCTAGATTTTAAATCGAATCCCCAACAGATCATTGTTAACAATCTAAAATGATATACCATTGAAAAAATGATTCACATTTTTCTTACTCATCAATGACTAATTATTGTGGCAGCGTCTCAATCAAATCATCAATGTTACAAATATTCACAATTAATCATTAAACAATTTCAAACATAACAATTAGATGGAATGTACTTTAAAAACTTGTTTCAAATATATTTAGTTTAACAATCATTTTGGTAAAAAGTGTAATTATTTTACAATATTTTCTATTTAATGAATTGCATAGAAAAGCATAATTATTATCAATTTGTAGAAGTAATAAAATGATGTCTCTCTCACCCAAAACTAGAATTGAACGAAAGCAATTTTCAAACATTATTTTATAAGATAATTTTGAGCAAAACAAACAACACGAATAATTTAAAAAACAAATAAATTACTAGATGTCTGGCCTAAAAATTGAGTTATTGAAGAGCAAGTATTGCTCAAATGAACTTGCAATGAAATGCCATCATAAACCATCACAAAAGCTCATTATTTTAACTAAAAAGCAAATTTTATTTTACTTTATTGAAGCCAATAACTAAATTATAATTATTCTACTAATTCGATAAAATGTCAAACAATTGGGAATATAAATCAAAAATAATAAAACAAATTTGAAATTGTGATTAAGCTTAAGAATAAAATAATTTTGAAGTTACTTTAGTGTCTCGTGGAAAGTTTGAAATACTAAACTGTTGTTACACCAAACCATAGGAGGCATAACAAAATCGCTTGTGGCATCGAATAACCGAAATAAAAGCATAATCAAAATAAAAAATAAGTGAATGGCACCAAACTTTACGGTGAAAAACGCGGGGTGAGTAAGTGAGAGCTTTAAACTACACCTTAACGAGTATTACATTACATAGTATTGGCCATGGTCTGTATGCCTTTAGGCCAATAAACGCCCACTTCCTTCAAACCCCTTTTCTATGAGATACTGCATTGAGTGCATAAGAAGTGATTTGTGTTGAATAAACTAAAACAATATAAGTAAATAGATAACATGTTCCGTTATAGTTCATGCTAAGAGAGTATTAAGGGCTTATTGCAAGAGTCATAAATATGCAATATGTATAAAAAGCCGTGATCAATTCAATTTTTAGTTCGAAAACATTTGACCGACTGCACATTCGTTTTTAGTGATAATTGAAACCAATTCAGATTTGAAGAGGTAGCAATGACTAACTGTCCTTCTCATCTCTTCAAACAATTCCATAACAGTTATCCTAAAATATGTTAGAATTACAACTCATACATTGAGTATTTAAACTAACTAAATATAATTGAATCATATTGAAATTACTTTGAGAATCTCGTTTTCTCGTGCTTTCTCAGATAGGTATTTACTGAAAAGCTGAATCTTAATCTTAACTGATTTGCGAACAATGTAATCAAATTGACTAATGATTGAAATATTTCGATGTACAGTTAGTAAAGAGTGTTCACTATTTTAGTGAGCTCTAGGAATTAGTGAGCCAGTTCTACAATAAGCAAAGTATTAAATGCTTGCATTAAGACCAAATTTCAATTTAACAAGCAATTTGATCAGGCTTATTTACAATGTTGTTTCAGAACTTGTATTATTTTGAAAGGATAGATACCTTAAGTATTTTGATTTTTAGATGTATCTGCTCAAGCATTAATTCATTTATTGAGTAATTTGGTAATCAAAATAAAATCACTATTTTTGAAAATAATTGGCAGCTCTTTCAAATCTAACACTTAAGAATTATTGTAAAATATTCTATAGATTATAATTAGAATATGGGCATTAAAAGTATAAAAATGAACGAATAGCAGTACTGAACGCAGTATTAAATGGCCAAAGGATAGACTTTTAAAGATATGGAGAGGGAATACTAAATATGATGATAAGCACACGTGAAAGTCATCCCTTTTGGATCATGTATTGCCTTTCATCTCATTATAAATTCAGAGGAATTTATACAAGAGGTAAATGTCCTCATTTTTGGTGGTGTGGTATTGCGTCGGGTAAAGACTGCTCGGCACCAACTGGTTGCCAACCAATCAAATCGAACCATTAAATATCATTTTAATAATGATAGAGTACTTAAACGAATTACATTATTATTTTTTGCTTTTATTCTTCATAAAAATCATGTTTGAACGACCTTCAGATCAGATACACCCAAATCACCTCAAGTCATATTATCGGTGAATAATAATTGTTAAAAGAAGTTTGCAGTTAACGAAATACTACTCTTTCCTATGGCTGTATAACCACTACTTTATTGAACAATATAATCATTTTTTGCAAATGATATACAGCTTTAGTAATACTTGAATCTTACTTTTATAAAAAAAACCTTTAACCAATTATCGATTAGTTACTTTGCGAAATATTTCAAAAATCTTAAACTATAATCAATGCAAATATTTATTGTGCAAATTATTCAATAAATGCTAGTAATGAGTGAGTTACTATCAATTCTACTTGTCTACAATCTATTCAAATCTAAATCAGATTCAATTGTTGAACAAATTTGAAATCAAGTTTACAAATTCTGCTATAAATCAATGTTCTAATAGATTGAATGCAACTTAATCGCTTAAACAATACTTTCAATAAAACCTATTTGTTTTTGTTATGCATTGATTAATTTGATAATTGTCTTTACGATTTAATGCAATAGCTTATTAAAATGATTTGATCACTATTCACATTAGAAAATACAAAACAGCATAAAATGATTAAAATCAAGTTAAACTATGGACAACAAGTATTGAAATAACGTTTATATAAATAGTTAATATTTAAACGTATTCATACTTTTGGTTGGTGTTCATATCAATCAATTGATCCTCAGCTTTAAAACATGTAAGTCTCTTCGAGTGTTCACTCAGCTTTGGTCACAAAACAATTCATATCTAATAATAGTATAACAATTATGTTTAATACTTGAGCCAATTGATAAAAAAATTGAATTGCATTTGACTAATAAATAAGTTACAAACAAATATTAAATCCAACTCATAGAAACTGAATTATTAAACAAGAATAACATGTTGAAAATGTCATCTTTTCTTAATTATATTTCAAATTAATACAAATTATTAGAAAATATAATAAAACAATTACACGTCAATCGATGTCTAAAATTGGATTCAATTTGTATTGTGAAAGTTGTCAAAATTTAATAATAAACCGATTGATTGGTCAACACTAGTATAAAAGCAATTACAAATTCACTTAAGAACTAAACAAAAGCCAATTTTCACATCAAATGTTTAATTACTTGAAAGCCATACAAAAATCACATAACACTAATGGATGTAAAAAAGTATGAATTAAATCAATTGTATTTTTGTTACTCAATCCTAGGCTTGGTGTTTGCAAAACGTTAACAATAAAATTGTTAAACATTTCAGTAAACTTCACGATTAGGCCAACAGATGACAGCTCTTTACTAAAATTTTTATTACTTTTAACAGAGTATTCGTATTGTTGACCGCTTTTGTTCTTATATACAGTCATAAGGCTTAACAAGCGATGTTTCAGTGTGAAAAAGTACAGATTCACAGTTGTAGTTAGTCTGCAATCAAATAGAGAGTAAACCTTAAGTCAGTATAAAGTGTTAGAATTAGAAACAATTGAACACGTTTTAAAATGCTAACCTACCACAAGTACGAGGTAAAAAGTACTAAACCAATTATTCAATTGATTTATTTGAACGTGAACTTTCACAACAAATAATTTGTTTATTTTGATGTTCGAGTCTATTAGTAAATGACTAACTAAATGACTAAGTAATAAATTGATTTAGGAAAAATTATATAATAATTCAATAGTTATTTATTTTTCTGATAATATACCAATTAATGGCATTAAGTGATTTTTGGGAGTATTTATGTGGACCGCGACTCTATCGCATCTTCAAATTCCGCGATTCTCCGGTAATTATGAACAAACTTGGATTCATTGATCCTTAAATGTTATGAAATAATTGCATTTAATTGTTTTATTTGATGTACCGAAAGGGTCGACAATATGTTGCAAATAGTGCTGAAATATATTCAGATAATGTAATAAAAATGGTATCAATCTTGCGTTCGGTTGCTGTCTATTCGAGTCCAATAGTTATTACGTATCTCTACAAAAGGGGTTACTTTTCGTTAGATAACAATTATCTGCTTTTGAACTATACATTGACGAGAATTGCAGCCACTCTCACTATTGTATTTTTTGGTGCTTTTATTATTAGAGGTAATACTGAGAAAAGTTATGTTACTACAAATGATTTTCAATCATGTATTCAACTAATGTATTTAAGGAATTGGTCGCTCAACTAATAGTGATTACAAAGGTTTTCTAAAAGTATTAAAAGAAGCTAAACAAAACAATACATCGTCTCGTTTGACACTCTCTCGATTCGAGTTTGAGTTCGATCAGTGGCCGATTGATTTTCGGTGGTATGACTCCAAATTATCAGATCCAACAAAACCGCCAACACTTTTGACACTTAGCAAACATTCGCGAAGAACTACGATCTTCGATAATGTTCTAAAGCTACCGTGCGATCTATTGAGCTATTGTGTGGTTCACACAATTGGCCGACGAATGCTATATCCAGGATCTGTTTGGATCCTACAAAAAGCTTTGCAAAATGTCCTAATCGATGGCAGAACTAAATTGGTTGAAGAGCAGAATGGAGAAAGATATAAATTGTTAGCACGCGATGGCAATCATATCGATTGCTTATTTGTTGATAAGAGAAAAAATAATTCAGTCAAAGGTATGAGACTTTCTTTATTTGATTCAATGAGCCTTTAACTTAGTATTAATGGCTTAATTTTCAAGTAATCAAAGTCTTGTTTAGTTTAAATTGACTTTTCCGCTAAACCAAATATAATGTTTTAGTCAGATATATATTTAAACTCTAGAAATAATATTCTACTAGTTTTTCATAATAATAAATGATAACATGATACCGATTTGAAACCAATTTTAAGAATAAAATTTGATCAAAAGGTCGAACATTAGTGATATGTAGTGAAGGAAACGCTGGTTTCTATGAAATTGGAACAATGACTACACCTCTAGAAGCAGGATACTCTGTATTGGGTTGGAATCATCCTGGATTCGCGGGAAGCACTGGTCTCCCATTCCCTCAGAACGATATCAACGCGATCGATGTTGTTATTCACTTTGCAGTTGAGAGATTAGGTTTCAAATTGGATGAAATATTATTGTTTGCCTGGTCTATCGGTGGCTTTCCGGCCACTTGGGCTGCGATGCAATATCCAGACATTAAAGGACTTATTTTAGATGCATCTTTCGATGACGTCTTGCCATTGGCTGAGGCAAAAATGCCCCAGAGTTGGAGTAACTGTTTAGTCTTAATCTACTGCAACAATCAATTAGATTTAATTGTTTTAAAGCCTATACTTACTAATAGTACTCAAATTAATTATAGAACCATTGGTGCGAAATACGATTCGTGGTTTTTTCAACCTAAACAACTCGGCGCATCTCAACCTTTATGGTGGACCTGTTCTCCTCATACGTAGACTTCGAGACGAAATCATCATAACGAATGAACTGCAGTCGATTCGAACAAATCGTGGAAATGATTTACTCATAAAACTACTTCAAAGTCGTTTCCCAAAATTAATGGCTGACGAAAACGTTAAATCAGTTTTGTTAGAATGGGTTACGAGTGATATTAACAATCGATGTAACTATATTTCTAATTTTTTCAAAATTTTTCTCGACTTTAAAAACAAACAAAATCAACATATTTTTTAAACGATTTTTAAGCTTTACTTCTAAATCGATATAATATAAGCGATGAGCTATGTTTAGCTCAATTGGTGTCATATATCGAAGCAAATGGTGCTCACTATCCACTACATATTGGAGAAGATGACGATATGTCACCTGAAAGCAGAATTAGATTAATTCTTTATTTAGTGAGTCTTGTTTAGCCTTTGTTGATTAGTCTAAAATTTATTGACCAATACATAATAGTTGTATTTATATTGTTAGGCACAAAAGCACATGAAAGATTTTGATTCGACTCATTGTACACCACTTCCGACGCGTCTATTTCAAGAACCGTTTAATCTTTTTGCAAATATAAGTGGTAAAATGAATAGCAATTTATAGCTATTAAATTAAAATTGACTCAATGAAGACCAATGAAACCTAAAAGTTTGTGAATAGACTTATATAAGATAGTTATTCACAACTCTAAAAGTTATATTTAAGTTGTATTTGTTTAAATTTTTTTATTGAACCCAAAATATTTTTTAGTTGTATTCATTACATGGTAAAATGACTGCATTTTTTCCCATTAAATATCACAAAATTTTCGAGAATTTCCAAACCTCACACTAAAGTTTGACAATTACCTAAGAACTTAAGAAACAAATGATACTTAAATAAAGTTCAATATTATAGTGCAATTATATTCAACTTGACATCAAGTTTTTTATTGTGATTCAATTCATTTGATGAACTCGTGATAAAATGAGAAAAATGAAGTAAGCGGGCGGATTTGATATATTGATTAAGCTCAAAATGACATTTAAATGACGTCAAAAGATTGTTACACTCTGTATTCGGTTTTATGTAGATGTCGGTGAGAAAAAAATTGTGCATAAAAGTGAATTCTACATAAAGCTAATTTTTTACAGAAGCTATTATTTGAAATTTAACACAGATGTCTAGCTTCAAGTAGTTTCATATATTTTCGTCATTGAGACGGAATTTGACTTTGAATCTTAGGTCCGGTTACTTTAGCAGAAACAACTTTTCAAGATATTTCGTTTGATACCAATATTATGTTAAATGAGTTCTTAATCGCAAAATTATGACTAAATAAAAAATGATGATTTCAAGTCTGATGGACTGTAGCCTCGAAGCTGGCATATTTTGGGCTAAACCGAAATAGACTTGTTCGATCATTTTTCGAGCTGTTTCGATACCAGTCATCAAAACAGAAATGTTCATCAGTTAACCCTTTATAAATTAACGTTATTGATGAATAAGTTCGAAAGAGGCAGATCAAGCCTCTTGAAAAATTTTTAACAACCCATAGGTCGCCCGAAGGAAATTCATTCGGATTAATTCGCGTTAAGGAGTTGAGAATCCTGAAAGACTTAGGCTTAGTTTTGAAACATGCCTGGCATTGGTTTTGACAAACCGTACATAAGAAAGAATCGTGCATAAAAATGAATGTACAGTTATGTTAGAATAAATTGTTTCAATAAAAAAAGTTGACATTTTAGGAATTCAATTTTAACTTTAAAAAAGTAAACTAACTTAAGCCAATAAAACTTGTCCCCTATCAATGATTAACTTCTATTTGATTGCAAAAGATGATCACACATTATGAAGTGATTAAATGCTTTTTTGCTAGTCATCTCGTATATATTAGTCATAATAAACTTATTTTCATTCAAAGTTGTAAAGTTTTGGCTTTGATTGAACTTCAAAAACTTGCTTTTTGCTGATCATTTCTTAAATATTAGTCATTATTGACTTTATACCACTCAAAGTTAGAAAGTTTTGGCTTTGATTGAACTTTTAAAAACTTACATTTCACTGATATTACGCACTCAGTGATTTTAATGAAATAAGGATTTTTAACCGTCTATCAGTAATTGACTTGAACAATTTATTCTGACACAATTGTACATAAGATGCTCGGAGAAAAGATCCGCACAAAATTAGCCTATATGTAGTATACATATAGATTGCTTTCCAAAATATCTGAGTATATGAACTAATCCCGTAGTTATTATAGTTTTTAGAATTGAATATAGTTTACATAAATTAATATAATTAGTAAATGTACAAACGTTAATTCAAAGCTTTAGTAAAATGTCCATTGGAAGTTTCTATTAAAAAATACAGGTAAAGAAAGCCAAATGCTGTCAAATTTTTTTAAAGACAGAAAGTGAGCCCAAAAGCTGCGTATCATATAATAAATTGAGTAGAAAGTGAAAACAGCTCAAAAGAAGGCCTGGCAGTTGCTGAAAGCCCAGGAATGAAAGAATAAGTTGAACAAACTGCTAAACAATTTTTAAAACTTATGTAAAGTTTGAAAAAAACTAAATACTTTCTATAAAACTGCTAAAAGTTATTTAGTTAAACATGGAATCAAAAAAAGTTCGAACGAGAACTGCTCTAAAAAATAAAAAAATCGAACACTAAAGCAAAAAAGTGTTTAAATAAGTTGAGAATGCACGCATTTAAGTCATCACTAAAAGCACATAATAGTAGATGACGAAAGTTATTCACAATCGATGGTTTAAATGGTTATAGCAGTGATTCATATTTTGCGCATCCATCTCTTAAAACTGAATTTGTTGAATAATTGATCGAAAAATTAAAAGAGAAATGAAGAAACTGCCAGAAAGCTATTTCCAAAGCCTATTTTCGTGTATTAGAACTCGAATAATTGTAGTTATGGACAACAGGCCACCATCAGCAATTACCTAAATTATTTATCTATCGTTAGGTTAATTCTATGTCAAATTTGTTTCGTTTTCATTCACTAATAAGAAAGTTATATATAATTGAGGTTTGTGCGGATTTTTTCTCCAAGCATCTTAAAATCAAATAATATCTGTCATTATATTCTATAGAAGTGACTTTTCAAAGAATGTGTACTGTTGATCAAAATGATTGTGTCAAATTTTGCGCTAAAAAATAGGGATCACAATATCATATTTTAAAACTTGTATTTCAACATAAACTCGACAGCAATGAATGCATTACTAAGGTTCAGTTCTTAAAAAGTTTAATAACAAATGTCATATTATAAAACATTAAGTTTTTGTTGACTGCATTTTTTAGCATTCCCTAAGGTCTATGCGTAAAAATTGCGGGAAATGCACAATTCGACACAATTATTTTATTAATAGTACATAAAATTAAATTTGACATGAAACCTAATACAGAGTGTATCTATATTTTTGATTTTTTGCCAATTGCTAGATTAGCGGAATAGTATCATACCAGTCGAAAGTCCATCAATAGATGAATCAAATTACCCTACTATTTGAACTATAGTAAAAGATTGATACTCACTCGCTATAAGATATTCAAGTTATAGTTTAATGATTTTTTAATTACCGAAGTGGGTAGTGGCTACTCTTCGACGATAAGAATAGCTTAGTTCCAGCCCACAGGTCATACTAGATCTGATGGAACTTACCTAAGATCGTACGATCAACGTGAGCCCAGCTTTTATTGCGTAACAAAACAAACGCACGCCAACAGTATCCTATAGATATTTATACTCAGGTATAATCGATTGACAAGTTTCCAGATTTAGTTTTGCATTTGCAATGTTGACAAATCTTGAAGATAACTTAGTCACCCAATAAGCTTGAGCCTTTCTCTTACTGACTCCAGATTGATTCAAACAAAGCCTCTCAGCCCAAGTTTAATCAATGAATTACAAAATTGAGAGATAGCTATGAGAAAATAACTGATTGCCTTCAATTATTCACGTGATATACCTATTGTTAGCTTAGTTTGTAATTATTTCGTTCATCAAATCCTTGTAAAGATATGACGTCATGTTAAATATTTAAAACTTGAAGTTGACGTAAATTCAAAGCTTATTCTTATTCGAAATGCGATCAGTCATTGCTTAATTGTGATAAATCATTGCATGAATTGATAAAAATGTTAAAATAGTAATTAAAACTTGTCGTTAATGGTTTTGAAATTTTCATTTAGACTAATGCAAATGAATGGGCAAAAACTAGCCCAAATCATAATGCAGTACATTCGATCTTTTGCATTAATTAAGATGTCAATTTTTTCCAACTTTCTATCGTTTTCTGTTTGATTTGATGACGTACTGCAAAGTACATCCAAGTGCTTATTGTTATTAATCAGCGTTTAAAATCAATACTGATACTTCTTCATTAAAATATGTTTGTTTCTCACGATAGTCAATATTTCTATTTATAGTTTGTGCAATTAATTGACGCAATATCCAAGGTTTTATTGTTTATTCAAACTAATTTTCGATCAAATTGATTATTTTGGATATCCTGGATTTGTATTAGTTCGATATATAATGCGATCAAAGTAATGGTCACCAACATAGTTGGTTATAAACTTTGCGTAGAGACACTTTACTGTATAGTGCTTTTTGAATTTTCTTACAAAACTGATGTAAGTATCTTCTAAGCTAATTGTAATCGATGTCATAAATTTAGTCATAAATAATTAACAAATTAATATCTTTAATTAAAGAACGAATAGCTATAACTGAACATAAAGATGTGGTCGTTACCAACAATTGCACTCGTGATTACTAGTGCTGTAACTGTTTATGGCGCGTGGCCTACACCTAAAGGCACAAAGACTGAAACTTCGACCATGAAAGTAAGCAAAAGCTTTGATGGACAACTTGAAAGATTTGTTGCCGGTAAAGAACTAGGAGATGGTGGACAAGGAGAAAATCAGAAACCACTTTTTGACTTGGAAGACGGTGCAACGCTCAAGAACGTGATAATCGGAGCTCCGGCGGCAGATGGAGTTCACTGTTTAGGTTCATGTACTCTCGAAAATGTTTGGTGGGAAGATGTCGGTGAAGATGCGGCCACTTTCAAAAGTACTAAAGATTCCCAAACGATGACTATTATTGGTGGCGGCGCTCGTAAAGCATCGGATAAAGTATTTCAACACAACGGTCCCGGAACTATGATTATCAAAAACTTTGAAGTCGAAGATTTCGGTAAACTTTATCGTTCGTGTGGCAATTGTAAGACTCAATACGCCCGACACGTAGTTTTAGAAGGGATTACAGCGCACGCACCTGGCAAAACTCTTGTGGGTATTAATCCAAATCTTGGCGATACCGCTAAGTTCTCGCATATCACTATTGTTGGTGATAAAAGTCATAAAATTGATATTTGCGAACAATTTCATGGCGTCACTTCAGGTTAGCATTGATTCGACGATTGATTAAATATATTTTCCAGTCAAAAATTTATATTTTGACAAACTTTATTGCAGGAGAACCGAAACTTGTTGGCAAAGGACCCGATTCTACTCATTGTATTTACAGTACTTCAGACATTACTTATCAATAAGTCCACTTTAATTAAGTCTTACCAAATCGAAAGCCAAATGTTGCAAATAATTGTTTGCGTTAAATTATTATGAATTTCATACTCAATGATATGTTTTTATTTTTCAAACTTTAAGCATAAAATATTCATAAATCAGTTTATGTTTATTACTTGATTTGTCTAATATTTATTGATCAGTTTAACTTTTAGGAAAATTGATCAATTGGACACCGGTAACAATCAAATTAATTTGGATGAAATTTGCACTAAGTTTAGACGAATTTGCAGCAAATAATATTTTTAGAAAAATAAGACGCTCTCTTAGACATTGAATATGTGTTGTAATGTTATTGAAACTTTTATGCTTATTATTTCCAAATGCGTTCTCCTTTCCATAAGCTCAAATCAACGCTTGCTATTTGTTTGCATGAAATCTTTTCATTCCTGAGTATTATTCAAATAAATCAATTATATTAATCTGTATAATTCGATAATAAACAATACAAACCATCCGATTGGCTGAATGAAAGCCAAGGGTTGGATTGAATCGATTTTATCGCTGTTATCACATATAAGTCTGGCCAGACTTGATTTACGGATTTCGTTCAACTGTTCTATAAACATATTGAAAATTCAGCTTAAAATCAAACTGTTGTATTCCGTGCCACTACTTATTCTTATATTATAGGGCTAGAATCAAACTTTGCCTAGATAAAATAGGGTTAAAACTGAGAATTTATCAACATTACCCACATTGACGACATAACCACAATAAAAGTTAATCAAACTGGAGCAAAGCGTTTAAACAATTGAAATAAGTTTGGTAATAAATATTGAAACTACTTAAATCAAATTAATAAAAAAAACTAAAGAATTTCATCAATTTATACCTTCGCTGAAAGAATGAGGTAAATCTCCGTTTTCATACCAGAACCTGTCGCCTAATTTAGAGCGACGCGACTGTTCAGCCAAAATGCAAGCAAAAGTTGGGCCGACCACTGCATCGGGCAATGCTTTTTCGTGATTTCCCGCAACAAATAAATCAATATCGTCAACAGACCTGGGAGAACAATTTTTTAAAAATATTATCAAATTGAGAATATTTTTGATTCTGAGAAGCATTTATCGTGAACAATAGCTGTTGCCTTTCAACATTTGAATCATATAGTGCTCCACAGTTTTAACTAATCAAAGTGATTATTAAATTAACAAAATCTCATCTATAATCCAAATATTCAATTGATTCATTGTTTAAAGCAAAAACTTGTTTTCATCCCAAGATTTAATCGTAAAGACAAAATCAAACAATAGCAACAGAAATTCAAATATTGTCGGAGGATCGAATATAAAGTATTCAAATTGAAAATTTAATTACTTATAAAGCTTTGAGAATGTTTGTGCAGATCCTTTTTGCATAACTTGATCCAATTCTTTGAAAGAATTGATTGGATTGAGTCCACAAACTTTACGGAATTCGTTATAACCAGGAATTCCGTGTTCTCGAGCTCTCTGTAAATTCAATGAAATTAAATCCATACCAAATCCTGTGTCGTGTTCTTCAAACAAGTGATTCGTTAACTTTTCAAACAAATAATATAATTACAAACATTTTTAACATTTTTATATTCATTGTAATACTTCTTCTGTAAAAAATTTGTCAAACGTTTGAGTCGGTTCGGCTGTGAATCCATTTAGATATTCGTCAAAAGCTCCGACTCTATAAATCGAAGTCGGATTATTGAACAAATTTCGTAATTGTAATCTTTGTGTGATTTGTCCCTTATTGTTCCTCAATTCAAATATACCCTAATTAGAAAATATTCACTTTTAATGTATTCATTGGATTAACGGTTTTCGGAATATTCAGTGTTGGTTCTCGAGATGAAATTTACCTGAATCAGTGTATGGAAACGATAGGCAGCGGTTGCGAATGCGTTAATAATGTTGGGATTTATTGTTGGATTGTAATCGTTAGAAAATCCATAAGTTTTCGGTAATATATCAAATTCTTTCATAACAGTTCTCCCTTTGAATGATATGTGAAAAACAGCGAATTAGTAAATGAATAAACAATTTAGAAATGAATGTCACCTAATATTAAAGGACTCCATTCGTTATAAGTGATGTGTTGTATTTCAGCGGCGACAATACGTCTCGATTCTTGATATACAGTTTCGTCGTTCCACTTTGGATTCAATTTCTGAAGAATATTAGCTATTCTGTTGTGTTCTCGAAGAAGTAAATTATGAATCATTGTAAGACCTGTTTGTTCATTCACTCTCACATCACCTAATTCCAGAAATAATAATGAAAAGGTTTTGAAGGTAGTCAAACTAGTCAATTAAATATAATGTAATGATGTCATCTTTAACTTTAAAAATATTTGGTCAACCAAGAATTCAAAAATTTGAAAATGAATGATTTCGAATAATCACGATTTCTAAATTCTTTGAAGTTTTCATACCTCCGACAAAACATTGAATTCTTGATCGATCTCTTTCAGGAATAGTGCACTCATCACTTCTATTTTCAGTATCGAATGGCAAAAATTCTACATTATTGACAGTTGAAATGCGAAGCTTTCTAAAAAAATGTAACAAATTTGTATTAAGCTAACATAAAATCTCGCCATGAATTCAGTTTAAACCTCCTTGAAACGATCTTAAATGTTTCATTCCTTCACCCGTAGATCCATAAACCATAGATCCATCCATTACATGCGTCAAAGTGTTCATCTGTTCGCGATGTCCTATATTTGAATTATAGTATAAGAAATTTGATTCATTCTTCTTCATCAAACAATATGTTTAATTATTCAATAAATAATGATACCGAGAGCACAGCCCGGTCTCGGGCTGGGAGCGTTCCGAACAAAGTTCATGCAAGTTTGGCCGTGTTTGGAATAAAACGGATCGTTTTCAGGAATATCAATTGGGTTACATGCCGGGTGTTTTATTTCATTATTTGAATTTTCATCACAACAAATAAGTCCCTGTCCTGATGCCGCTCGTGTCGATGCGGTTAGCGTCAGGTCATGATCGATAAACTGACGTTAAACAAAATATTATTTATTTAAATTTTGATAAATGATTTACTCACTTGTCCCCATTGCATAACAAATAACGTAAACTTTTTATCATTCAGATTACGATCTGTTGCAGCCGCTAACGAGACAACTCGAGCACCTGGTAATTCACCACCTTTGACAGAAATTCGTGGTTCGTCCAAACCATCGGCATATGCCGGTGGAACGAGTCTTGAAAATGCTGTGTTAGATCTTCCCCAAAGTGGTCTTTGAAGATTGTTACAACTTCCATCAGCGGTTCGATATTTAGATTGTTTACAAACAGGTTCTTGAATACAAAATTTTTCAAGATCTGTATTTTCCAGTGAATACTTTAAGAGACCATCTCTTGCTTCTTCGTTTGTCAGGTGAAATCTAAAAATTAAAAGCGACTTATAAAAATTTTCCAAGATTTGGCTTTAGTGTGAAAAAATTCTTTAGATAGGTAGGAGGTTAGTTTATACTCCGAATGATGAGCTTTCATTTGGTTTCTCTCATTTGAAAAGATTAAATTTGTGTTATTTTGTGTTATAATCATTATGATTGCTTAACCCTAGCAGTGTAGAAAATTCAAATCATATTTGACTGAATAATAGTTGTTAAAGGCTCTAAACTTGTAATTAAAGCCTGTATAGCACACTCTGTTTGGCATGCTACAAGTGATTCACTTATGAATTTGAGATTATTCTCTGCAAATTTTGCTTATTTTGCAAAATTATATGAACAAACGTTCATTGAAGTCAAATGATTCGCAAGAGTTTCGATGTTATACCAGTCCCTTGTTTAACTATTTGTCACTCGATTCATGTAGTGAAGTGACAGCATTCAAAATCATTTAACTATCATTCGTTTGTATTATTTATAATTGCTATTTTGATATCGTTTTCAAGTGAAGTAGTTTTAGAAAATAATGAGAAGTCAATACTTTTCTTTGATTTTTAGTGTTGTTTGCAAATTGATAAAACCTCCTTTAGTTAGTTTGAACTGATGCGCATCGAATTGACCGAAAAATGCTTGATGTTGAGATTGTGTCGAGCCTTTTCTCTGAAAGTATCCTAATTTATATTGAAATTTAATTAAAAAGGATTTTCTCGAATTCAACTGTAATTTTAATACCTTTAGAGATGAGCTCTTTTTCCGCTCTAACAAATTTTTTAACTAATTTCTGACTTTCTTCCGCTGCTCTATTGATATCTTCCAAACTAATATGACTTATTTTTGCGGATGGACGGTAAGGATGTGGAATACGAATGGGAACTATTGAGAAAAATTCAATTGAAATCTAATTATATTCATTTGAATGACTTTTTTCATAAACAACTTTAATGAGCGGATGAACGTAAAGGTTTGACATACGATAGCTATTTGCTGGTGCTCTGCTCTCCCCTGGACAGCAAATTCCTTTAACTCCATTTTTAGAGTACATCTATTTTCGAGATAATCATCTATATCGTTAAACTGACTGAAGCAATAGGTCGGTGACTGACAGTATCCTGCAGAACCTTCTTTTGTTTGACATGGCTCTCCATTAACTTTTGTATTTTCTTTTTCTGTCGATATATAGTTGAATATTTATAGATTCAAAATTTTAGTCATACTATTTAAAGTTCAATCATATCCTATCATATATTAAATTAAATCAAATTTTTCTCTCAACTTTAAATTTGGACCAATAAAATAAACATCAGAATTGATTCAGTTTTAAAACTTTTAAATATCCCACGTCTGTAATAGACGTACAAACCTGGATACGAAGGCGGATTAGTAGCGACCACTTTTCCTTTGTCCGTATATTTCTCTGTTATCTGTTCGCGTTGTGGTGGTCTGTCACCATTAGCTCGATTACACGGCGCTTTATAAAGTCTTCCCCGCCTAAAAAACTCACATAGCTTTTCTAATCGTTCGCTATATCTCTGACGATGCTTATCATAGAGCCCATGAATTATTCCATCATTTGATAAGTATCTACCTTCTCTGCCTCCATTCAAAGTATCCGAAATAGTGTCAGCAATCTTTCCAGTGATCCGATCTATTTTATTCAAAGCATGTCCCGCTACGTTCGACAGATCTCGTAAAATACAATCACCATCTAATAACAACAGTCAAATCCAAATGATAATCAAATTATAAAATTTCGAAACCTATATAAACTGGGCTCGAATCCCTTGGTAAAATTATAGATCAGAAGAATTGAAAAATATTAAAGAATTACTTACTTTTCAAGTTGATAAGGATTGTTAAACTAATTAAAATAAGGCTAAAATGACGTTTGGTGTTCATTGTTTCAAAATTTTTAATGTGTAAAATTGTTAAATGCAGAACCGCTCGTAAATTTTTCTCAAAACAAAACTTGGTTTTCCTGACACATCAAAGGAAATAGAATGTCGACAAAAATCTAATGCAAATCTAGATTTTCAAAGATCTCTTCGCTTACTTGAATCTAGTCTAACAAGGAGAGTAGAGTACTATAGAAATCTTAATTTTGAAGACATTTTTTTCATAAAATAAGGATTATATGCTTAAAAATTGTATGATATTCATTTCTGCTTAAAGTGGTTTTTATAATGATTTGGATCCGATAAATGTTAGAAGTCATAAATAAACAAATGCTTTTCATTACTACAAAGAAACTACAAATTAAGTACCTTATAAAACCGTAAAATTATTATAAAAAATGTATGTAGATGACCAGCTTCTGCACACCTTTTAGACTACAAATTATTTATATGCTGCTTGCAAAATAATATATTGAGTATGAGTACACAAACGCTATGAGATTTGAAAGATGTACAGAAACTAATCATCTACAAACTTTTCTCATAATAAATCTCAGTTTGTAAATCAGTTGTAGTGACGAAAAGCATTTGTTTCTGTATAGCCTCTGATATTTTGAGCGTCCTCATCGTTATAAAAACCACCTTAAGCAGAAATGAATTTCATATAATTTTTAAAAGCGTATAATCCTTATTTTATTTTTAAAAGATAGTTTCATCAAAATCAAGACTTCTACAGTTTCCTACTCTCATTATTAGAAGGCATTAAAACTACAATTAAAGAGTGATCGTTCAAAATTTTGAACTGATCAAAAGAATAGTCTAATGCTGAACCGTTTTGAAAATTTTCACTAAAATTTTTCAGTTTGATTGATAGACATGCAATGCAAATACTTTTTAATTTAAATTTTAAAAACTAACAAAATGAAGCCTAAAACACAACCCTTGAAAACTCAAAACCTAATAAAGAAAGTAGGCTTGATCAAATTAGTTTTTTTGAATACATTCAAAAATTTTACTTAATTTTAAAATAATCGGAGAATAAATGAATTTGTAATTTACAATGAAAGTTTGGGATAATATGACCATCAAATTTCATAAATTAATAAATTGTTTTAATTGTCAAAAATAATTGGAAAGCTGGTTAAAGGTAGCGCAAATTCCAAATTATAGCAGAGAACTAATACAAAGTATGCTATACTAAGCACTTTAGTATACAGTATATGATAACTATTAACAGTTGAAGTGCAGTATAAATACTAAATAAATGCTGATAACTGTTTTAAGTATGAATATTGAAGTATTATGCAAATAATAGTTTGGCTCCTCGTGAGAGCATAAAAAGAGATCCAGCGACACGGGGATCGGGAGGCAAAGCAGTAGAAAATTCCATGTACGAGAAAGCAAGGGATTCTGTAGATATCTGCAATAAAATTTGGCCTACTAGATACTTCTAAATTAAAGTTTCTTATCTTTGAAAACTGGATAGTTCTCGCTAAACTTGTTATTTCATAAGAAATTTTGAAAATATTATTCTATTCGAACAGTCTAGTTAAAGTTGAGAATAAGTCCGGTGCTAGGTTTGACAGAAACAAGCGTCCTAAACCCATTAAAGACTAGAAACTGCACCGAATTTTAAGTGCGGATATTTTACAGGAACCCAGAATTGAGAGCGCGAGGGAACGGGAATGAACAATGACGGGAGTGTAATGGAACAGAATTAAAATTTTTCCAAATTCCAGCTCTATTATTCATTACAGATTTGTGTTTATGGAACATAATATTCAATTGAAGTAAGTTTATCAATCGATTTATAAACACATTAAAGGAGATTTTGATCAGGACCTAACATCTGAAGTACCATAGTTATACAGCATTCGAGCTCTATTTCAAGTGTTCCTTATTCAAACCAAAGCAGTGCCGTGTGTGCCACACACGAGGTAAACGGGGCTCATGTAAGTTTGGCAGAAATTATTTTAGCAGAAAAGCATTTTGACGAATCTGTTAAGCCAAAATCAATTTTATAACTGATTTTCTCACCCCTTATCACGAGTTTTCCATTTATCAATATTTCTGATTACTTAAGCCCGGTTTAGAAATTTAAAAACAATTCTAAACTTCTAACTTTTAATAATGCCATATAAAATATTCGCTCTCTCTTTTGAATCTTCAATTGAAATTTTGCTATTTTTATTAATTAGTTTGGCTTAACAGCTCCCAATTTTCATTCGCTGACTCACAAACTATGAGAATTTCATCTATCAGAGATGAAATACTTTTAATATGCAAACTCATCTATACTCTGAACTCACGTCCTTGAGACTCGAGCTCTTGATAATCACTTTGTAAAGTAATGCTGGTTCTCTAAATAAAAAAAGAGCATTTTCCTCTCGGCTCAACTGACTTCTACCCAAAAGGGGCTTGGATCCCACTAAACTTGGTTTTAGCATTCAGGCATATAGGTATTTATAAGATTAATTACATGAATAATCTTAATATTTGTATAATTATTGTAAATATTTTTTAAGAAATTAATTTTAAATTTTACTAACAATTAACACTTTCTGATTGAAGCTAAAATTTTGTACATTTTTATTAAATCTTGAATCTTGGCTCCACCAGAGCTCAGCTTCGTGACTACGACACTGAATCAGAATAAAAGTATTGCCACAGAGTATAACTTGATCAAAACATTATTTGAATTTGATTGGTTGAAACTTACATAGAATCAGTTTTGCGTTTGTGTGTGCCAAACTTATTCTCAACAGTATCCATATTTGATAAGATAGGGCAAGAATCGGTCGTCTTAATCGAATCTATTTTGTATTTTCATAAAATCAAACAGTCCTGCAAATAATTCTATTGAAAGTTCGAGTCAATTAATCGTTTAGAGAAAAATGAAGTTTCAAGAATCAAAATTCAAGCGAACTATTGAAGAAGATAAATCACTTTGTTTGAATCTGTTATCGAAAGTAAAGCAAATCAATTACTTTTTTATAATCTCAACGAAAAATGAAAGTCATCGAAACTATTTAGCCAAATGCTTTCTGATATTTTTATTGATTTGCTGCATTATATCGGGTGTAATGCTAGTCGTTATACAACGCGAACATCCTATTGATAGTCGTTTAAGCGATGTTTGTGACATCTTCACAATTGTATGTCATGTCTCTTCATTTATATATATACAGTCATGGAAAAATCTAAAGTACCTACTAAATTTGATCTAGTTCCTTATTCTTTAGTTCTATTTTGATTTCAGAAATATAGTTTGTGAGTAATCATGGAAGGAATAATTTAAAAAATTTTCAAAAAATCATCCTGGTAAATTTTTTTATAACACATATTTTATAACTTGAAAACTACAAGATATATTTCAGATTTTTCGGTTCCATTTTGTAAAGTTTGGAAAATGAGTCGATATGTGTTTCAAGAATTTTTGAAAAATTACTCATTTGATCGTGGTAGTTTGTTAAACGTTAATGTAATCAATACAATAGAGTTAAAGTTTGAAAATTTATAAAGTTTAGAGCTTATGGGAAAAGTAACATGGAGATCAAACGGCGATTAAGTAGGAATTGTATTGATTACACTAACGTTTAACAAACTACCACGATCAAATGAGTAATTTTTCAAAAATTCCTGAAACACGTGTCGACTCATTTTTCAAGCTTTACAAAATGGAACCGAAAAATCTGAAATATACCTTGTAGTTTTCAAGTTATAAAATATGTGTTATAAAAAATTTACCAGGATGATTTTTTGAACATTTTTTAAAATTATTCCTTCCATGATTACTCACAAACCATATTTCTGAAATCAAAATCGAACTAAAGAATAAGGAACTAGATCAAATTTAGTAGGTACTTTAGATTTTTCCATGACTGTATATATATATTTGAATCATTTTCAATAAAGCTCAAGGATTTAAAATTCCAAATGATAGGTCGTCATGAGTTTGAGTTCAACGATAACAGTGACCAAACTTTGGTTCAAACGTAAACGACTGCTCCAAACTCTACAATCAATTGAGTTTAATATAACTGATTTGCAAAATCAAATTAATTCGGACACCAATCTTAGGCCTATCAGTCACAGGATTTGGCATATGGTTCGATCGCTTCACTTTCAAAAGCAAATATCATTAGCACTATACGTAGTTTACTGCTATTTGCACTTAATTCACAGCTCATTAACAATTGTTCCATTTATTGAAGAGATATATTTTAGAGTAATTGTATCGTTGGCTCTTATAATGCAATCATTGATCTGCATTATATTTCCAGTTCAATTATATTCATGCATCAACATATGTCTGATTTTCATTATCCAACTGGAACATTTGAATCAACACTTAAGATATTTGAATAGAAAACAAGAATTAATATCTGAGGATAGCATGACAACAATACGTGTATGGTATGAAAAAATATCTAAAGTTATAATAAGCTTTGATCGCATATATCACATAATATTTCTCTATAACTACGTTGCATTCATTGTTGGCATTGCCTTAAACTCGATTCAAGTTAGAATTGTTTACTCAGAAAACATATTTACAATTAACGGTTATATACAAATTTATGAACTTATTTTCTTCTGTGTAATCACTGGTGTTTTCGTGCGAACTGTTTATTTCGTTAATGAAAGATTGGAAAAACCGAGTAAATACTTTCGTGAGCTAGGTTTGAATGGTTGCAAGGAAAGTTCAAGCTATTCTCTATTTTTTCACGTATGTCTTAAGAACCTTTCTAACTATACAAAAATATTATTTAAAATTTATTATAACATACATTATCTAATTAATAAAAGGTCTAACATAGCCATAGGGTTTAGTATGGGTGAGCTGACATGTTTGCAGAAAGGCATTCTAAAAGGCAGCTTAAAAATTGAATTTCAACTTAACAGCTTCGTTAAAATCTGATTCGGTCAACACGGCAGTAGTCTTGATATTTGCGAGTCAGTAAAAATGCGGGTCAAGAGTTAAGAAAAGGGTCCTAAAGGATTATTTGCATGCCGTTTATTCATGACCTCTAAGTTGTAATTTTGAAATGCATTCTTTAAATTTAGATTTGACAGAAGTCATACATTTATTCATATTATTTGAATCAAGAAAAATTCTGATAAATTGCAACGCTTCTTTATAGGTAACTCTAAAGCGTTTGGATCCGTACGACATACAGTTAACATTTATGCGCAAATTTCCTCTAACTCATCATTTTTTCTTTATCACGGTCATTATAATTGTATCTGCGTCCACAACAATCGGGGGATTCGACAAAATGTTGTCTGACTTTAAAAAAAGATTTCATATAGACTTTATTTTTGAGTAAAGTCAAGCATTTTTCAAAATATTTTCTGAAAATCTACTATCAAATGATTGACAAATCTTGTGGTAACTCATCAAGAGTAAAGTTACTGTGACAAAAAATAACGAAATAAATGTATTAATTGTTATTCAGTCTAAACTGTTACCTCTAATTGTTTTAGAAAATTGTGTTTTAGATAATATATTTTTTGAAGTTTTGTGATCAGTTTAATAAAGTTTGGTTTAAATATTATTTAATATGTTCTGATTTGTTGAAGAACGACTCAATCAAATAACTGCTTATAAGTAGTAAATATTTAAAACTTATTTGTAGTTATTTTGTATAAATTTGATGTGATAAAACGTTTCAGTTAACTTAATGCCAAATGCGTTCTCCTTGCCATAAGTTTAAGTTAACCGATGCTAATTTTTGGCATTCGATTCGTTTATTCCTATATGATTTTTAAGTAAAAATTCACTTTTGTTATGTACGTATGTAGTAATGAAACAGAATCGTGCTCATTAGATCGATAGTCCATTAGATCGACAACACATTAATAAGTTTATACCAATTATGATTAAGTACCAAGTGACAATTGAACCTAACTTAACCTAATAGAAACTTAGTTAACTTAGGTGAGAACGGATTAGGTCGCGATCTACCTAATTTATATTCACCTTAAGTTAGGTTTCTATTCTGTGATTGTTAAGTTGGATTACTTTGACGAAGGTATTCTAATTGGCACCTATCATACTATGTACCTCGCTGGACTAAGGATCGCAATGGTCAGTCTAATGAACAAGATCCATCAAATAATTGCAACAATAGTATGCATACCATCCGACAGGTTGAATGAAAGCCAAGGGTTGCATCAATTTGATATTATCGCTATTGTCACATATAAGTCTTGCGAGATTTGACTTGCGGATTTCTTGTAACTGGTCTTTGTTTTTCAGTGTTTACACCATTTTCAAGTAAATGAAATGTTAGAAAAGTTTAGGAGAGTCGATTCGATTAATATTCACCTTTGCTGAAAGAATGAGGTAGTTTCCCATTTTCGTACCAGAACCTGTCGCCTAATTTGGAGCGACGCGACTGTTCAGCCAAAATGCAGGCAAATGTTGGGCCGACCACTGCATCGGGTAACGCCTTCTCATGATTTCCCGCAACAAATAAATCGATGTCATCAACAGATCTGAACATTTGAGAAATAAACTTAAATTTTCCAATAAATATTTTCGTAATCAAATCAAGAATTGAGAATAAATTTGCTTATTGGGGATTTCTATTTGACATTTGATTCGCAATAGATGTGAAGCGAACATTCAGGATCATCAAATCAGAAATCAAAGTAAGTAAACACAACAATTTGAAAATTTTCAAAAACGTACTCTCCGGCTATCAGTTATGATCATAATAATAAATTGGAGGTAACGATAATGATTATATAAAATAAAAAATTGATTTGATCACCGCATTTCAATCATAGAAAAAAAAAGATTTTATTAAAGTTAAACTTAGGATTACTTATAAAGCTTCGAGAATGTTTGTGCAGATCCTTTTTGCATAACTTGATCCAACTCTTTGAAAGAATTGATTGGATTGAGTCCACAAACTTTACGGAATTCGTTATAACCAGGAATTCCGTGTTCTCGAGCTCTCTGTAAATTCAATGAAATTAAATCCATACCAAATCCTGTGTCGTGTTCTTCAAACAAGTGATTCGTTAACTTTCAAACAAATAATATAATTACAAACATTTTTAACATTTTTATATTCATTGTAATACTTCTTCTGTAAAAAATTTGTCAAACGTTTGAGTCGGTTCGGCTGTGAATCCATTTAGATATTCGTCAAAAGCTCCGACTCTATAAATCGAAGTCGGATTATTGAACAAATTTCGTAATTGTAATCTTTGTGTGATTTGTCCCTTATTGTTCCTCAATTCAAATATACCCTAATTAGAAAATATTCACTTTTAATGTATTCATTGGATTAACGGTTTTTGGAATATTCAGTATTGGTTCTCGAGATGACATTTACCTGAATCAGTGTATGGAAACGATAGGCAGCGGTTGCGAATGCGTTAATAATGTTGGGATTTATTGTTGGATTGTAATCGTTAGAAAATCCATAAGTTTTCGGTAATATATCAAATTCTTTCATAACAGTTCTCCCTTTGATAGATATGTGAAAAACAGCGAATTAGTGAATGAATAAACAATTTAGAAATGAATGTCACCTAATATTAAAGGACTCCATTCGTTATAAGTGATGTGTTGTATTTCAGCGGCGACAATGCGTCTCGATTCTTGATATACAGTTTCGTCGTTCCACTTTGGATTCAATTTCTGAAGAATATTAGCTATTCTGTTGTGTTCTCGAAGAAGTAAATTATGAATCATTGTAAGACCTGTTTGTTCATTCACTCTCACATCGCCTTAAATAAAAATGAATAACCAATTGATATTTCAGACAAAATGTAAAAATGTTGATAAATAAGCTGAGAGTTGATAGTATGGCACTTTGGCGTTACAAAAAATGCAGGTTTTGATGATATAAAAACGGTGTCTTCCCAGTTTATAGACATCCACTTTATAGAAATCCACTTTATAGACATTCCATTTCATAGACATCCACTTTATAGACATCCCACTTCATAGACATTTCACTTCATAGACATTTCATTTTATAGACTAATTATTCGCTAATGAAAATTCTGGTTATCGAGGAGATTATTGATGTTAATTCTAAACAATCTATTTGAATCTAATTTTGAAAAATGATCATTTTTCCCTTTGTTTGGCTCAATAAAACTTAATTCAGACGTAGTTTACAGAGAGATTACACAAACACTAACTAATTAATAAAATTCAAATATAGATATGCAGAAATATTCTAATAAAAATTGATATATTGAACTGAATAGACTCAAAATAAAAATCACTTTTCATTCAATTAAAAAATAGTTGAATGGGTTTGCATTTTACACGTGTTAAATATCTTAATTATCATAAGATTATAAGATTAACGGATTAGTAGATATGAGATTCGATGCACTTGACTTTCAGTATAATTAATATACAATTATTTTAATTTCTCAGATGTGTAAATAAATTTAAATTATTTTGAATAGCTTAAAAATGTCTCTCTAAAAGTGTCTATGAAGTGGAATGTCTATAAAGTGGATGTCTATCAATCGGGGTATAACCTATAAAAACTACTCATTCAACAAAATGCTTTGGTTAATTGTATAATAACTTATTATTGTTAGAGCTAATATTGACTTTAAGTATTTTGCTCGTTATTTTGTTGAACTAAAGCTTACAATTTGATTGAAATGCATCAGGATATAAAATAATCTTTATTGGTACAGTCTGTTTTCCGGACAAGACTTACACCAATTTAGTCAACTGTTGCAAAAGTTTAAACTAGAAAATGAGCAAATCGTCAATTCATACCTCCAACGAAACATTGGATTCTTGATCGGTCCCTTTCAGGAATAGTGCACTCATCACTTCTATTATCAGTATCGAAGGGCAAAAACTCTACTTTATTGACAGTAGAAATTCGCAGCTTCCCTATAATTTATTCGAAAATTTTCATTTTTCTTTTGATAATTAATCAATTTTTAAGTAGTTCATTAATAAATGATCAAAGAACGAGACCTCCTACGAATGATCTGAGATGCTTCGCAGTTTCATCCGTTGATCCATAAACCATAGATCCATCCATTACATGCGTCAAAGTGTTCATCTGTTCGCGATGTCCTAGAAACAAATACAAAATTTCTTTGACGTCAACCAAATTCTTTAATAATTGACTTGAATTTATTAAGTAGAAATTCACCTAAAGCACAACCCGGTCTCGGGCTGGGAGCGTTTCGCACGAAATTCATACACGTTTGTCCATGTCTCGAATAGAACGGATCGTTTTTTGGTATCGGTATAGGATTACATGCTGGGTGTTTTATTTCATTATTTGAATTTTCATCACAACAAATAAGTCCCTGTCCTGATGCCGCTCGTGTCGATGCGGTTAGCGTCAGGTCATGATCGATAAACTGACGTTAAACAAAATATTATTTATTTAAATTTTGATAAATGATTCACTCACTTGTCCCCATTGCATAACAAATAACGTAAACTTTTTATCATTCAGATTACGATCTGTTGCAGCCGCTAACGAGACAACTCGAGCACCTGGTAATTCACCACCTTTGACAGAAATTCGTGGTTCGTCCAAACCATCGGCATATGCCGGTGGAACGAGTCTTGAAAATGCTGTGTTAGATCTTCCCCAAAGTGGTCTTTGAAGATTGTTACAACTTCCATCAGCGGTTCGATATTTAGATTGTTTACAAACAGGTTCTTGAATACAAAATTTTTCAAGATCTGTATTTTCCAGTGAATACTTTAAGAGACCATCTCTTGCTTCTTCGTTTGTCAGTTCAAATCTAAAAAATTTATATTTTTCACTTCAAGTCAACATATCGATATCTTTCAAATAAGCACTTTGCTTTTCAACTTTAAATCATTTAAGGTTTTAAAAAATAGGAAACATTCTAGAAAATCTTACTAAACTTAAATCAACAATAAGTTCATATTGAATTATTTGTACTTTTCTTTTATTTTTAATGTTGTTTGCAAATTGATAAAACCTCCTTTAGTTAGTTTGAACTGATGCGCATCGAATTGACCGAAAAACGCCTGATGTTGTGATTGTGTCGAACCTCTTCTCTGAAAAAGTCCTAATTCGTGAAAAAAAAATAAAATAAGTTCGTATTTAGATTATTGAGCTGAGAACCTTTAGCGATGAGCTCTCTTTCTGTTTTAACAAACTCTTTGACGACTTGACTGCTCTCTCTTGCCGCGTCATTGATATCTTCTAGACTTATGTGACGGATTTTTATAAATGAACGATATGGATGTGGAATACGTATCGGAACTATATTTATGAATAAATGTCAATTTTTAGAAGCATTTACTGAATTTTTAAGTGTTTTACTGAACATCTAATACCAAACGTGATCAAAATTTAAAATTAAGTTTAATTGAGTCTTAAATTTAAGTGGAACTAACGATGTTTTAAGGCTGGAGCTCTAACTTGTTGGGGACAACAGATTCCCTGAATTCCATTTGCGAGCTTGCATCTACTTGAAACATAATCATTAATATCATTGTATTGGCTGAAACAGAAGGTCGGCGCAGAACATATTCCTATCAACCCATCATTGGTTCGACAAATTTTCCCATTAGAATTAACATTGCTTTTACCTGTTCATAGATTAAGTCAATTATAAATTCAAAATTTCAAATTACATTAATGTATATATTACGATACGTTGACTTCCTAAAATTAGACTGTTCAGGCAGAGATAGGATGACCAAGTCAAAAACTATTAAATGCGGGACAACAAAATTTTGGCCCCCTTATAAAATATTTCTTAAAAGTTTTAATTTTAAAACAAATTTTATCTACAAATTTACGATCTTTATTCATTATTCAAAAACTTATACTACTGAAATTTTGCTGCATATAATAGTTGGTTTTTGCTTTGAATGAAATCAGAAAATTCGGAACATGTCATTAAAAATGAAATCGTGTGCATATTTCTGCTATTACTAAACTAAAATTTATTCGATTACGTCCATCAGACCAAAGATTTTGGCAGTAAGAAACGTGTTGACAACAAAATTGCATTCTTTGCATTAAACAAAATCTTAAGTTAAATCTTAAAAAGTGTAATATTCTCGCAAAAGGTGCATGCGGCATGCGGGACAACCTCGCACAATGCGGAACACTTGGTCACCCTAGGCAGAGATCAACTTTGTTTAATTCTTATCAAAGTCAAATAAATTGTTAAATACTTAATAGTTTTGCATTCATCTTTTAGATCTTTAGGTTTATTTTCACAAACTTTGTTTGCATTAGCGCTGTGCGTGCGTGAGTGAGTGATTGTACAGTAATATTCCTTTCAATATTTGTATTTTGAATTGAGAGACTATACAAACCAGATTTTAAATTCGTTATTTTTCCGAATTTGTTCCTATACTTTCGTCTTGACTGCGGAAGGCACTCAACTTTTCGCCCTCTTCGGCCTTTTATAGATTTGCAAACTACCTTGTTACTTCGTGTATGTCTTTGTAAAGCTTGATCGATTCCAGACTCATCTTTAATTGTATATTCAGCTGAATGATTACAATGAGATCAATTATTGTTAAGTAACTTTGACTTAAATCATTTCAAATGAAAACTGAACACTATAATGTATAGACTATGTTTAAACTTGAGGAAGTTTAAAAAGCATAAATAAATTGAACGTTATACTGCACCAGTTTTTGACTCGGTTTCCTCACTCGTAATTCCTTCAGAAATGGGCTCGATTTTTTTATCATCAATTGATACGATTGCAGTCGAAGTATTCGCTTCTTGTAAAAAGCATTAAACTTATAATAATGAAAAATAGATGTCAATTTAATAACATTACCTTTTATATTAGCGAGTGAAGCAATAATTATTAGACAAAAGAGATAATTAACACATAGAGTCATCTTTTATTTTTCTTTTTTGAATAACTGTAGTCTATTCAAATGATAATGAAGTTAAAAAGGATTTGATTTATCATATCTTTTATAAATTAAAGACGATTTCCTGTGGTTTCCAAAGGATATGAGGCCTTCATTCATGAGAATCCCATTGGAATAACAGAAGCACAAATTTGTGTCTGTCTGATTCTGCTTAAATTACAGATAAGGAAACTTGCAAAAATTATAAATACGACATTTATATTGATTTTGTTAGTATGGAGTGATGGCAATATCTTTATTGATCGCAGTCAAAGTTTATTGAGGTCTATCAATCGCACTAAAAACAAAATAGTCGAAATCTAGCTAGACCACGAAATATATTTGTTTTTTCATATTCTTACCTTTGAGTATATCACAAGTTTTTTCGGTTAGGCGTCGATACTTTAAATGCAGTGCTTGTAATATTGATAGAAAATACAGCCAAATCTTAGAAGTGATCTCACTTCCAAAATCATTGTAATGCTTCGATAGGAATAAAACAAACGCAGGCTAATTTGTTGAGAAAAAACCAAATGTAATAAACATTTATAATATTAGGTTGCTCGGAAAGTCTTTTATTTTTTTTAATTTACCAAAAACACTCGTAAATTATATAAGATTTGTTTACTTATCGAATCGAAGCGCTAAACTGAAGTGCAGTTATTTATCTTTAAATTTTTGCATTTAAAAAATTTTTGTTAATAATGTCTTAAGTAACTGCCATGTCTACAGACCAAATCCACATTCCACGGTATTGTATGCTTTATGAATTTAAAGAAGGCAGCAAGGTCACAGAGGCCACGAGAGATATCTGGCATGTCTATGGAGACATATTGCAAGCCTTCAAATGTCAGTATCGGTTCCGCAGATTCCAATCAGGAGATTTTGGCTTTGAGGATGGCTTTCGTTCGAGAAGGCCGACGGAGCTGGACAATGACCTCTTGAGGGCGGCTATTGGGGAAAACTCGCGTCTAACCATCCGAGAACTGGCTGAGAGATTCAATTGTTCAAATTCGACTGTTTTATTACTTCTTTAATGCTTTTATTTCATTTTTATTGTAGTAAAAAAAAGATAAAAAGCTTTTTGAACAACCTAATAATAACCACTAAATAGTCTGTTTATTAGATTTAAGGTTTGATGGACTATCGCAGACTATCTAGTCTTCATTAGCACACAGGACATTAATTTGGAAGCTAATTTTAGTGGCAATTACATAAAATACTGACCACATTACTAATTTAAGTATATGAGCCTAGTTTGAAAAAATTGAAAATACTCACATAAACTGCATATATTCATCAGCTGATTATTCTGAAATCTTGAGTGTGACTAAACTTCTTATTTGGATACAGCCCTCAAGTAATTTTAATCATTAACCTTTGAAAGTTCTTTAATTTATAAGGATATCATATTTTGAATCAAAAATACAAAGTTTAGAACCAGCTGTGAGGTTTTTATTCTTTTTTTCGGTATATCTGTTTTAATCTTTTATCAATTTAGTTGCCAACCCAGTTATCAAGATTTTTCTAAAGCCATAATATTAGAATTTTGGTAAATATTTTATTTTTAAAAATAAGAAATCAAAGGACTGAAGTTTGTTTTGTTGATTTAAATTGGCAAAACTTCACAATATTTATCCATTGCCTCAGTTATCAAACATTTGAGAAAACGAAGTTTCAGATAATGAGGTCTGGCATTCCGGTACATTGAATATCGAAAAACTTCTAAAATTTATTTTTTCGTTCAAAAATTTCTTTGAAAGCACTTTGCATTTGACAATAATTAATAGCAATAATTTTAGTTGCTTGCTTTCGATTTGAGGTCAGATGAATGATCCAATGAATATGTTGTCGAGAATGTCTTAAATAGTCGAATGTACTTTATAAATTCAGTATTACTGACAAAACATAGAATCACTCAAAATATAGTAACTTATCTCAGTCCAATGTTAACTAGTCAATAAAGTAGCTTGCGCTGTTTGGATTGGTATTTTGTTTAGAAATAAAAATTGAAAGCTACAAATTTTCATTAGTATCAGTTTAGCAGAAGTCGGTTTAGCAGAATGCCGTCTTAACTGACCATTTTAGCAGAAGCAGGTTAAAATCAATTTTATAACTGATTTTCTTACCCCAAAAGCTCAAATTTTGTTTGTTGACTCATATTTACCAGAGTAAAATTTAAATTTTAATAGTGATCAACAGATTTAGGTAAAAACTTAAATATGAATAGAATCGAACCTCATTTTAGGCAATTCGCTTCTGTCAGACATAATGATTACTTGTGCATTGTCTATATTCAATATAAGCAATTTCATTGCTTATAAAAGGTTTAAATGGCTTTACTCAAAGTAAAAACTAAATTAGTTACGATTAATGAAATCAGTGATTTTAATTTGTTTTGGATTAACTAAGCGATTGTTCAGTATTATTAGTGCTCCGCACAGATCGGATTTGAGTCTAAACGGAGCGGACTTAAATTCGACTCGAAAAAATCGAGTCTGTTTAAGTTGCAATTCGATTTGATTTGGACTCGTCTCAAAGACTTGAATTCACTGCAATTAATAAGTTGTGGGTTCAGTTATGAGTAAAACACCAGTTGTGTCTGACCATGAGTCCAAGATTTGACCCTTAAAAATAAGACCTTAAAAAAGTATATTCAAGCATAGAAGTCGAAATGTACTCCTTGCCTGACTTTTGAAACCAAAAAGGCACATAAAAATCAAAAGATAAGGTTAGACCGAAAACTAATGGTTAATATTTAGTCATATAGCCCTTTCTCAGAACGAACGGATGTGTAAGAAAGTTTTGAAAAACTGAATCAGAGTTTCAACTATTTACTGATTAAATACTAGCTACACACTAAACGATTTTTAAAACATTTTGAGTAGTACTCCGCACAAATCGAATTCGAGTCGAGTCGGGGCTGATTTGAATTCGATTCGTAAAAATCGAGTCGAGTCTGTTCAAACCACGAATCGATTTGATTTGGACTCGCGTCGAGACTACCCGAAGACTCGAATCAACTAATATTAATTGATTACATGAGTTTTTCAACTCAAATATCGAACGGATGTGTAGAGTGGACCCCCTTTTATACTAAGATATATGCATCCTATATAGTTCATGTATGGTTCCACGTCTTTGCTTCCAAAACATTTACTTCCAACGTCTTTACTTCCAGCACATTACTTCCAAAGTCTTTACTTCTAATGCGTCTTTACGTCCAATACCTCTTTACGTCCAACGACTTTAAATATAGTTAGTTTCAATATATTCAATGAAAACTTTAAAATAGACTCAAACTGAAATCAACAGAATTGAACAGGTTTGATGTGAAAATAACTGTATTATTGAATTTTACTTGATTGAGATGGACTCTAATGAATAACATTGAATCCTTGTGAGATGTGTAATTCATTAAATTGCACTAAATCTTATTAAATTGAAATGATTTGTAGTGTACTCTATTAAATTCTGTCCGGTATGCACATAATGCGGAATATCTCATTGAAGTTTTCATTGAGTATTTTAGAACTAACTGTATTTTAAGTCATTGGACGTAGAGGTATTGGAAGTAAAGACGTTGGAAGTGAATGTTTTGGAAGCAAAGACGTGCTACGTTCATGTATATGTTACAAGATTGTAGAATGCTTTGAAAAGTTTCGGAATATTCCATAAGTTTCTAGAATGCTCTAATAAGTTCTAGAATATTCCATGGGTTTCTAGAATGTTCTAGCAAACTTTAGAATATTCCATAGCTTTATAGAATACTCGACAGATTTCTAGAATGCTCTAAATAGTTCCAGAATGTTGAAATCATGAAACTTTTTACAGCTCAAAAGAATTCAAATCCCTCAAACCTAATTGAGTCATACCCGGACTCGAGTTGGATCGACTCGACTGCGTTCAAGTCAAATCTTCTAGAGATTTGAACTCGAAAGTTTGAATCGATTTGACAAATCGCTCAAATCGACTCGACTCGTGCGAAGTACTAATTTTGAGTAAAAATTTTCGTGAAAAACTTTTGGATATCTATAAGATTCTTGGATATGTTCCTAAAACAGAAAATTCTAAACATTATGGCATATTGTATAGTCTGAACAATAATTCGTGCAACTATATTTGACTTTTAGTACAACAATTGCTCGATAAAAATAATAGAAGACAAATAAATTCAATTGTACTGAAAAGTAAAAGACTGAAAATTAATTGTTAAACTATTCAGTATTTGACTCATCATAAAGCTAACCGAATGACTGTTAATAGAATTCTTTCATCATTTTATATCTGAGTTGACGATATTCATCAAGGCTGTAAGTCTTTATATATCAGGGGTTGATTTAAGCATCTGGACTATCATATCTCTAAAGATACTTAATGGAACTAAAATTTGAACAAATAATTAGTGAATATATTTGCCCCCAGTCTGGTTAACCAGCGCTACCTCAGTGGGGGGCGTCCAATGCCAGTAGCGAAATCATTCAGATTTATTTCATCTATAACTTCTTTATAAGCCATTTCAAGTTCATCCAGAGCATTGAATCTTTTATCTTTGTTAGGCCTCTTTATTCTAAATATGCCACCGTAATCGCACGGCTTCAAATCAGGGCTATAAGGCGGTTGTTTCAATTCCTCCCATCGATGTCTCACAAAAAATTCCTCAGCTTTCGAATTTTTATGGGATCTTGCGTTGTCATGGAATATTATTGGTCTATGAATCCGTAGTCGTTTTATCGCTGGGAGTATTACTTGACTCAAAAAATCAAGATAAATTTCAAAATTGACATTTGTATTTTTCGCTAAAATTGTGTAACACAACACCCGATTTTTATGAAAGGCCACTATCATCATCTGCTTCCAATCTTGTATTGTTGCTCTTACTTTTGTAGGCCTGGGACACAAATTACGAGCACTAGCATTATTTGAAATTTATGATTTTTCAAATCGATATTCTTACGGTTGTTCTTCAGGTAGGCGATATTGGCGAGATGCCCAGTAATCCTTAGAGTCATAGTATTTGAGCCATGACTATAATTCTATCTAGCATTCCATGGTTACTGTTGTATTTTTCAAGGTATCCAGTACAAATATGGGCGGAAATTTAATATTTTACTCGCATATTTAATAATTAAAAGTGTTTAAATTACAAGCAACCACATTATCCAGCATATTTTACTCTAATGCGCAATATTTCATAAACATGTTTACTGCTCTTGTAATCTCTGTAATATGATAGTCTGGATACTTAACTCACCCTTGATATATATCATTTAAAGCAGTGGTTCCCAAACTTTTTCTCTTCGCGATCCCTTTTTAAACCTTAAAATTTGTGGCGATCAAAACAACATGTTTTTAACGACATTAACTTAATTATGCTGCATTCTGCAGATAAATTTCAAATTTTGATCTCAAAGGTTCTTGGAAATAGTGTTATTATCATAACCCCTAAAAAGACTCGCGACCTCCAAAAAACTATCATGACCCCCTAAGGGGTCGTGACCCCCACTTTGGGAACCTCTGGTTTAAAGAACTATATGATGTCTAACGAATTATTCAACAAGTAGATCTCTTATTTTATTGCACACCAAATTGAATAGAAAGACACACTCAATAATTGCAAACTAATACATCAAAGAGTATTTAATTTGTAAATAGTTGAAACTCTGATTCAGTTTTTCAAAGCTTTCTTACACATTTGTTCGTTCTGAGAAAGGGTTATATGACTAAATATTAAATATTAGTTTTCAGTCTAATCTTATCTTTTAATTCTTATGTGCCTTTTTGGTTTCAAAAGTCAGGCAAGGAGTACATTTCGACTTCTATGCTTGATATAAGAAATGCATGTTTTTTAGTCTGTACTGATAGCATTCGCATGCTTTACGTGTTTTCTTGTCGTAGAGTGGTTTCTGTGCTTTTATTTAAATAAAATAATTGAAATTTGTGATTGCAAACACTCATTCAATATACTAAAGTACTTCATTAAGTAGATTTTTAAATTGTTTTTAATTTTTGTAAAGTGGGCCTCCTTTTATACCAAAATGCATTTTCAAGATAGTTATTGAATTTTGTGTGAGATTGTGGAATGTTCCAAAAATTTCAAGGTTTCTTGTATGTTCTAGAAAATTCTAAAATATACATATAGGGCTCTAGAATGTTTTAGAATACTCCATTGATTTCTAAAACATTCTAGAACTTTCTAGAATTTTCCATAAGTTTCTGGAAAGTTCTAAGAAATTTTAGAACATTTTTCTGACTTAATATAAATTGAAATCTTTCAAATTAATTTGAACCCTAACCGGATTCGATTTGAATTCGACTCGGACTTGACTCGACTGCGTTCGATTTGAATCTCCCTAACGATTTGAACTGGAAAGTTTGACTTAATTTGTCAAATCTCCCAAATCGGCTCGACTCATGCGAGGCATTATCTAAAACATTAATTGCTTAAAATGAGCGCACAATTTTATAGTATTGCCTATATCGAGAATTGTCTATTACAAGGTTTCCTATATCGAATTTGAAATTTTGCATTATTACAATAGGAGTCTGCCAGTGATTAAGGATTAAAATACTTATAGTGAAAACTGTCTTCACAAAGGTTTCCTATAATGAGGTCGCATTGGAGTCAACAACAAAAATGATAAGACTTAAGAACATATGATTAAATACTAGATTTTATAGGTTGACCTCGATTAGTATTAGGCTTGGTTTTGAAATTTTTAAAAACTATAAGTTTTGACTTATTAGTAGAGCTATGAAAAACATTTACTCATACTTTTTTGAATAATTGAATAAAATCTTTAGCTTTTATATTTACTAATTTAACTTGACAACCCCTATTTACGTATGATTGTTAATAAACTTTCATGACTGATTATGCCGATATAATGAGATGTTTAGGATATTCAGTATTACAAGTGCGTACTCAAAACTTACATTCTTGATTCTCGATATAGGCAATACTATAAAATTGTGCGCTCATTTTAAGCAATTAATGTTTTAGATAATGCCTCGCATGAGTCGAGCCGATTTGGGAGATTTGACAAATTAAGTCAAACTTTCCAGTTCAAATCGTTAGGAGATTCAAATCGAACGCAGTCGAGTCAAGTCCGAGTCGAATTCAAATAGAATCCGGTTAGGGTTCAAATTAATTTGAAAGATTTCAATTTATATTAAGTCAGAAAAATGTTCTAAAATTTTCTATTATTTTGGAGATTCTTAAGACTTTTCTAAAATAATGCTCAAATGCTCAACTTTTATTGCTTGAGATGCCGTATGATAATGCTATGCTAGCATTCTACGGCATTTGTGTCTTAAACAATGCAATATTAGGATTTGAACAAAAACATGATTTACATTCTATTGAGATGACGGATCGCTTTTGAATCGAAGTGATCGCTCAGGTCAAACATCAAATGAGTTTCTGTAAAACTTTCTCATGAAACACGTGATCACATTCCTGCAATTATTTCATAGTAATTATTAATTGTGAAAGAAAATGCATCGATTTGTAGTACTACTAATGCGAGATTTTCTTTTTTAAGTAACCTCAATAATTAGGATTTAGGAGTCTCTCAGTGTTCATGAGAGATGTCTTCATTTGTTGAGATTCTTTCCAAATTGCTTTTGGTGGCAAACATTACTTTCTTTAAGGAATAAGAATTAAATTTGGTTCAAAGCTAAAATAATTGACTCTAAGATTTGTTTCGATTGACGTTTAAGCGTATAGCCCTTCAATAATCTTTGCTTAGTGCCAAATCATTCAGCATACTCATTCCATTACTATCACTTTTGACAAATAGTTCAATTCTTATCTTACATTTGATTCTAATATATAAAACAGTTGGGCACAGTGTCAACAACGATATCAATAGATAACAAGTAATTAATCTTGGAGTAAAAAATGAGCTCAAAATTTAAACGTTCATTCAAGTGATTATTTGAATGACGATGAGTAATAAGCGGTTATCTCCAGTTAATTTATTTTTGGATCTTATTTTAATTATATTCTTGTGTTTTATCTATATTAAAAAGTCAGCATATGTTTCAATGAGAAAAGAATTTATTGCTGTGGCAATTTTTAACTTTTTATTTGAATAAAACTGTTGCACAACTTTGAATGAACTTTCTTTATTTGATTCATTAAGCGATAACCGGTTATGGCTCTTTGTCATTTATTTATGGTACAATATTAAAACGAATAGACTACTGGTACAGTCCAACCTAAAATTTACATTCAAATAAAATTAAGGAAAAGTCCAAAAATGTCTGTCAACAATTTTTTGCCAAACAAAACTTTATTTTGGAGCAGTTCGGACATTAAAATGAATGCTAAGCTTAAAATTATTGATAAAACAATTGAAACATATATAATTCGTTAAATGATCTTGGAATCAAATTTGAGATTTTTGCTCAAAATAATATTCGGTGCAGCTGTAATTATTTCAGATAAACTGATCACTTCAGCTCTGAAAGATGTTCGATTCGAATTATAATTAAATGGCATTCCCATTAAAGTTAAGTTTATATTCATTAGTTTTTCACTAATTGCTTGCTGTGCATAGTTTTAGCTGCAATACAATCACTAAAACTAATTTCTACTGTTTTTGTTCGAACAAAATTAAAGAAATCTGTTTTACGAAGCATTGCGACCATTTCATCCCAAGTTCTGTCATCATTTTCTTGGTGTCATATTTGTCGTCGTCTTTTGTTCTTCATATTCCACGACTCGAGATTCAAATTAAACAAAGATATCGGAAAGATTGAAAAAACTTTACCCTATATTGATTTTTTGCACTAGAATCTTAGCAGAATTTTTGAAAATTGCATCAACAATAAGTTCGGTCTCATTACATTTGAATATAGTTAAAGGCGTTCCCTTGGAAAATCAAATGAGAGTTAATTAAGATAATTATGTTTGATGGGCTAAGTGACTTACTGTTGCCATTCGCAGGTGTATTTTAAACAAAAAGTCCAAAAATGTACTGGTTTGAGTAGATAGTTCGGTAGTAATCTTGACATAATCTTAACTGCATTACAGTAACGATTGAATCTCATTTATCAATAACCGTTATCGAGAGATTGTATCAAATTTGTTGAATAAGTACAGTTTATACAAAAAATCATATCTTATGTTTGTTATAAGATCAGTAATCTTAATATTGAATTAATTTGTTCAGTCTTTAAATTGATTTTAATTTGCGCTCACTTTCTGTACACTTGCCTTAACTGAAGTATTGTGAAAAGCTGATAACGAAGATATATTGTCAGTTGTGAATTACTGAATTATGTTTACATTATATGTATCTATGTGAAACAAATATTCGATTCAATTCCATGTTGTATTTTTTTCAGATATCACTACATGTTTGTTGATTGCGATTTTTTATTGCCACCCGTTAAACTAAATTGAGCTATTTTATTTTTTGGCATATTTCAAATGATTAATTGATCCGTTTTCAATTAAAATGACACATTTCAAATATTTGTTATCGCATTATTCATTAGAGCATGTCTATGTGTTTATTTATGTGTACTAGAATTAAGGGTCAAAATAGTCGATAAAAAGCTAAAAATAGTTGATAAAAGGCTAAAAAATCATTTTAGTCATTTTTGTCTTTTTATGACTTTAACGTTTACAGTGAAAAGGTTTTAAAAGTCAGACGCAATGCTATAGTCTTAACACACAATTGATTTGTATGAGTAATAGAAAGTTTGGATCGTCAAAAGTTTCATAACATTGAGAAGAACGGAGACAATTGCTTTTTCAGAAAATGTGTGATCTTTAGTGATAATGAAGTCATATACTCTATTGAAAACACGATTTTATCTATTTGTCTAAAAGTTCGGAGACTTGAAGATGATCATGAAATAACTGCAAAAATGAGCTAACATTTATGTTCCGAAAAAGTTACAAGAAACAATGAAATTACTTATTACAGATGTCATCTTTTCAAACGACCAGCAACATTTTTGAGAATAACATCAAACTTTAAAACTTGTTTCAAAAAATTAATTTAAAAAAACTTCATACTAAAGATATGCTGATGAAAACTTCAACTTTCATCACTTGTTTTGTCTTATTCTATTTCAAATTTAATTTTCAGAGCAAACTAGAGGTGGATCAATAAAATGTTTGATAAAAGTAAAACTTCTTTAGCTTTCACACGCACTTAAAAAAACAATATAAGAATTGGATAATAAAAACATGACTTAACTTTGTTGACTTCTAAAACCACTTAATCATACATTGAAGTTAGACGGGTTTTACTATTACTATTAGAAACAATGTAAAAGCACACTTTTCTAGGGTACACACATTGTATGTCTCATCAGCCCCTAAACCAATATATTGAGTGCAACTTTTCTTTAATATTAGGTATTGATAAGACGCAGCTTATAAATAGCTGATTAGACTGTCTGAATATAAAAGCTTTACTTGAATTTAGTCGCTAATGGCACATACTAGTGGTGGGAACGAGTACCCGGATTTCTCCAGCTCTAGCACATATGATACAGTACTTCTGTGTAAAATCGAGTGATAAATTGATAGATATCAACATCTATTACTGGCTGAGATGAAAACTTTACAAAATTCAAATATTAAACATTTTAAGTTGTGAACTAATTGAACTCGAGAGTGATTACAGATATAAGACATGATTTCGATTGTCTAATCTTATTAACTTACTTTCAGTTCTAAGTAATAATCGTTGACGTGTCAATCGTTAGTACCAATTGCGAAAGTTTTACTGATAAGAAATGGTCATTTTTATTGAAAATTTTAAGTTATCTTTAGACCTTTCACTCACACAAAGCATATATTCAGGCTGATATGCTTAACAATGGACTGTCAGCAGCGAACGGAACAAACTTGAAAATTTTTTTTATATAATCAATCTTAGGCACACTCTAAAACATATATAAAAAATTAGCCGCCAACGCGTTACGTAACATATATTTTTTGCAATTTAATTTTTTCAAGTTTTATAGATTATTGTTTGAATGCAATGTTAACCATGAGGTAAAGTGTTTGATATTAAACTTCTAGGTCTCGGGTTCGATACTTTGATTTACAAATTTTCTTTACCTCTGAAACTTTAAAAAAACTTTAATTTTTTGACATATTTTATATGCAAAATGTGTTTCTATTTGTAAACAAGTCGTTTGAATACTATTCAATTGTGAAGTTTGTTAATTCACTAACAATATCTAAAAATATTAAATGAACTCATCTTCACAATTGAATAGTATTCAAACGATTTGTTTACAAATAAAAACGCATTTTGCATATAAAATATGTCAAAAAATTAAAGTTTTTTAAAGTTTCAGAGATAAAGAAAATTTGTAAATCAAAGTATCGAACCCGAGACCTAGAAGTTTAATATCTAACACTTTACCTCATGGTTAACATTGCATTCAAACAATAATCTATAAAACTTGAAAAAATTAAATCGCAAAAAAATATATGTTACGTAACGCGTTGGCGGCTAATTTTTTAATATATGTTTTAGAGTGTGCCTAAGATTGATTATATAAAAAAATTTTTCAAGTTTGTTCCGTTCGCTGCTGACAGTCCATTGTAAGTCGAGACTTAACTGAAACTGTTTTGAACTTTTGTTGTGCAATGAGTTTTAAAACGCGTTTCAGGTTTTAAGTCGGGTTTAAGACTTAAAACCGTCTCAAATAGAGTTGTGCACACGGGCTCTGGTTTTTCTTTTTAAAAATGCACTCTTATTTTGACTCTAATTGTAAAAGTAAATTTTGATCTGAAAATGTGCCAGTTAGGCTGGAAATTCGGTTCCCGTCTCTCATCCGAATTTTCGCTACTTTTTGTCTGATTTTGCAACCCAATTTTTAAGGTTTCATATCTGAAAAGTGGACGCACTGGTGATAACTTATAGCGTACTTGATCTACGAGCATTAGAACAATAGTAATCTATGAATTGTCTTAATTGATTATATGACACAACTGTTTTGAGGCTCAACAAATATCTGGGCCCTTATCAATCAATTTAAAAACTTATGTCATATCAATTAACTTCGTTTGATCGATAGAAATTTTTGTTCTTTGGTTAACTCGCAAGAGTAACATTAAAATTGCGTAACTAAAATCTTAGTATTAATCGAGTGCAGTGTTATAAATACTTAGTCGAATTAACACTTTTAATTCATATGAGGGTCAGAATCAGTAAATGACTTTACAAAATTTAGTTTCCTTCTAATTTTCTATAATCAAATATTTTCTAAAGATTGAGTCACAAAGTATACGAGAATGTACTTAAATTACTTTTTTAAACTTTATTTCACAATCTTAGGGTCTATTTACACGATTCAAATTATGTAGAATCGAACACTTCAATTCTATTTTCATAAATTGAATTTGCATTTACAAATAAATAATAATGTTGAATTAAACAATAAATTTGATTGGATCACATTATTTTTAAAATGTAAACAAAAATGCGTAGCATATTTTTAAATACAATGCATTGAAGTTATTGCCAAAAGTCGAACATCGTTCAATTTGTTTGATACCTTCAATTGAGTAACATTTGAAGCAATTTATATACACACAGCATTCAATTTGCTTCAATTGAAGTCTTCAAATCACTTCAATTGTGCATAAATTGAGTAATGTAAATAGACCTTTAAACTTTGAGGTCAGTCATGAATTGTACACGTAAACTGGTGCTGAACATTCGGGCAATCTTTTAAATGACTGCTTTTAAATTGATTTCTCAATAATTTCAAATATTTGAACGAAAATAAATAATAGTTTGTTTTTTTAAGATTTTTTAAAACTACACTTTGATGAATAGTCATTGAATTTGTCAATCATTATTCATAAGAACTTTCGTTTTTACCCAATCCAATTGTCTTATGTGTGATGAAAAAACTAGTCGGCTTTTCATTTAAAAACATTTTTTATCGAATTGATTGTTATGCTAAATCTTTAAAATATAGAAGCGTTTAAAGTTTATTAGAATTTCACTTTCAAAGAGAAAGTAAAATCAATGTCATGTCAAGGATTTTATTGTTCAAAGCATGATAAAATTGATAAAATATCAAACTAAAACATCCACTTGTGATTTGACTCGTTTAGAAAGTGAACGAAAATGAATTCAAATGAGTTTCTATCAATCTTAATCGTTTTCTCTTTTTACAATTATTCTTCAAGTAGTTATATTACCGAGAAGAATGATACGCTTTGGCAAAATTTGAATAATTTTACAGAAACTTGGAGCAAAAATTTGATTAATCTAAATAAACCTAATTTGGAAGACTTAATCAGATCGGTCAATATATCGAAAGACTGTAGCGAAAGTGTTATTTCGACTTTTGATGCCATTCAAAGCTTAGAATATTGGTCATTTCAATTAATCAATTCTTGGGGAAAGTTTCCAGCAGCAGGTATCCAATTTTCTCAGTAATTATTATGCCAAAAGAATGTTACGTTATGCTAAATGAGGCACATACTTAAGCCAACGTCATTTGAGTCTAAAGTTAAGATTATACAAATGTTATTTTTAACATCTTTTTATATTTTCCCATTGCAATTTTAGTTTTCAGTCTTATTAATTAAAAAATTATAAGATCCTGGTATAATCAGCCAATTTCTAACCATAGTCAATAACAAAATTCTTATTTTCGATGTCTTTATCACTTTTGCTAGACTTCGATTGAAAAATTCTGAAACTCAGCTTCTATTTATTCAGATAAAAACTACAATGCTTTAAAAAGCTTGTTAGACAAATGTCTTGACTTAGTTATGTGTCTTCAGTTGATATTGATAGCGACTAGAATTGAATTATCGGGGGAGTACCTTAAAAATCACTTTTTATATCTTATTCAGATATATCAAAATCTTTTTCAAAAATAAAATTGAATTCGAGTATATCTGATATCTTGTCTGTAGAGTCGAGTTAAATTGTTGCGAATGGATCGCCAATAAACTGATCATCCCAAAAAATCATTTAATTAAATGGATTTAAGGAAAAGGGGGTTTAGCACTACCGAAGCTGTATACACAAAACTGCTTTAAAGTTGCGTAGCATTTTGATTGTCATTGCGTTTCTTTAAATCATAAACAAGTTATAATAATTGATTCAAATCTTAGTTTTAATTGTTTTAAACAATATTTTCATTACTATAAATACATTATTGACTTGAACTTGTTATTTATTTACTTTTATTATGCAATAAACGATACGATGCTTGTGATTCGTTACGTGTGCCTACACTTAAATATTATATATCTCATTAAAGTGTTTCATTCAATTAACTTAATTTAATTTCAACGTATTTTTGCATTTGTTTCTCAACCAAATTAAACTTATTTTTTCCACTGAAACATACCTTCAAATTGAAACCACATATAAATATAAGTTGAAACTGATTATTTATAGAATTTCAAAAAAAAGAATACAAGCGACTTACTCCTTTTACTTGCTCATTCATTTAGTTGCTAAGCGCTGCACAGTGTTCAAGGCGAATGTCATATTTCCGGAACAATTATAAAAATTGAACTCCTATAATTGAACAATTTGTATTTTGTTCGAACCATACATATTGATTTGTGCACATTCATGTCTCATGCTAACACTCGCAGTTGAAGAGCAGTCATGAGCGTAAAAGTTGGTGTTTTATTGTCTCTTAGAAGAATAGCCTCATAGAAAGTTATTCAATAAAGTTGAACACTTTCCAAGTTGTTGTAGCTTTAAGCTATAAGTTGTATCCATAAATGAAAACAATCAGTTTTAATCGTAACAAAAGGTAGCCCTTTTATTTTAATGTTTTATATAAAACTGACCAGAAAATCCGTATATTGCAAAACTAAATTGGTTTCATATATTTCAAACTGAATGACCGCATCTCAAATTGAAAAATGCTTTTTGTTTCAAGTCAGATTTGTTTGAATACTTTTTCATCAAAATAGCACAGCTACGTCCAAGTAGTTTTACTTTTATTAATCCCAAACTAATGTGTTGTGAGCAAATTTTGAAGGGTTTGCGAACTCATTCAATTACTATTAAACTTGAAATATGAATCATTTGATTTTAACGTAGTGAACGACCCAATAATCACTGATAATCAAATGATTTGATGTACTTTTTTATAACTCAGATAAGGTTCAAAAACATGTTTGAAAACAACATAAAATCTTTATTATGACACATGTCTATAATTAATAAATTGAATTATGCCGATAACTCTTGAAGCTGACAGAATATTGATTATCACTTTGTTTCATATGGGGCCTTGAGCCGAGAGATATCGCACAGGATATGAATTTAAATATAAAAACTGAAAAGTTGGATATTAAGACACGCCGAACATATTTTTTTGAACTTTATCTGAGCTAAAATGCGCATCAAATCATTTGATTATCAGTGATTATTGGGTCGTTCACTACGTTAAAATCAAATGATTTATATTTCAAGTTTAATAGTAATTGAATGAGTTCGCAAATCCTTAAAAATTTGCTCACAACACATCAGTTTGGAATTAATAAAAGTAAAACTATTTGGACGTAGCTGTACAGTCGGTCGAAAAAAGTTATGCATAAGTTATGTAAGTTATGCAAAAAAGTTATCCCGGATTAATCTCTGATGCGTTTGAATAACATAAGAGAGACGAGACAGAAATTGAAACTATAAGTTTATAACGTCAAATTATAGCATTACTCAGTAATTAAAAAACATAATATGAGTAATAATCTTATTCTTAGCTGAAATTAGTTTATTTGATATTCATGAGTTATAGAATGAAAGTTACTGATAAGATACATCAAACTATTTCAATCAAAATAGTTCAACTGTGATTCAATTTAAATAATTTTAATGATGAGTCGGACTCTCTCTCTCTCTCTCTCTCTCTCTCTCGAGCTATCACTTCTTGTAGCAGATGTGGCACTGACTCAACTAACTTAATACAAAGATGAGTCAAAGTCTATTTTGTCAAAGTTGCAAACTAATTTTTTAAGTATTGATTTACTGATTAATATCACTAAACGTAATACGGATCTGAATGAGTTGTTGAACCCTTAGGTTTATGAACTCTTCTGCATCTTTTTTAGTAATGATAAATACATAACTTTTATCTGTCGATGGTACTGAATGGATTCTCTGAAAAAATTCAAAGTCAAAATATGAAAATGAGCCAAATTATTGACTATTATAATGTGCTTTACTGAATTGACATCACTCAAAATATCCTATGAATTGATGGAAAGTTGTTTGACTGCTTTTCAGACCTAATACACTACCAAATTGAAAAGTAAAGACAAACTTTTTTCTTCTAAAATATTTACTTCACTGCATATCCCTTAAATTGGTCGACTGTATAGATTATGTATTGCTATTAATATTAACTATTATGAACAAATAGTCCAAAACTGCACATTAGATGAAAATCATATTTGCTGCTTAAAAAAGAACTGAACAATGAGAAACCTTAGCTATAGTACAGTTTCTAATTGAAAATGTTTGTTATACACAGGAGTATATATCTACTTTTCAACTTGGTAGTAGTTTTAGATATTATGCTGAAGTTACCCTGTATATAACTTAAGGGTGTGGGTGCAATATTTTTTGAAGATGCACATGTCTAGTTCAAACCCTTCTTTGTTCATCTATCAGAAATACAGTATAACACTATACAATGATTCATTTTGAGCAAACAGTTGTTGATTTCCTAGTTTTTAGTAGTGATGTATAGCTTAAGGCTAAGAATAAGACAAAGCAAAATAAGATATATTAAAATCGTTTGGCTTAAGACTAAGACTAAGTCAGACAAATGATTTTTGGATTTTCAAATTAAGACTAAGATTAAGACAAATGAAATTTCTTTCTATAAAATTAAGACTAAGATAAGAGAAACATATTTATAAGAGTAAGACTAAGACTAAGACAAAGTCAGAAGTTTAGATACAAATATGGTCATTTAATCCATTAGAAATGATTCATTTTTTGAAGTTTTCAATTATAAAACCATTTGTAAATCACTAGATAAACAATTGCACTCCTATTGCAATACATTTTAATAGTGAATGTCTTTGCGCTTAGTTTTGTTTTGTTAGTCTATTGATCATTTTATGAAACATATTAGATAATAAAAAATTTCAAAATGTTATAATATATGCTATAAAGAGATAACTAGCACAAGTAGTAAGACTAAGACTAAGCAAAACGAAAATTGTTGACTATAAGACTAAGACTAAGATAAGCTAAACTAAAATTTTGGCATTAAGACTAAGACAAGACAAACTAAAAATCTCTAAGCTATACAACACTAGTTTTTAGACAATACTTTTACGAATCTCAAAATCATTATTTTGGCTGCAATTTAAGTTTTCATAATACTTAATTATATAATAAGTAAGTTATAGTAATTTTAAGTTGACCTAGTAAAAAGCTGACTTTATTCTTAATTATGTTCATCTTATCAATAGGTCTATTTGAAGGAACTTTTACTGATTTGGGAGCCTATGATCAATGCCTGTCAATAGTTGATAATAGAATAATAGGTTCTCCGCAATATTGCATGATTGACATAACACCTCCACTTCCACAGCCACACATTCATCTAAATATATTTCATCGAATCCATGTATTGCCTGATTATTTGGAAAATCGTACAAACAATGTGTTGAACAAACTATCAGAAAATGCCTCATTTTTTTATTGGCTTTCTTTGAGATTAGGAATTTGTACCCCAAATAAATGCAGCCTCAATGACATCAAATTACTTTCAGAAAAAGGTTGTATTCATTAATCACCATAAATGATCGATGTTCTTAGTTTACTTTTATTTACTTCAAAATAATAGTAACTGCAAAAATGGGACTACAATTGAAAAAAGTTCAGTGCGAGACAAAACAAAAAACAAGGCTGAGTTCGATTCAAATATGCGCGATGTAAGACAATTTTTCATTTAAAACTCATTTGTCATTTAGGTTTATGAACATTATTCTGACTTTAATTAACATAACAATTATAACATATGACGAGTATTGATCACTTTTTTATGATAGCACTGTAATATTATTTTTCTCGCTGTGCTGTTTTATGGCTACAACAAGTGAAACTTTCTATCTTGCGAGTAAGTCCTCAAAAATGTTGAAAATATTCGGAATAGTTTGAAACAATGCGAAATTTTCTTTTCAAACTATAAGAAAATCGGAGGTTTCGGTTTTTCATCGAAACCTTTTCAGTTGTGCGAAACTTCAACAAATTAGTTAGCACCAAAACATCGCAAAATTTATCATGTATTCACGGAATTAGATTTTGGACATTGCTTTGGATAATATATGGGCACACAGTTTTGTGGAATAATTTTCAACTATTCGGTATTCAGTTATCAGCCAATTACTAATTGTAAAGATTTGCAATATTTTTGCTCATATTTTAGGCAGAACTTTTCGGGTCAAGCAAAGTTTGACAGCATTTGAAAATCAGGCCATTTTGAACGCAGGAAATAGTGTGGACGTATTCTTTTTGATCAGGTTTATCAGATCCAAATTTGATGTCAAAGAATATAAACAGATATTTTCCTCTTCAGTGGAATATTGACATCTTATGTAACTTTTAAGATGACAAATGGGAAAAAACAAAACTTAAGTGCATTTGCATTCTTTGTATCGAGATATTTACGATTAACACCACAGTTGGCAATATTCGTGTTGATCACATTTTTACTACCATTAATGGGTTCGGGACCAATTTGGCACGAATTCATTGATCCTGTCATTGATAACTGTTATAAAAACTGGTGGCATAACTTCATTTATTTGCAAAACTTAATAGATGTCGAAAAAATGGTTTGTTTTCGAAATTGTTCTGTTTTAATAATCGTATTCTAATAAATTGATATTCCATTTAATTTGAATATGAGAACAGTGTTTACTTCACTGTTGGTTTTTAGCAGCAGATATGCAGATGCATTGGATATCATTTGCGGTATTAATAGTTATGTTGCGCCAAATAAGGCTAGGATTTATCGTAAATGTTTGTGCAATTATTGCGTTCTTTGTGTCCACATCTATTATGATATTTATTTACGATTTTCCACCAGTTTATACGAATACGGGTAGAAAGTAATGTCACTTATTTATTATATTGAATTTGATTTTTAAAAGTATACAATTTTGTCAAGTTATTGATTATTTTTAAAATTTTCTTTAATCAGTCAATTCTACGTGAATGTTTTTACAAATCTGCTATACTTTAAACCATTACCTCATGGAATCTCATTTTTTATTGGCCTCGGTTTAGGTTATTTAGTATATAGAAATAGATTCGCTAAGCTATCAAAGGTTTGTACATTTTTTGTCAAACTGATCTAGGAATTAAAGCAAAAAATTTGTCATCTAATACAGAACATGGTTATATTATTATGGATTTTGGTAATAGTTGGCTTTCAAATAACTCTCTCTGACACTGTTCTTTGGAATCATGGCCAACCTTTCAACAAATATGTTTCATCGATATTCTTCCCTTCTTCCCGGTTAGATTTAAACTGAGTTTGAATAAAACTGAAATATATTGATTGCCTTGTTTCCATAGCTTACTGTTTGCGATTTGCAACGCATCACTCGTTTGGCTGTGTATTAGCGGTAATTGTACTTTAAACAATAACTGTGCAACACTAATGCACACAATCCAGATCAAGCTATCAATTCAATTCATTCAACAATTATTTATTCAATTTTTATCAAACATTCGACAATTTTTGCAACAGGTTTTGTGTTAGTTTAACCAAAAGTTTTTAATAGCATTTGATTGCTTTGCCTGATTGTTTGAATCGATTACTAACAAATTGAAGGTTTTTTAAATGACGACTTGTTTTATTTTTTATTTTATCTGACGCTACAACCAGATGCTTTTCGACTAAAACATCCTGTATAAAATGTTAAAACACTTATTTATAACTTTAATTCAGAGAATTTAGACATTTGAAGAGCCTATAACCACATTGTTACAGAAAGTGCTCACATATCTGTCTACTGATGCCTTGGCTTAGCTTATTTCTAACTTTGGTTCAGCATAGATAAATGTCAGCACAAGATGTAACAGATGTGAGCCCACATACAGTCCCAAAGTCAAATTTTAGTAACAATATTTAATGTTTTTTCAACTAAAGCCTGTTTTAATATTTGCAAACATTTAAAAATTGATGCTTGAATTGTTTGAAAAGTAAAACAAATAGCTCAATTCGCACTCATTTAGGAAACGGAGGATTTGTCAACAAATTCTTGTCGTGCAAAATATTCATACCATTTGCAAGGCTAACATATTCTACATATTTGACTCATTCGTGGTCTGTCTGGATATATGTGGGAACACGACGACAAATGATTGATACCACCATCTACTCAACTCTAACAATATTCCTGCAGCATTTTGTCATATCATTCATTTTTGGCGCCATATTCTCGCTTCTGTTTGAATCTCCAATTTTGAATTTACTCAAGTATTTATTGAAATACTTGAAAATCGATTCCAAACAAAAACATGATGACATAGAACTGAAGACTGAAAGCCTTATAAATCAATAAACTTTAACCTACTGCATTATATACAGTAGTAATTCGGAACATCTATCTTTAAAATTAATAAATTTGAAGTACTATGCTAATCAACATAAATAATAGCTTCACTTGTTTTCTTTACTTGAGCTATTTGGCAATTTTAATCTGTACTACTTTTTTGATTGTTCATAAATATTAAAATTTTGATTCTGTAAAATTATTCTCTCGATAACCAGAATTCTCTCCTCTCATCAAATAAATGTTTATAAACTACATTTTATTATAGTTAACACGACATGTGAACAAATGAGCTTTTTGTTGATAAGTTAAGCAGCTGATATCATTCAAGCACTTTTAAAACAGTTCTGTCTCGCTTTTGAGTTTTTCATATGAATTGCTCTTACTCTGAATCTTCGTTATTTATTCTTATTAGTTATCTACACTTAGTTTTTTAAGCTTTATTACGGTTGTCAAATCTCCGGGATTAGCCTGGAGTCTATAGAATTGAAGAGCTTTTTGGATCATCTTCAGTATTTTAACAAAAATAGTTCAGGAGCCAACTTGATCAGATTTCAGTATTAATAGTCAAACTGTTGTCAATATAGTAAGTTTTCACTTTCAAATGATTGAACGAAGAGAACTTTCAAAATAATAAAAGAACTGGAATGCTTTTGCTGAAAAATTAACGCTCAAATATATACGAAAAGTCTCTTAACGCTGAAGCAGATACTTAATTGCTTCACTATACTCAAAAGTTTCCTTTGATTGCAATTTTATTCAACAAAAACTACAAGTTTCAAGTGTCCTGAGAAAACGATAGTCCCTCATCTCTACCTTAATTAACTTTGTCCAGCTTTAGCGGGAGTCGACTTGTCAACTATGAGTTTAATCAAATTCGACTTTCATTTGACTTTGACTTTTGCTTCCTTACACTCACCACTACTTTGAACAGACTTTGAGAGTCAGCTTTGATCATAAGATCCTTGAAAACATTTTTGATAATAATTGACAAGATATGGCTAAATTATATTAACTTTCTGTCTTTTTCATTTACGACATTGAATTGAATTTAATTTGTTAAGAGTTACTGGCATTCATTGTATTTTAAAGTAATGCAGATTGCGTTGTACCAAATCGATGCCTTTGTCCTCAAAAATAACGCGTTTAGTGGTAATCCAGCGTCTGTTTGCATACTTCAAAGTGATGTAAGTACAAATCTACTGAACACAATTGAAATAACTAATAATCGAAAAAAAACTAGGATCAAATAAGTGATGAAACGAAACAAAAAATAGCAGCTCAAGTCAATCAAAGTATGACTGCGTTTGTGTCTCGTCAATGGTCTGAAAGCCCAAACATTAATGAAGTCAATCAAATGAATAAAAACTCTTTCAAAATACGATACTTTACGCCAACACAAGAGTTTGGTCTTTGTGGTCACGCGACTATTGCTTCTTCCTTGCTATTACACCGAAAATTGAATAACAGCCGAACTGATAATAATAACAATCGCAACACGAAATTTGAATTCGAAACCCGATTCGGAGAAAAATTGGTGTCGACTATCGATCAAAATGAATCGATAACACTTTCAATGCCTATTCATTATGCGAATAGTACTCCTAAGCACGAAAAATGGACACAGAATATAATCGACTTTACTTTAGGCCCACATCTTAACTCTAGTTTTGTCGAAGAAGTTTGTTTATCACCAAAATTTATTTTAATTAAATTGAAAGATTCAAGTGAAAACAACATTTATAAAATTGAGCCTAACTTTCAGAAGCTTTCAGCAGCTGACCGAAACAACACTAAAAATGCAATTATAGTAACACAAAAAGCAAACTTTGAAGAGGAAAATGTTCATTTTTACTCACGAGTGTTTGCGCCATGGATCGGAGTCGATGAAGATCCGGTTTGTGGCTCAGCGCATACACAACTTGCGCCTTTTTGGAAACAAAAATTAGGAATCGATCAAATTTTAATCGGTAAACAGTGCTCTAAAAGGGGTGGAATTATTCGGTGCTGTATTAGAGGAGATCGCGTAGAGTTGACCGGAAATGCTGCTATTGTATTAGAAGGAAATTTTATTTTGTAATTTTTAAACTCAAAACAATGGTTTTAACAGCTAGTAAATATAAACGATTTTTAACTATTTTAATCAAATGATAATTTAAATTCCATGTCGTAACAATAACACCCTGTACTTGCTTAACCTTACTGTTATGTTTCCAATTTATATTCATGGCATCAAGAGTTTGGCAAGTCTTCAATATGGCTTATAATCAAGGCTGGAGCCAGTCGAGCCTAAGAGGGAGTGATAGTCACTGTTGCCACTGATAAAGATTGGGAATCTCCCTAAAATAATTTAAATATGAAGGTAAAAGTCTAAATTTTTCAATAGGTCACTCCTAAGTCAAAATCATCTGAATTGTCTCTGCTTATAGTCAAAATATAACTCTGTATGAATCATGACTGTGTTGAACAGTCAAAAAATGTATTGTCGGCAATTAATGGGTAACAATTGTAATCTTATGTTATGGTTGAATATTGCTAAGTAAATCTAGTGGCAGCAAAGCAAATTCATTAGTTTAAATAAGCGTAGTCTGAGGACAAATAATCTGATTTTCATCTTTTAAATAGATTCAATTTATAAAATGCCAGATTATAAATGCAAATCCAATCGTTGATGAATTAAGTATCAGGCGTTTCGTAAGTTCTCTGATAGGCAAAAGTTTCGCACTACTGTTTACTTAAAGGGTAGGCTAGAGAAAAACATATTTGAATTCTCAACCTTAAACGTCTATCGAATCCCAAATTTGTTAATCTCTAATTTTGATTGAATGCAAAGCGCGCCAACAATAATATGAAACCTGTTCCCTAATCGATGAACCTGTAAAACACATATAGAAATAGATTGAAGCAAGCTGAATCAATTTTTACCTTTTGATGAATTTTTTCTTGGCAAGCTTTTGAAAGTACTATCGGCCAAAAACGTATATGTCAAAATGTGCACTTAAAAAACCGTAAAAGCCAATCAGAATTAAACCAAATAAGGGAAAGATTGAGTAAATAACTTTGTCATATTATTTTGATAAGTATAATTTCTAATATGAGTCATGAAATGCGAAACTTATCTTTAAATTCCTTTAAGTGTCATAATTTGTATCGAACTTTAACATAAGTAACTTAAACTCATCAAATAAATAATTGAGAAAGAAGTTTGACAAACCCTGGCTATCAATTATATATTATATAATTATTTGTTATTATTGGTACATTAATGCATAGGTGGGGACCCCACCCTCCGCCCCCACTTAACACTCCTAAAAGATTTGTGATTGAGATTTTCGGCGGCGACAAGTGACGCGAGTGGGTTCGCTTGGTTGAACCGTGATTTCATAAGAGCAGATTTTCAGCTCCATCCCCCGTATGGATGGCAGGATGAAATTCATTATTTTATAAATTGACTTTTCAACTGATCTATATGTATTTTTTAACGCTGATTCCGAATATGAAATCCAATTTTTTTATATCGAACACTTTTCGAGATATTCGACTAAATATTTTATATCGAATTTTTCCACTTTAAAATTTTTTATTATATGATATATGATTTCGATGTAGAATTTAACGCTGATTACAATTATGAACCCCGTTTTTCTATATCTACAATATCTTTAGAGAAAATCGAAGATTCATTTTAAACGTTTACTTTAAGGACATCTAGCGGATAAACTATAAGTTATACAGAGGTGGGCCCATTGACAATTTTGATCAGGATAATGACCTCTATTAAAATATATCATGAGATCCCGGGCGTATGGATAGCCAGAATCCCATAGACTTATTTTCATCGTTCTTTAATGTAAAGTAAACAATATATCAGTAAAACGGTAATGCAAAAGTTCATTATTTTGTTTTGCCATAGGTCAGACCTAGACTAAAGTCTATAAAAGATTTCAAAATGTTGATTACGTGAATATTAAAGTGATCCCTGAAGGAAAACTTCGGAATGGCTAATTTCATATTGGCTAAACCCTATTTTCTGTCTCTATTAGCAGATTTTGCCCTTTTTAATCAGAATAAATACACTAAGTTTAGCTTGTAATCGTATTGTATACTATTATACTGCTATGGCTACTCATTATAATATAGCGCATAAAAGAGCACATAAAATAGTAAATTCTAAGTTCATTGTTTTAAAGTTAAAATTAATCCCATTTAATTAAAATTACAAATATAATAATGAGTTAACTGCTTTATCCGAGGAAACTTGAAGAAACTGGCAGTATTGAACACCACTTTAAATTGAAGGCTATTCAGATTATCAACAGTTTAGAAACTGACTCAACTATTCATGTTTACCAAACTTTTAGCTTAGCTTCAGTGCGATTCGATATGAATGAAAATTAGCACTAAAATCATTTGTGAAGTATGTAAAATATTGATATTAAATTATTTTTGCTTTCATACTATCAAAACTTTTCGCAATAAGACTTATTGAAGATTCAACTCTTATTTTACCATTAGTTAAGAGTTCAGTAATTAACAGAAATCAAAACTTACGTGTATATATGCCTTAGTATATAGGTTTTGATGCTCAAATGTAAGGCTTGAAATAAAAAAATTGTACTTAGTCATGAGGGAATGCTTTAGTATTTGTAAAATTTCATTTAGATCTCTCTTTGAAAAGAGAAGTGGATTTATAAACGCTGAACACTTTGTTAGCTTAAATTTTCAATATTACTAATTCAAAAGATTTTTTTCTAGGTTATTCCAAAATTTGAAAAATGGGACAATCATTCAGGCAATCAGTTACTAGGGGATTCAAAATATGGATTAGCTATTCTGAAATTAGCCATTTAGAAGTCTAGCCATCCTTGAGTATGTAAGGCGCGGAAAAGCTTTATTTAACTTTTTTGGCCGATAGTACAATCATGGCATTCAATTTGAGGCATCGCATGCAGCCTTTCATAAAACTTATACTAACATCGAAAAGTATAACTTTTTCTCAATCCAATAAGTATTACATAAATACGTTAGTAAGCATAAATCAGTGATAATATTAAGTTCAATGGTTTCATATAAATTAGCAGTAATATGTTTAATGCTTGTCTAAATATCTCATGGTTGCATACTATGTCTCAAAAATAGATCCTACGATTGTGCAAATCGGACTCTTAGAAAATATTTCTGCAATTTTAGTCCCGAAAATATTCCGAAAGCTATAAATTTAAAAAAACAGAATCTTATTTAGAAGCATGCATTGGCTATGAGCTTATTAGAATATTATACCAAACTTGAATGAAAAGTTTTCTTTGTACTTGCACATTAGTTTGCCTAAAGATGACTTGAAAACTATTCTATCAAAAAAAAAATAACAATAATATAAAACATTTAACTGCATTCAACACGCAGAACTCGGCTAATTAAATTAGTAACAAAAAGTTTTCTAAAGTTCAAACTTTGTTTCAAACCTTTATATTTCATTTAAGATAGTGATTAGAATATTTTTAAAAATTCATTTCATTAATTTATTTGTATTGTGTCCATATCTTGCAATCAACCTAGTGGCTAAAAATTTATTAATTATTACCAAGATCTCTAAAATCATTCCTAAAGTTCAGTCTATGTTTGATCTTATTTTATTTTGAATTTAATCTGTTTTGTAGAAATCTAATGAAAGCAGTATTTCATTGTTCAATATCATCATTGTTAAAATTCACTGTTTAACACTTTTCAAATAAATTATTGCAATAGTCATATAAACAGAGTATACAAACAGAATTTCGGCCGATTCAATACTCGTAACACTTCTAAATTGTACTTTATCCGAAATATTTTGAGAATAAAAATCTCGAAGATATCATTATTTTTTGACATTTGCTCTTTTGTCTTATGTTTATGGGTCTAAAGATAGTGTTGCCAACCGATCCGGTTTGCCCGGGATTGTCCCCGAATGACACATTTAGTCCCTCTTCTCAGATGACTGTCGCCCGGGACGCCAAATGTCCTATATTTCAAAAATCTTAACAAGGAATTAGTATACCTATAGCTCTGAAGTTAAAATAAATTAAATAATATTGAGCTTTGGTGTAAAATTTTGATATCGAATTATTTTTCAAATTTAACTAAGCTTATCGAGTCAGTTATTGTAATACCGATCGGTAATGATTTCTTTAAGAAAATTTTCAGCATAATGAATAACTTATAGACCAACGAATGAAATAGGCTGAATGTCAGTACAAAAAAGAGAAATTTGTACTAAAATCAATTTCTCTATAGCTTGCGCTGAATTTGCCGAATATGTATCTAATATAAAACTTCTAAATGATGCAAAATCGGTTAAAAAAGCATAATTTCAAAAAATAGATCGAATAAGATTTATGCTATCACATATGATGTTTCAATAAATTTTTTCGAAAAATTTTTTTGGTACCCTCTTTGTGATATCTTGTCCTGGATAAGTCCGAAAAAGTTGGTAACCCTATCCGAAGGTAATGATGGATTAGAAAGATAGGAAGAAGTTGTAATCTAACCTTAAGATGTGGATTTAAAAGATTAAATGGAAACAACAGTGATCAAGACAGTTGTCAGTCAGGCTCTAACTCCAGAAGATTAAGCGCAAGGAATAGTGGAGGATAAGGCATGACAGACTTTAGCAAAACGAGGAAAAAATGAATGATGAGCCAGGTCTCGGCTTTGGTCACAAAGAGCAATTCGCTTAAAATGGTAATAAGTAAATTAATTATAAATGGTTGTATTCAACACTTATTAGAGCTATTGAAGCTAATTTAGGTTATATCGAGTTAATAAACTCGCGCTCATCTTCGAAATAGTTGCAGTAACAGTTTGGCTTGGCACAAATTCTCTGTAAGAAGTAAGCCGAACTTCAGATTAAACACAAGACATATCACTCAGAGTAGATAAACATGGGCCAGAACTTAAGCAGAAAAAGCGTTTAAGGAAGCGATCAGGTCTTTCGTGTAAATCATGGTCAAACAATAAGTCAGAATTTTGGCCGAAATAGAGGTCAAACAATGGGTAGGGCTTTGGTGGAAATATCAAATTGTGGAGAGATGCACAAAGACCTCTAGCGTTAGAAGTCTTTGTGCATCTTCTTTTTGGATTGATAATAACAGTTTGGGTAATGATTAGTCATCTATGTTCAAAAGAAACATAAATAACAATGAGCGAGCCTCTAGTCCAAGAGACTTATAGACAGGTCTTTGAATGTCAGGCTTTTCATCCATTATTTATTGTACTAAATGAACTTCACTTATATAAGTGAACTATAAACATTTGAAGCAAACTTCCGATTCAATTAATTTGCTAAAAAGGATTCAAAATAAATTTCTAGAGTTTTCCTACTTTGTCTTGTTAATTACCTTATTCATTGTGTTCTTTAAATTTGCGAATATTTCAGTAAAATATTTGATAAAAACACTTGAATCGATAATCGAAATAATTTTTAAAATCCGATTTAAATAATAAAATAGAAATTAAACAATAGAAATTAATATTTGAAAATGTATTTTGCATTCTCCATAAAATAGTAATATATTTGTCACAATTTCTTTAAGCTCTGAACAGGGAATTGAGTAACAAAGAAATCATTTTTCTATAACTGGTACGACACAAGTCATTACATTTCAAATCATAAGTTATAAATCGCGTTTAAATAATAGCGATCTTCAATAATAACTCATAGAATATACTGTTGAAAAACCGATATTACAAGTGTCACTAAAATACATATTGAACGTACAAATATATAATCAGCTCGTACTATAATATCGATTTCCAATCTATAACTTTAATAATATGCCATAAAAAATGTGTTAAGTTTACGGTCAAACAAATTAGAAAAGTCACATCTGATGCAACTCATAGGACACAACCTTTGCCAATTTTATATTAATTACTAAATTTATTCAACAAGATTTAAAAACATGATTTGATCGACTCAATGCGAGCTTCATATTATTTGAATCGCTTTATTATTCAATTGAAATAATTATTTGATTTTAGTCTTCAGTTTAATTATTGATATGAGTAAAAGATCACTATTACCGGAACCAAATAATCTAGAGTATATTCAAGTCGGAAAGTTTGGCTCAAAATAATAAAATTATAGAACACACTAATAATACTGCAGAATTTGTTTGCGATCCTGATTACTTAATACTGGCACGTACTGGTCTTCCAAATAAATAATTATGTTCAAATCTTAAACTTTTGTAATATAGTCCATGTGTTAGATATGACGAATACTTTGTGTTTGCCGCTATCAACTGATTTAACGGCTTCAATAGTTGAAAATCCAAAACTTCATTTGAGTATTGGTGTCTATTCTAATGAGGTAATCATCTTGTTGAAAATAAGTTTGTCCCTAATGTATTTGTTTCAGATGATGAAAACGGGCAACGGCTTATGTTTAATACGAGCGAGGGCTGCAATTTATGAGTACATGGCTCAAGCACTACATTCAAAGTATGAATTTTGATGCTTTAATGTATTTATTTTTTGTATTTATGTCCAGTTATGTGGCCAATTATTTATAAAATTGTTCAATTTTACTCAATTAAATATCTTGCAATTAGTTTGTCAAATTTTCAAAGTCGCAATATATAAAATATGTTAAATTTTGTCAAAGTTGTATGAAAAGGTTGCTTTTGAATTATCCGATTCCAAATCAATTATTTTTTGGCTCTACTAAATTAAAATCTCGTTTTTGCAAATTTTTTAGAAATGTTTTGAGTGAACTAAGAGAAAGTAACATTAAGATAGAGCTAACACTAAAGTTGTAGTACTTTATTAACAGAACTTAAAATTTCAAGTATAATATCTATTTGATTCATGTTTGACTATACTTTTTAACTTATAAACTTATATATAGTTTTTCATTCCGTATCCCTTTTGAGCAAATTGGAGGACAATATGCAAATGGTTCATGGAATGGAATGATGCAACTCATCGCCGATAAAGTATATCAGATAACGCATAGATTATTTTTCAAGAATTAGATTATTTATTAGTACTAAGACGTTGTTAATTAGTTCTTTAATTTTGATTGCTCATAAGATGGATGAGAGCCAATCAGCTTTGAGGTCCATTAAATCAAGCTATAAAACTATCAGATTAATGAAAAATGAAGGATTTGCTCACTTCTTCATTGAGTTGAATCATTTTTCTCTTCAATTCATAGATTGCATTGAAATGAGAAAGTGTGAAACTTTAGTTTTTATTAGTTACTATAAATACATTTGTAGAAATTGTTTTTGCTCATACCTATAGTATTTTTAATTGATTTATTTTTTTCACAATAAAGTTGGCCGACGTTGTGCTGATTGATTTCTCTTTTGATAAAATGCGTGACTTAGTATCAGGATACACCTATCCCATAGAGATCGACAACATGTTCACAATTCTGTCGAGAAAATCCAAAATACGTAATCGTTTCGAAGTAATTTACATATTTGATATTGAGGTTTGGTTATGTCTTCTCATTTCATTCATCATGTGCACGTTCAGTACAATCGCCTATAACAAATTCAAGAATTCTTCAACTATTATTCTGCAATATTTAGGAATATTTCTTGGTTTGGGAACAGTTATCAGTGAGTGCTTCTATTTAGATTCAATAACACATTTTGAGATTTTTCCTGTTTTCTCAAACTAGATCTTTTTAAAACACTTTTAAGCTTTGTCATAAGTTTATAAGTTATGCAGTATTTACGTTTATTTCTGTTATAATTTCATCTGTCTTTCCCACATTACTTACTGTACATTTGATAAGAAAGTCTAATTTAATCATAAGTTGCGTAAAGTAGAAGTCAAACACTATTCTTTGGATAATCCCTTGAAGGCTAACGCAATCAATTGGAAATTATTTGAAATGTGTTTGAGTTGGTGCGCATTTAAGTTTTGAATCAATACGTATGAATATAGCGCGTTTAATAGTGGCTATACTTAACCTAATCAACTAAACTTAGTATATAATACTGCCATTACAATAGTTAAGTTAATTTAGTCGAATAAGGTAAGTAGAATGATACTCCTAGCAGTGCTAGGTTTAAAAGACAAGCTTCAATGCTCCACAAACCCGTTGTATCCCCAAGACAATGTAAGAGTCAAAGGTGGTCAAACGCGAACCCATACCATATGCATAGAATCAAAGTCATCACTAGAGCATTGAAAAAACATGCATTTATTCATAAATAATGTGGTATATCAGAACATTTCGTTCCCTTTTCATATACTGTAGTAATAAACTAGTAAATAAAAGCATAATTCATGGAATGACCCACAAAAATGACGCCAATTATCAATTAATCATGCGTTGAACTGTTTAATGGCTTTAAAGGCGTTTACATTATATGAGTAAACTTAGAGGAAATAATCAGTTAACATTTCATACATAATTATGAACAAATGCATATTTTTCGATGCTCTAGTCATGATTTTGTGCATAACTCTCATGGTTCCACTCCTTATGTACTAAAACAGTAGCAAAGCCAGAAAGAAAACCAAGTGGATACAGGTCCTCTAAACTCAAGTCAGAAGCTAAGAATACAGAAGTTATTTCGCAGAAACATAAGTTTATTGTTATAGAAATTAAATTTATTCAATTTTCAGCTAATAGTATAGAAATTTTAAATCATCCGTGTGTAATATATCAAATATTTGGTCAGAAATCAATCATTCATAAAGCATTGCTACAATTAGTTTTCCTGCATCTAACAGGATAAAACTTATTTTCATACTTCTAATACTTGTGGAAGGCTTAATTTAGAACAAATGGTGTAGATTAACATGAAGTGGTCATTTTTCATTTTACAACAATAATATTGAGATAAAATTCGTACACTTGATTTGATTGTGAGTAGGTTTTGAGATTTGATGTTACTGTTAGGCTAAATCATGTGTCCAGTCTAGCGCTTCACACTATAGAAGCATTATATTAAGCAGTTATACTAGGTAAAACTTAGAACTTTTCTCACTTTTCAGAACATTACAGGGTTTTTTTTGGGTAGGTCGGGCCAGAATTCTCGAGAAAGCTAGTTGGGTTTAAATAATTTCTCGAGACAACACCTTTTCCATATATCTTCTGCATGCTTGCGCCAACATTCTTGACTACCCTCTAAAAACTAATATACTAAATTAACATGATACAAAGTTTAATCTGGTTGAATTGTATCTACTTATTCGAAGTTTTATGACTTCACCACTGCAGTACAGAATCTCCAATGAAAACACTTAGAACTTGGTATTCGTGTCAAATTTAATTTATTTCGACCATATTCTATATTTCCTTCGTGAGAGAATTTTTAAAATTGATTGAATGTTCTCGTTATTAGGCGTTAAAGCATCGCGAAATCAATGTCGAAGCATACTAACAACTTGGACACTTGGGACCATGATTCTGACATTTTTATTCAAGAATGAAATTCTAGCATCAATTTCTTCAACACACGAAGATCCAATTAATTCGCTTAATGATTTAAGGCACAAAAAAGTCACAGCTTTAGTTATGGAAAACTCTTTTCAACACAGAGCTTTGAAATATATTCTCAGTAAAAGTGATGCTCATCTCATCGAAACCATTTCATGGGGAGATTTATGGAAGATCTCAACTATAGAAAGAGTTCTGAAAGCAAATCACGCACTAATTTATAACGAGGGAAGACTTATGGAAATCAAGAAAATCAACAGAAAATACCCTTTACATGTCTCAGAAAAAAGAAGATTTTTGAAATTGAGCTCTTTTATTATGAGAAAAGATATTCAATATGATATCAAAACCAAAATAAGCGGAGCGTGAGTTCATTCGAACTGTTTCTAAGTTATTTTAGTTAAAAATCATTGTTTGTTAATTTTTGTTTCAGAACAAAAACAATGTACGAAACAGGAGTTTATTATTATTTACAAGCAAACATAATTAAGTATTACGAACAAATGTCTGTCGAACAAAGTGCTTTTGAAGCACAAAAGTTAAATAAACAATTTGAAGATCATAATGATGAGGACGAGAATGATGTGCGTAATTTGGCATTAACTCATCTTAAACTAGCTTTTGAATTGTCAATTATAGGACTCGCTATCACTATTCCAATACTTTTAATCGAAATTCTTGTTAAACATGTGCAAATGAGACGTTGTAAGAACTCAAATAGATTGAAGTTTGAAAATTCTTCCAAAGTCAAAAGTTTTTATAGAGCTGAATATGACAAATATTTTCGAGTTAATCATTATCAAGACTGAATGATTCTAAAAAATCTCAATTAATACTTATACTAGCACTGTTATCTATGACAAGATGCTTTAAAATAGAATGCTACTCATTCAAATAAATTTGGTTTTTAAAATGACTGCAGAGTATTATTTTTGCAAGGTTACACTTCGAACTTTCGAAAATACTGCTTTGAAGTTCTAATAAGACAATAGGTTCCACTTTATTTCTATAGAAGTATTGCTTTCAGAATTTATTAAGAAACTAATTGATCGATAATAAAGGCTAGACTTCGAAATGGCCAATTTGAGAAAGGTTAATCGCTGTTCTGGTTTCCTAATAACTGATTGCTATAATGATTATCCCACTTTCAAATTTTTGAATAAACTACAAAAAACTTTCGATTCAATACTATAGAAATATTTTTAAATGAACAAAAATGTGTTCAACATTTAAGACTATCTTAAAGATAAGTCTGAGCGAAATTTTACAAAATACCAAAACATTCCCTCAGGACTAATACATGAATATTTTTTTTGAAGAAAAGCCCTACATTTGAGACTAAAGCACCAAAACCCATACACTAGGACAAATATGCATATAAGTTTTGACTTCAGTTAATTACTCAGCTCTTAACTAATGGGAAAATAATATAAAGATTAGTCTTTGATAAGTGTTCTCGTCAAAAGTTTTGATAGATCAAAATAACATGTGAACAATCTATGTGCTATACATATAATTGTTAGTGTAAACTCTTATTTAAATCAAATTGTACTGAAGTTAAACTAAAAGTTTGATAAATATATCGAAGTTAAATTAGTTTCTAAACAGTTAGTAATCTGAACTGGCTTCAATTTCAAATTGATCATCAATATTTTCTATACTAATCATTTTAAACGCTAGGCTCAGATTCAAAAAAGAAACGTTCACATGTGCTTAAACGATAAAACAAGATTAATTTGAACAGGAAAACAATGAACTATTACTTTTACTATTTTATATTGCATTGTATCACTCTTATATCGCTTTATACTGTATTATTTCTATTATTATTAGTGCGATAGTATACAATACGATTACTAACAAAATTTACTCAAGTTTACTATATTGAGTATACTTATTCTGATCAAATTGTGATAAAAAGGGTAAAATCTGCTAATAGGAACAGAAACAGGGTTTAGCTAATATGAAACTGGCTATTTTGGAATTGGTTATTCCGAAGTATTCCCATAATAAAGATAATGATAGTAAAATTAACGAGAAATTATCTGTCAAACCTCTATATGATTAAGTGAATAAAATAGCTAAAAGATGCCCAAGTTAATAAATATTAATCTGTTAATCTATTGGGATCTCTCTGAAATTTGATAAAAGTGGAGACAAGTTTATTCCAGAGATTAAGCTTTTTATTATTACGTTACGTGTTTGGTCTTAATCTATTTAGTATTTGAAAATGCTTAGTTCAAAAAATTAGTCATTTTGTTTAGAAAATGAAACCATAGTATATTGCATAGAAATCCGGAAAAGTCTTGTGAAAGTTTAAGTTAAATTATCTTATGTTATTAAAGTTCGAACCTAGCATGATTATGTTGATTTAGAGGAAATTTCGCACACTTTCATTTGATATCTAAAAACTTTTGGTGTGATAACCATATGCAAAATTATAGCACATTAACCGCGAACGTAATAACTATTGAATTGCTCCGCCGTTTAAAAATCTTTCACTTAAGAAAATTAGGTGCGAAAATTCATAGAATGATTCATTGAGGACTAAACATACTCTTTTAAACCATTTATGACATCAAAATAAAAATTTGATCAAAAAGGATGGTTCAAAGAAGAATTAAAGAGGAGCACGTGTAAATTTCGAATGTGATCAACGATTGACTCATTATATTTTCGAGCTTGATTCAGGTCAAAATTCATAAAAAATGATAATAAATAAATCAGAGACCATAAAATATGTAAAAATCAACGAATAGATAGAAAACACCCCTAGAAATTTGACAACGTTCTGCGACTCATATATAGCTTATATTGTAGAAAGTATGTATAAACAACTTCAAAAGTTTATTAATTGTTGTGGTCGCACAATTAAATTATGAAAACCTAATTTTGTTAAAATTTAGTATTTAATTTACTTGTAATCAAAAAATAATTAAATTTGGTTCAAAATTTTAGAAGTTACAAATGAAAACATTTTCCAGATTTCTATGCAAAAGGTGTACTTTCTAAAGTGAGGAAACAGCATTTTCGTAAGTTTGTTTAGAACTTCGAAATGATTTCTTTTACAACATCGTTGTTAAATTGATCTCAGATTCACAAAATTTGTTTACTTCGCTCCAATAACAGTTAATGAGAACATTGTTAGGTTGTAGCTCATTCGTGCACAACAAATTTTTCAAAATGTTCTACTAAACAAACTTTTCCCTGACATCTAATTCATAGATTATTGATCCTTTAAGCCCAATTTTGAGCGTTTGCAAATTTTCGAAAGTTTACAAACTGAATTGCCATTCTTATTGCTATCAAATTATTGCCCAGATCCCTAAGACCGAATTAGAAAATTTATTTTAGTTAACATTCGAGTTAACATTAATCTGATTTGAATATGGTTATCCAATTTTAGATTACAATTAGTGTTTTGTTGTACTGATCAGGACAAAAAAGTAATGCTATACATTTTGATAATCCTCCAGAGGAGATCACATATTTGATATGTGTGGCAAAACTGCTTTTAGATTTAAACAAAGTGTATTCAAAATTTAACAACAAATCAAATACTTAACAAAAGCTTATAATTAAATTGGTATGAAACTAGATACGAATATCCATTAAACTGGTCGTTCAATCTTTCAGATATAATTCGATTGAATCTTTGCTCAAAGATTGTTTCACTATTAAATGTTTGAAGCACAAGAAATTGGCAAAAATTTGATGATGCAGCCATCCAGTTCATTTCTAGTGATTGCATCGAAATTGAAACGTTTAAAGTTGCCATAAGCACACCAATTGTCTTTTTGAAGTTGGTCCATATTTGTGAAACATCCTTCACTGAATACATATACACCAAACATTGTCTTATGAGCTGAAATAGAAAGATACTTTACAAAACCGAACGGAGTCTCGAGTGAGGCTGACGTATCTTTTAACCCAATGTTAAAAACTAGAACATTGTATTTTCCATTATACTCGTTGAACACTTCGTTACATAGATTAATGACAAATGCTTTTTGACTAACTTTCGAGTATTTATTCTTATAGTTAGCGATCCAGTTGGCGTCTATATTGACTAAAACCTCCTCATCTGAAATCTGAATATTTAATGCACAATCAGTTTATGTATTTACACAAAAAGGACTCACCTTTGAATCAAACATAATTATAAGTATTTTGCTCAACGCTTAAGCTAACTCTAACTTTCAATTATTGAAACAATTATTTATCGTGAAAATCCTATCTAATCTATATATACGTTGCACCACAGTTACGTACGAACCGATCGTTTATTGGACGTCTTAACGATTTAGCCAACTTTTAGATTAGAAATTAAGTGTTAATAATACTAAATTTGAACTTTTACTCAACACTTGATAAACTGACGGTCTTAATTAAAGCCTAGCAATCAAGTCATAGGCATAGAAATAATCAACAAATTAATAATCTTAATGTGATCGTATACTTAAATCGTTTCCTATAATTGATTATCGTATTTTGGCATTATTATTATTATTATTTTAGAATTATCTACCTATAACTAGTAAAAAATCAATAGTTTAAAAACAATTTATAATATCTGATAAAACAATTGATAAGATTTAAATATGAATTAAAACATTTTTAGTGGAATAACTGCCAAAATTTGAAAATAGTAGAAACAATTGAATTGTCTAGTTTAAAACATTTAATTGGATCCACTTTGTATTCCATAACTGACTGACATAGAAATTGATCACGTCAGTAATCGAATTTAGCTTTCATAAACAATTCTTCATAACTTAACATTTCGAGTTAATCCAGAGCAGGACATGTTGAACACAATTTTCACCTGGATATCCGTTTGATTAAAAATTTCTGTTACAAATTGCATTCATTTTAAACTTTTATAAAAACATAACTTATTTTTTAAAAAGTATAAACCTTTTGCGTAGTTTTTCAACAATTTTTTACTATAAAGTTTAAATAGATTATTTCAATTGTTATAAAAAATAGTGTCGATATTGGTTGCTCTGAATATTTAGAATTGAATTTTTATTATCAAATTTGTTAGAGTTTTATTGGGTTCATATTAGCATGTCAATTATTCGAATCTGAAAACATTTCAATCACAAAATTGATGATATTTTTTGACAAAAATAAAATGTTTTTTTAAGTTGAAGCCCACACGAAAGTAATGAAATAGTAGTTGCCAATTAATCGATTAGAGTCGCAATGAATAATCTTATTTTACTGACATTTTTACCGCTGTTCCATTTGGGACAATATATAGCACGTATGTATGAAACTATTATTCTCATTTTAATCAAATGCTTACAGTTTTCTAATTTACATAAAAAGTTTGTCACGAAAGTGATTCACCTGTTAGTGATAAACCGAAAATTATCTGCTTTTATCCGAGTCAATCATACAACAGACGCACAGGCAAAGGAAAATTTTTGCCAACTGAAAATTTTGACATAAATCTTTGCACTGATATTATATACTCGAATGCAGTATTAGATAATGAAACTTTGCTAATCAAACCTGGGCATGACAGTGAGAGTGTTAATTATCATCTCGCAAACTATAAGGTATCTTTAAATGAAATCAAAAGCAAATCTTCTAATTTGGAATGTAAATCCATTTTTTTAATCATTAGAGAGTAACTTATTTGAAGTTAAAGAAACCGACACTCAATGTCTTGCTATCAATCGGAAGAGAAAGTGACAGTCAAAAATATTCAAGACTTCTAAGCGTAAGATCATCGCGAAGCAAATTTATTCAACATCTAATAAGTTACCTAAAGGAACATAGTTTTGATGGTATCGACATCGACTGGCAGTACCAAAAATGCAACCTTATAAATTGCACTGCAGAGGATTCCGATAGAACTAATTTCGCTCAATTCATTAATGTAAGTATTACTCGACATACAGTTTACTTATCATATCTAAACCAGTAAGTCGGTAAAAATATGTATTAATACACGATTTAAACATGCTTAGAAAATAATAAACAAATATATCATTAGTACAATTGAATTACAATTATAACGAACAAATAGATCACTTAAATGAGTAAAGAAAAAAGAACTCAGCATTTGTTTATTCTGAATGAACTCCATTCAACTCTTCTGTAATGCTGAGAAAAACTTTAAATATTAAATAACGATTGTTATTTTCTTCAGTCTATCCATATTCGATTAGTAGCCAAAAAGAAGAGTAGTCAAACTAACACATAGACCACGGTGTAAGAGTCTAATAGTCAAATTAACAATAGTACAGCAACTGTCAAAATAGTCATACTTTCATATCTATATATAAAGGCAAAAGAGGTGCTTTTACAAGTTTTATGCTTAGCTTAAAAATCCTTCAAAATTGAGAAGTAAAAATCAAATTAACAAGCATTCATATGTAATCATTTTAAAAAGCAATAAAGTTTTAAATATACAAAATAATTATATATAATCTAAGGATCTTTATTACTTTTTATTTACATGGTTAAAAAGTTTCAGTGCCTCCCTCGCATTTATATATAGATACGTTGGTAATACATTTGGGAAAATTTGATCAGCTTTTTGTTAAGCTCATATTGATTTAATAAATGATCTCTCTTATTGAAATTTTGCCTTAAAATGCAATTATTAGCTGTTGAGGCCTAGCCTTTGTTTATTCGTATGTTTGTGCACTTTTATATAAGTTTCGTTAAACAATTCTACTATAAAATGCAATTTTTGCATCACATAGTCTGAAGACGCGACCTTATGAGATAGAAAAGTATTTGGTTCATTTTTCTTGTGGTTAATTACACACATAAAGAGATACCTTTCGCACTTTCAAGTGTGAGCTGCACAAGAAAATGGGTAAACAGATATGAGAGAACAATAAAAGTGGAAACTGCGTAATACAGGGTGCCTGAGAAACACAACTGCTCATTAAGATTTTCATGCATTACTCCCTGTTATCGAAACTCAGTAAATTAAATAGTATTAAAGTATAATTGCAAAGTCTTCTAAGTAGAACAATAAGCCGTTCACTATTAGAGAATAAATTTTTGTGAGACAAAAAGAATTGCTAAGTGCTAGTCATCGAGCTCATAGACTACAATTCGCTTAAAACCATATAAATTTTGATCAATGACATAGGACCATATTTGCGGACGAGAGCGCTTTTCAAGCAGCTCTGCTGTCCGCACACTAGTTCGGCGCCCCATTAGGATTAGGAATGCATCTGATGAGCGCTATATTAAGACTGTGGCAAATTCTAGCCGTAGATCTGAGGTTAGCCATTAGTGAAGCATAGCTCGAGATTTAAGAAATTTATAATTGTCAAAGTGTGGTCAACTCTATTCCTAATAGACTTTAACAAATTATTGATTGTAATAGAGGTCATATCAAGTATTGGTATTTATCTAATCATTTAAACTATGACTGAACTTTGATATCAAAATTTTGCAAAAACTTAAATAAATATAAGATAAATAAGAAGCACTAGCTTTTATATTACTAGTTCAAAGTATGTCCATTGTGAGAATTTGTGTGCTTTTAAGAATATGACATCCATTCACAAAAGTAATGCTGGTCTGAAAATTTTCGAGTACTTAGACTCTCGACTTTTAGGTTACTAACAATCAAAAATTACTGACCAAAAACTTTATTTGAGTTGCACTCTGTAATAAGTGCGTTAACATATTTAACTTGACTAACTAAAATCAATTTATATTATTATAATGTGTGGACGCTCTAATCATTATAGGCTTTAGCCTAGAAACAGATTCAGATAATAAAACATATCTTTATGAAGAGTGATATGTTTAATTGAAACAATTTTGTCGAATTATGCTTTCATAGGAAATTCATAGAAGCTTTGCTAAATTTTCGCATAAAGGAAGCGAAGTTGGAAGTAAACAGTTGATATTATCTGCACAATTATCTCACGTAACGCGTCACGCAGAGGTTGTTTATGACGTGGAAGAAGTAGCGCAGTATGTCTTTAATTAATTACATTAATTTGAATGCCTTATAATTTGATTGACTCAATTATTTTCAAAGTGCTTTGGATTACATAATAATTACAACTGAATTGTATCACAGTCCGTGGCTAAACCCAGAGACGACTGGACACATCGCACCACTTTATACTTCTTCACAGGGAATTTGTGTGGTATTCATTCTTACTTCAATATTATTGAATCATTCGAAGTATTATCTAAACTTGTAAAACATGATTAAGCACTGATATGAACTTTTAAATACATATTATAGGCTGAAAATTGAGCGCAATCTATTAGACTGAAGGTTTTGCATCGATTCCATAAAACTATAAATAATGAAACCATAAAACAATAATAACTGATCATTTTAAGATCATATTACGATACTTTCAATGTGAGGCTTTTGATGCCATTGTATAAAATTGATTTGACTGCCTCAATGTTGGCATATTTCTAGAGTAACTTAAATGAATCTCTAACAAAAATTTGATCGCAATTAATCTCAATCTAACTCATAAGAGATTTTATCCAAAAGTTAGATCCTCAAAAGAATATTCAAACTGAAAAATGAATGGCCTGATAAACTAATTAGTTTTTTGATATTTAACAAATTGAAACTTGAATGCGATGACTAACTGCTATAACTAATCTGAGACAATTCTAGTATATTGATTGTGCTTTTAATTTTGTCAAGTTTTTCATAAACAATTGAAAAGTGAGAAAAACTGTTAACTTTTTCATTATTTAAAAGGATGAAACGATAAGCGAATGGAGAAGAGTTAATGTCATATTAAACAAACTGATAATAACAGTGCCTACTTATGGGGCCATTTGGGTCTTAAACGATGCTAACCAAAATGGCATATATTCAGCTGCAAATAAACACCAAATCACCATAAATATTACAAATTACGATAGAATTGTGCCATACTACCAAATTTGTGACTTAATAGCAAACAAAAAGTGGACACTAGAAAGAGATCCATTTGAAGGCCCGTACGCTTATAATGATAAGTATTGGATATCGTTCGATGACAAAATAGCGGCAACAAGAAAATCCAAGTATGTTAAAGAATATCCACTCTCCGGAATAATGGTCGATGTGTCCTACGATGACTTCCGGGGCTTATGCGGAGAAAAGTATCCGATTTTGAGTGCAATAAATGATGTATTATATCCTAAAATTGTTGCTGAAAAGTCAAATGTCTTATTAATAGTTATCGTGAGCGCAGTCGTTTTAATTGTTTTAATTTTAATATCCGCAATTATTATAACGCTTCTGATCCAAAAGAAGAAGAATCGTAGAAAAGTAAACGAAACTGAAGACTTTGATGAACCGAAGTACGCAGAAACAGAATATAATCACGAGTACAACATATATTCACATGTAAGCAACGAAATGTATGCCGACGTCAGTCTGCCAGGGGTAAAGCGCTACCATAATTTTGAGAAACAAGATTTTAAATTCAAAGACGGAACCGATGGCTATATGGAAATGAAAACAGTATAAATGGATCATAAAGGTCTACGAAACAGAGATCAATAATTAATGAATATATTAAGCAACAATTAACTGCATTTATTAATGATATTTAGTGTTTCCAATATTAATTTGAATTTGTCACATTTATGTAATGAAAGTTGTTTGCCCACCAATCAATTTATTTTCAATTTACAAAATTGATCACTATTTTGTTCAAGTCCAACAACTCATAGATTGCAAATTAGTCATGTTGCAATACGAAATTGATGTGCATTTTGCGAGATTCTAAATAAATGTCAAGTTTATTCTAGTCAATAAATACTTCAGTTTTGTACTGCAAACAACCATTATTTTAATTGTATTTAGTTCTAATCAGAAAACATGTTCGAATTAGGAACAGTATTTCAGTTCATTGTAAAAGGGATCGCGTAATCAATTTACGTTAGCTCAGTTCAAATTTGATGGCCAACTGACACTTTCTTGTTACTTGTATATTGAAAATGAGAATCTATAGAGTGTATATAACTTAATCGATCACTAAATAGTTGAGTCGTTCAACACTTTATTTATCTGAAAATTGACAACAATTAATATAAAAAAATACAAACTTGACTAAAATTAAAAGATGCAAGACACTAGAATATAAATTATGAACATGTATGTTCAAACTATTATTGAGTGCTGTACAGTTGGCTTGTTTGAACCACCACTCAATTAGATGGCTTTTGTTTTTATTATTTTGGACCATATCTTGTGGACGGTTTAGTTTTTGGCATAAATCACAGAAATACGTGTAATTCGTTTCAGACACACAAAAATTATTTTTCCACTTCAAATATGAGTTGTACTTGTCTTCATCACTACCGACGTCTTTGAGATAATTGGCCAAATCTTTAGGTGACGAAAAGTCCAGTACATTTATGTAAGAGTGAGTCGGCATTATTTTTTCATAATCAGCAGAACCCAAAACGATCTAATAACCAAATTCCAAATTATTAATTAAGTAAAGGCTCTCAGACCAGCTCAATATCAAAATTGTTAAGTTCTTAAATATTCTTATCAATTGATCAAATATTTTGCTCAAAACTTATTTCAAAACTGATCATTTGTCATGATTGCATTTAAATCTTATTGAAATTTGATAGCATTAGAACAAAAAGTCTTATATTAAACTAAATCATACAGTTATTTAAGTGAAAATATTAGTCTTGGCTTAAGTATTCAAATTAAAATATACTTCAAAAAATTCAGTCTTATTGAGTTAATTAATTAAGATGTAAAAATATTTTACCGGGATAATGTCGTATTGAATAATACGGAATAATTTCTCCGTCACATAATCTTTGCAGAGCTATTGAAAAACAGACATGAACAGTAAGATTGTCGCAATAATAATAGTTGTTAACTTTTCTAATACTAGAGTATTGTTTGCCTTTATCGACGTTTCAATTGTCTACAATGCATTTGCAAGTATTCAATGCGAATGCATTGTTGCCGAGAATCTACTTATCAATACTGAACTATCACAAAATTTAAGGACTTTTGTATACTCACGGAATTTTCGAAAGACAAATAAAATTTATAGTTTTGAGCAATCATTTGATAACATTCGGAGTGACGAGTACAGTGAAAATGGCCACAATAACCAAAGACATCGATATCGATATATTTGGCCAACTGTTCGGCATACGCTTCACGTTTACTTTGTGTTTGACAGTTACTAACAATCCAGGCAATACTCTTGTTCTTACGTTGAAACGGATACTTTATTTGCCAACTATTACGACAATTGCAAATTTTTCCGTACGGCACAAATATATCAGAATCGTATCTATAACTCATCGTCCAATCTATTTGTTCTTCTAATAAAGTTATTTTATCGACTGGAGAATATTCAGGTGACTCCCAATTATATAAAACCCATTTTTGACCTGAGACGCGGTATTCAGGCAAGTCTTCGGTATCGACATCTCTCCAGTGAAACAAAACTGCATCACTTCTATCAAAATGATTTCTATTATCAGTCACTATACAATTCGAATATTTACACTTCAGGTCGTTCAGTCTAATTTGAGACCAGCTATCAGTCCCGAAATATTTAGTCCACAAAAGTATTCTATAGATATTTGTTCGACCCAATACTATACTGCTTCGAGGATTTAAAGACACACCGGTTGAGGCAATGCCGACAATTGGGACTTTATAGTTGCGAAAAGGACTGCTCACAAACAGATGTATTTTGTATAATATAAACACAACAATTAATATAAAAATAACGAAGTGCCTTAATTTGATCATTGCCAAATTTTTCGAAACCAATTTCTGAAAAATTCAAAATTTGTTGTTAAAATAATAAAAACTGAACCAATCACATTGGATATTTCGTTATAAAAGATGCAAATTGCTTTTGCCCATATAAAAACTAAATTATACGAGTTGAGGATTTCACGATTTGCACTACAAATATTCAACTATTATTCAGATGTCACACTTGTATTGCGTTCTAACGGTAATTCCATTTCGCTCAATTTCTTTTCGCCGAACTGCACTTCGCCGAATTTACATACAGATGTACCTACCTATAAAGGCTTTTCTTCCCTATTAGCAAACGTAATTGGGATAACTATTTTATGCGAATAACTTAGCAAAAAAAGATTTAAACCAAATAAAATAGTAAGATCTATTGTTCTATAACGAAGTTTTTGCAATAGAGTGATTCAATTAATAATACGAATTTGAGTGAATTTTAGCATTATTCTCAGTCACTGTTAATAAGTTGCAGCACATATTTTGCTCTTCAGAGCAGTGCCGTAGTCAGGAATGAAGCCAAGTGCGGACAGAATTCAATATTTCAACAAAATATCACAAAATTTTAGCCCAAATCAGGACATTTTTATTGTTTATATTATTTTTAAGATGCTGTATCTTTGTATAGACTTAAAAACCAGGTAAATTTAAGATTTTTTGTAAACTCTTAGATTTTTGAATGCAATGAAAATATTGAATGGCTCTTTTCTCTCAAATTAAGTTACTGTTGGTGTAGAATCAATTTTATTTCATCAAATACACAATTTATATTTCTCTATACGAAAAAATCTATAGATAGGTACACCTGTATGTAAATTCGGCGAAGTGCAATTCGACGAAATATGAATTCAGCGAAATGCAGTTCGGCGAAAAGAAATTCGGCGAAATGGCACATAATCGTTCAAACAGTATTTCTCCTATTGTAAACACGAACATATTTTTGAAAAAGAGCCTCAAGTTTAAGACTAGAATACTAAGAGATACGCATTAATACGTATACACATATAATTGTTCATTTCATTTAATTACTCAATTCTTAACAAATGGCAAAATATTGATGTGTAACATAAGTATTGTCGCAGTTTTTTCAAAGTATATAGAAATTTTTAGAAAGTTCGAGAACTAATATGCGTAGGGTATATATGTGGTATGGGTTGGCCTTTATCCCCAACCACTGTCACAATTGACTTGCAGTTGTAAATCCCCTTAGAAAATGTCTGAAATTTCACTACCTATTCGGGAGCGTATTCTGTACGAGTTCGAACTCGGCCACAATGCAATGACGGCAGCTCACAATATCTATGCTGCACGCGGAAAGGGCATCGTTAGCGAACGCATCTGTTAGCGGTGGTTCATGCAGTTCAAGAACGGTGACAGATCGTTGGAGGACATGGAGCGTTCTGAAAGACCAGTTGAGTTTGACCCGGCAAATTGCTAGCGCTGGTCACAGATTTTTATGAAAAAGGCATTTTTGATCTACCCCATAGATGGAAAGCTGTCGTAGACTGTGATGGCGCATATATTGTTGATTGTTTTTTGTTGCAATAAAGTTTCAAAAATTGCGACAATACTCGTGTTACACACCAACAATATAGAGATAAGTAGTTCACAAGTCTTATCGCGAAAAGTACTCAGATTTGAGCTATAGTACAGCTAAATTGAGTGGTTTTTCCGATGTATGCATTGCCATTTGTGGTGGGCAGCGCTCAAGTAATTCTGTCCTCAAACATATTAACACTTATTGCATTACTATTTCTCTATTAGTACTATTTTTAGGTCTACTTTGACATGCATTATAAATATTTTTTTTGTATTAATTACTCGATCACATTGTGTTGTAGTTAATTCTATGATTAAAATGGAAGACATAAGTGAATTGATATCTGATAATGCAAGCACTATAAGGTCGCAACAAGTTATACACACTGCAAGTCATAAGTAACTAAAATTAGAAAAATAATCTTATACATCATTAATGTATCAGATCAATAGTGATCTAATTATTTCAAAAATATGAAAAATACCTATGGCCACGTCTTGGGGTCTATTTACACGATTTAATTTATGTAGAATTGAATACTTCAATTCTATTGTCATAAATTCAATTTCTATTTACACGTAAATAATAATATTGAATTAAACAATAGATTTGGTCCAATCAAATTACTTTAAAAATGCAAACAAAATGCGTAGCATATTTTTAATTACAATGCATACTGTGATTGGTTAATGAATTCAAGTTATTGGCAAAAGTTAAACATCGTTCAACTTTTTGATACCTTCAATTCAACAACAGTTGAGGCAATTTATATATACACATTGTTCAATTCGCTTGAACCCAAGTCTTGAAGTCACTTCAATTCTATATAAATTGAGTCGTGTAAATAGACCCTTAGAAGAAAATAATAGATAATTAGTAGAATCTGATTTAGACTAAATGAATAATTATTGTTTTAAAACTCTGTATCCTTAGAATAAACTTTTGAATTGGAAATTGTAATACAATAACTGGTATTTCCAGTTAATGCATATCATTGCAAATATGAATGGTTTGCATGATTATTTTATTAGTGTTAATTAATAATTACTCTCATCCATATGAATCTATACTAAAGTAAACTAAGAGTCTAATAAGGATATCGAAATAGGACTAGTTCTAAACTTTTAGTAATTAGAATTGCCTTTCAATTTAAAAGTAGTGTTCAATGCTTTTATACGCATAATCTTAAACCCAAGGCTCAGGGTACGTTTCTCAAAACAGTCATAAGACTAAGACTAGTCTTAATGCAAAATACAGTAAAAACTCTTTACAAGCAAGTTCTATATAAGCAAAATTTTGGTATTAGCAATGATTTTAAAATCAAAAATAAATTTTTAAAGGCCAAGTAGTTTTCCATGTAAGCAAATTTTCGCTTTAAGCAATTTATTTTTAAAAGTTTTTAATTTGATCATAATGAGTTTTTGCTGCATTTCGTATTAAGACTAGTCTTAGCCTTATGACTGTTTTGAGAAACGCACCCCAGATTCAAAAAACACATTAACATATAGTCGATGAGATAGCGAAGCAATCTTCAGTTCAAATTTTTTATAATGCTATCTGAGAAATTGAAGTGATTACAATTGATTGCAATATTTTGAAGGTTTTTCTGGATCCTTTCATTTTTCACTGTAATGATAAATGCTGGTATATGCTTCATGTCACAACTAACTCAACGCTCTACTTGTCAAATGTTCGTACACTCACTACTTGTTCAACACATTTGAAAATTATAATTTTTACTAGAGATAAAAATTGAGACTAAGACTATAGCTTAGTCTGTAGTCTTAGTCCGTCTCAACCTCTTAGTCCTTAGTCTTAGTTTAGTCTCCTAGTCTGCATTCAATAATACAAATTCAAGGGGTTAGTCTCTGAGTAGCCCTTTGGAAGGCCTTCAAAATTTAAATGGCTTATATAAGTCTAAAATACTTAAATCCTTAGGGGTTAAATTTAACCATTGTAATCAACTTATTCCAAAAGCTTATAACTACACTCTTTATCATAATCAACATTTTTTTGTAAACAACGACTTTTGTCAAATATAGGAAAAGTTTTCCTTCTAAATAAACAGAATTCGACGCAATTCTGTAGAATTCAGTCAACTTTTAAAATAAAAATTACTTTAATTCAAAGGTTAAAAAATAATTTTAAAATTGTTTAAAGGTTTTATTGAAGATTTTGAGTGTAAAGTTGTTGCAAATGTTTTGGAAATAAAGACGGAAGTAAAGACATGGAACCCCTTCAAATATTTAGTTAATACTTATTTATTGTTTCGTAATTGTATCTCAATTTTGGTTTAAGAACTGAACATTACAATTGACTATATAATAGTACTTAAGATTATTTTCGGTAAACAACCACTATCACAAGCAATATTTTTATATTTGGAAGAACTTTCAAGTGCACAACTAATTACTGGTGCAAATTTGAACGATACTATTTCTTCAGCAGATAAATCGAGATTGTATTGAACTTCGTATCCATTTATACTGTCACAAATTGCATTAATTTTGGCAAATCCAGTGTTTTTATTCAAAACATTTGAATTTATTTAAAATATAACCGAGGATTTCTGTAAAATTTCTCTAACTTAGAGTAGAATTTGAAGAAATACTTATGTGAAATATTTAATAACCCCTCAGATATGTATTTATAAAATTTACTAAATGAGTCTTTATATCTAATATTGGCCTAAAAAGTAAAGAGTAAATATGAGCTACCAGCAAAGCCATGTATATGTAAAATGCAATGCCTTAGTGATAATATTAAGAAGGGTGTTTTGAGAGGCAAACATCTTTGTTTGACGAAATGCTTATTTGTAATATGGAAATTTATTATGGAGACTAAGGACTAGTCGGACTAAATTAAGGTTTAGTCTTTAGTCTTAGTCTTCAGACTAAAGACTAAAGGAATGCTTAGTCTGAGGCTAACACTAAGACTAAACGGACTAAAATTTTCATCTCTAATTTTTACTAACAATGTCATGTAATTTAAGACTCATTTTTTATTTCATAAGTAGAGGGTGTAGTCATTTTAGTAATTGTTTAAGTGATTATTCTACAAAAATTAATTTTTCAATTATATTGCAACTTATTTGACAAAATCTGATCAAATAACTTAAAATTTGATTTTTCTCAAATAATATGTTCGTCTCAGGGTATGACGGGTTAGGTTCTTATTAAACATTGCGCAATAAGCCACACAAAAGTATTAAGTGACTAATTGCGTCTTCAAACTGTCTCATTACTTCTCTGCCATTAATTGACTTTTTGCAGAATAAAAGTATCAAATTTTGTTCAAAATAAAGCAATAGCAATTAGATTAAAATTTAATAATTTGTTCAACTGTTCAATGCTTGGCATTCATATCAATTCTAACCTGAATTAAGTTGTCACTTAAGTCTGGCCATTTGTTTTTTCTAATAAAAATAGTTGAAAACATGACTAAAAGTTGCACTATTTTAGTAATATTTGTCACTTTAGTTTTCAATTAAGCTTGTACTAAGTTTAGAGACTTAGTTCATACCTAAGTATTGAATGTCAAATAACACCTGACCTATTGTTGAACTTTTATTCTAAATGACTTCACTGTTTGAGATGACATCAAATATTTTGAAACACTATTTGGCTGAAAAACACATGCGATAGCCAAAAAATTGAGTCAAAGTGTGTACTCGAAAGACAAGAAAAAATTTCGTGTTTACGAAATTATCGATAATTTGTTATGTTTAGATAATGAGCAGAAACTTACTCATCTCTATGACTATTGAGTAAAGTTATGTCTAGCACTTACTTCGATCTTAATTACAAGCACGGCATCCGTCATTTAAGGGCTGTGTGACCATAACTTTCCTTCCATCAAGGAGTACTACCTCTAAATACTTTCAGTCAATCATATAAGACTACGAGTTTGATCATTTTGATCGTTTGGCCTCTTAATGGGCAAAAATTTGGGAGACCCGTAGTCCTTAGACGAGAGACCCTTGTACAGTCAAACTGGGTATGTCTTGGCTATCAGTATTAAATCATTTTTTAATCATTTCTGATAAAATAGAATTTTGTTTGCTTTTCAATAGTTAGAACATAAGTAAATAAGTTTGAGAAGTGACTACTTTTTAGATACTTTAGACTAAACTTAACACTTTAAAGTCATTAAAAGGCATAATTTTGTTTTGGTAGGTGTGTTTTATTGTTTTGTTCAATTTATTTATTTAAAGTGGAATTCCTGAGCAATATGGACTGGAAACGCAGCCAATTTATTCACGAAATCATGCCTTCATGATTTAATAGTATCAGATTCCTTTCAATTTCATGAATAAATTGTCTTCGTCTCCAGTCCATACCGCTTAGAAATTCCATTTTAAATAAATTAATTAAGCAAGATAATAACAAGAAAACACGGACTGAAACAAATTATGCCTATTAATGACTTTAAAGTGTCAAGTTAGTCTAAAGTATCTAAAAAGTAGTCACTTCTCAAACTTATTTACTTATGTTCCAACTTTTGAAAAGCAAACAAAATTCTATTTTATCAGAAATGATTAAAAAATGATTTAATACTGATAGCCAAGACATACAACTGTACTTTAATTTTTGACTTGGGTGTCAACTCTCTGTCTAGAGGATTAAAGAATAGATTTGAATAGTGTCAATTTTGAGGATTTTATGATAAAATTTTTCATTCATTCAAATCGGTAATAAAATACTTGACCACTTTACTATAAAATCCTCAAAACTGACACTATTTAGGTCTAATCTTTAATCCTCTAGACAGAGAGACGACACCCAAATCTTAAAAAAATTAAAGTGTAGTGTTTCTCAGCCTGCATTCGTATGACCTGCCTATGGACAGCATTGTCTATATGTAAGGTTGCAAAAATTGTTTTAAAAACACTCTTAAAATGGCGAAAAATTGTTTAAAACATTTTTGAAATTTTGATTGTTTTACAACCCTATGTATGGGCTAATCTTTGAATCTTTAGCTTCACGCTAAAATGTGCCCAAACCCATTTTCATTATTTAAACTTGTTTGCGCCAATTCAATCTAGATTTAAACTACGGACGCGTAAAACATTTGCAGGCTTTACTCGCAAGTTAGCTAAGTACGAACCAAGTCTTATGTAAATGTTTTCAATCAAGTTTTAAATTAAAGTTTCCTTATTTAGACAATTCTAAAATTGAAGATATATCCTAATATTAAACATGATAACTGCTTTTCAGCTGTATCAACAAAACAAAAACTCAGCTTTTAGATCAGATTAAATTAATTATACAAATTTGATTCACGTGTTAGGCTTAATTGACAACACGATCCAAACCAAATATATGAATACTTTTTTTGAAGAGCCTTAGGTGTAAGATTAAGAGTATGAAAAACATTAAACACTACTTTTAAATTGAAAGGAAATCCCAATTACTAAAAGTTTAGAACTAATCCTAATTTGATACCCTTGTCAAACCTCTAGCTTTACCCCAGTGCAGATTGATATGAATGAGAGTTAGCACTCGTGAGAATAGCTATTTGTAAAGTAGCCAAATCATTCACATGTTGTTGTTATTGCAGCTAAAATCTAAATACTTTCGCGATATGACTTACAAACTGCTTATCTCTATATTATTTTGCCATTTATTAAGAGTTGAATAACTAAATGAAATCAAAACTTATGTGTATGAGCCTTATTCACAAATGACACTTAAGTATGAGCGAGGTGTGACTTGACTAAGGGCTAACTTCAATCACTTGAGGTTTAGCTTCAGGTTACTACTTCTGGACTATTCATAAAAAACTTAACACTTATTCGAGTATCACTTATGTAAGTTATAGTTCATTGTTTAACGCAAGTGCAAACGATAACTTTGAATAAAGTTCGATACAGTTTTGTCACTAAAATCGATTTTTTTGCTGTACTCTTTGCAACTTCTGCTACAGCTCTGAAAACTGTTGACTCTAAAGCACCAACCAATTACTTGTTGAACAGATCCAGTGGCGCAAAACCGTAGTCCGATTAGCAGTAAAGCAAGCGGTGGGAATGGATAACCTCTACCGTCACTCACAGTCAAACCACTAATAATTAAATTTAATAAATCACAAACTCTTTGTTTTGACATATGATAAGGCATTTGAAATGTCCATCAGGATAAACATCTATGGGATTAGTCAGAAAATAAATACTTGTTGCAATCGGAGTCTCCTGTAATCAATTTTCATATTGTATATCTCGTATGTTTCATCTTGTAAATCAATCAAATTGCCCGTAATTAAATATCTAACCTAATTTCTCTACTCAAGGGTGGTCTTATGTACCTTTAAAGTAACACTCGAGATGTTAACCCTAAAGTTATTACTTAAGTTTAAGTCAGTTTTGTGAATAAGAAATTTGTCGCTTGAGTTACAATTCTTTCAAGTTATTGCTTGGGTGGTATTCATGAATAAGACTGTATATGTCTTAATGTATACCTTTTAGTGTTTTAGTCTTAAACATAAGGCTTTTCCTCAAAAAAGTATTCATATACTGAATTAGTTGCTTAATCTAGTTTCTATATTAAACTTATAACTCGGAACAAATAGATCAATATGAAAGCCATTTGATTGGCCAAATCTCAAAGATTATTTGCCAACAGCTTTTTCCAAGTCATGCTTCAAATATTGTAGAAGTCAATAAATACTCCTATGATTTCATAAATATTCGGGACAGCAATTGATCTGAATGTTCGCAATGTTTACCCTGGATAAAAAAGATCAAAGCATTGCTCTAGAAATCTCATGAACCGAATGTATAATTGGACCAGACATTAGTTAGTAATACGAATAAATAAATTAAGTTAAACTCCTATCCCAACAATCAAAAATTGAATGACTATTTGATCGAATTTATGCAATATTTGAGCAAAACAGTGTTCAAGTAGACAAACCTTATAGCGAAAAAACATTCATAATTGCATTGGTGTCTGTTGAGATGTGCCTGAAAAGTTAAATGCTAAAAGTTTGCGTCAAACTTTCACAAAAATTTGAAGTTGAGCATCTTCATTTTTTCTAAGTTTATCGCAATCAAAATCACAATTTCTAGTATAAACCTATTGAATTACGTAAACTAATTGTCATCATCTTATTATGTGGTTCGCAACTTCTCAGCAGATGATCCAACAGATAATATGTTGAAACAATCACAATTTAGATATGATTTTAAGAACTAAACTTTTTCTTAATTTTCAGTTATACCAACTGCTAATATATTTATGGACGATCTGGCAAACAATAGTATGACTGGTCTAAACACCATAGAAACGTGAATTTAACAAAAGAATCAATTTATTTTTTCAACACATACCTCAATGTGTGCGTTATTACATAGTATATGTATTTGGCATCAAATAGAAAGATTGCCGAACAACTGTTGGCTTTATATATAGTGAAGAGCATAAGCTAGCTTTGAGCTGAGCTGCGCTTTGAGCTGCGCTGCGCTTGAAGCTCAATTTTAACTGTTTTCGAGCTTATAAGCTCGAGCTTCAAGCTCATGCTATGATGAACAAGCGCAGCTCAAGCCCAAGCTCAAGCTGTTGAGCTTCGAGCTCAGCTCATTTGAAGCCGACTTATTTAATAAAGCAAAAACAGTATTCACTGTAAAATAGCAATGATTGTTGAATTGCTTCTCGTATGTTAGAAAATTAGATATTAAATTAGATCTATCGAATTGAATGATGATATGCATTTCTGAATTATGAATCATTGTTTTCAAAATAAATTTTAATTTAAACCGAAATTTAGTGCGATAACTGTTTATTTGAAGAAAGAATTAATAATATTCTAAGGCCTTAAAAGTAACATTATTTCTATTCACTGATTAAATATCTTTATATTCGAAATAAGATAATCTCAAATAATTTTTGATAATTATTCAATATAAGAGAAAATTTTTATTTGAAACTGTTTTCAACATTACTTGACAAGAAAGTGAAATACAATCAGAAGACTCACAATCATTGATAGGTGACACAGATGTCGAAATTTGAATTCATTGTTCAAACTTTACGATCAAAATTAATATATTTTTGCGCGAATACTTCATTATAACTTGAAATAAATACATGTTACAAAGATTACTACTCATTATTTAAATTTTTAATTCTTAACATAAGCTCAGCAGCGCAGCTCGCAGCTTGGACCCGAGCTTCTTAGTACAAGCGCAGCTCAAGCCAAATTTGACAGAAGCGCAGCTCAAAGCTCAGTAATTTTGAGCTGCGCTTATAGAAGCTCGAGCTTGAAGCTCAAGATTTCGGACCAACGCTCTTCACTATTTATATAAACATAGCAACCAATACAAAACAATACAAATGGAAGGATACCAAACAATATAATTGAACTGAAGCTTTAATTTAAACGTATGTAATAGTTAAAGCAGACTTCAAGTTAAAAATATTGAAAACAGACATTTCTGTTAGCTTTTCAATTGAATCACTCCAAAGCTAATTATACGAGAAGCACAAAAGAATATAGTCACTCGTTCCTAAACCACTTAAGACAAATGAATCATTTTCAGAAGAAAGTGACTGTTTATTCATTGAAAACAGATCATAATAGTTTAGTCAAACTCAAAAAGAAAACAACAGAATAGGGATTCGTTTTCTAAAGTTATCTAATCACAATGAACAAAATAAACTTGTAAATGGTCAAAAGTTTTCGTTTATTCAATTAAATTCGATAAACATTTAAATTGAATTGCATCTGGTGAAATCCGCTTCAGTTTTATCCCAAAAATTGACGACTCCCTCTGAACAATGAATCGTGAAATTTCCATTATTTTCAGGCATGTCATCATAAGACCAAACGATGAACTGTTTTTCATATTGATGTTTTTGATTGAAAAGCCAATACATATTACAGTCACAATCCATTTTCATTCCAAGTCTTATTCTATTTCGTGAATTTGCTTCAAGAAATGGTCGAAACAACCGTTCCGGTAAATAATTAAGATAATTGTTTCCATACAAATCCAGATAAATCGGACGATTAGCTCGTTCAAAGGCTTGATCATCAAAACTATCGGGCAATAAATTTTTATGCCATTGCCGGGTCAAGCTAATAGTTAAGACTTGATCTGATTCGTAGCGAAACGTGAACGCATTCTTATCAATATATCTTATATCATGAGAATCAAAGTTGAGTAAAATTAAATTTGGCAAATCATAAAAGGCATAGCTTTCGATCCCAGCTAGAAATATCAGCGATTTAAGGATACCAACACGAAACTCAATTGACTTTAACTTGTTTTGAACACAATCAGTCAACGGATAACAAGTTTCCGGTGTTTGAAATGCATTTTCTGGTATTGTTTGTATTCCAATACCTTCAATTCCAATCGATTCAACAATTGTTAGTTTACGCAACGCATCGAATAAGCTGTGCCCATCTGTTAGATATTCTGATCGTATAACTATTGACTTAACTCTATGTGAAATACCCCGAAAAGCATCAGAACTGATGTGGGAGATATTTGCGTACTCTCTACGAGTGCCGATATATAAGTGTTCGAACGACACATCTTCAAAAAAATCATCCGTAATATTGATTTGAAGGCCTCGAGTCCAAAACAGTTTACCAAATCTTTGTTCTACTCCTTTCTGACCATTATTTGTTATATTTTTAATCACATGTTTCATATTGAAATCTCTTCGACTACATGTAACGTCAGGAAGACTTGAACTGACTTGCTTGCAATGACACGGAAATATTACTTCTGCTTTGGGACATTTATATGACTGTGTTCTCACAATCAATACCAAAACAAATACTATTGATCATTTAAAGATTAACAAGATTAAATTCAAATTTTATGAATTGAGCATTTTCTATTGAACACTTACTTGAAATCGCAATATAGTTGAACATGTTTTTCATTTGAATATTTTTAGTTGTGTGAAACCTCAGACTAAACTAGTGATGAATCAGCTTAAGATCTACATTCGTGTCAAAGCTTAACACTTACTTATCTTTCAGTAGGATTTAACAAACACGAGAGCAATAAAGTGATAATTCATTGCATTATCAACTATATTAAAATAGAGAAACCACAATAAAACACTAAAAAAAGTTGATTATTATTTATAGTATTAAACAGGTCATAGAATAAAAAATAGGATTCGTCTAAATGTATAAATGCTATAAATTATCAATTAAACTGCTCGAATCATAACCTTAATTCAGAATCTTTTAGGATTCATTCTGAAGATTTTCCTATAAAAATTTATCATTAATTTTGAGGAAAAACAGTGAGCAGTTTCATTTTTTATGTATAAAAGTGCTTTTTATCATAAAACCTTGTGAATATTTATTACTTTGTAATATTCTATGTTCAGAAGGAGATTAAACTTGAATTTATGTATTTACTTAAATTAAAACATTATCAGAACAATTTTTTTGAAATAATAAATAAAATTGATTTGTAATAAGATTTGCTCAAATTGAACAAGTATTTAATCACATGGATGCAAAAATATCCATTTCTTCATAACTAACAAGACCTCTTTTATCTTTGGTACCACCCTTTTGCGAATAACTGGCTGCTATAGAAGACCAAACTTCGGTAGTTGATGAATGAGCTGCAGAATCATTAGACAGTGAGTTCGATCGATCGATTATCACGGGTTGTCTTCGCGCTAACATCACTTTCAACTGGATGCCATTTACTGATTTCTTATTCATTTCATCGATTGCTTTATTGGCGCAATCGATTGAATCGAATGTTACAAAACCACAACTAAAATCAAAATAGTCCAATCATTGTAAAAACTTTCTATTTTAACAGATTATTCGTAGAAATAAAGAGAAAGCAAAAAAATTGGACTAAAAGATATGCTTTACTTTTTATCAGTCTCTGCGGTCACGTTCAATATATTTCCAAAAATCGAAAATCCGGTTCGCAAAATATTCTCATTGATACCAAATCCATGAACATAAATAGTGTTTCCCTGAAGAGGAGTGTCGCGGTTCACATAATTTGCTTTTCCATCGCGTCTCTTCTCTTTATAAGTCTCTTCTCGTGCAATTGATTCGGGATCTCTCGATGAAACAAAACTTTCATAAAGTGGCTTAACCCGAGTCGAAGGAATGTCTTCTAATGGAGTCACAGCTAAGGATTATTACGAATGATCAAAATTAATTTGAGTTCAACACAAATATTTCATAAAAATAAAGTAATCTATCAATGGAAGTGTTGACAGCAATATATAAGTCAGTTTAGACTCATAGGCATGCAGACAGACCTGAATCATCTTCTTGAGAATGCGACAAATGAAAGGGTTGATAACCTCCTGGTTTGTCAGATCCGACACAACGCTTTCGTTCCAACGCTTTTGATCTCTTAAAACCTGATTCTTGTCTTTCTCTGCTATCTGGACCTTTAATCGCGTGAATTTTACCCGACTTTAGTAGTTTTTTGGCCACTTCCTTAGCATCAGTTCCACTCTCTGACGATCGTTTTATAGTTTGTTGGATCGGTTGCGGTTCAGGTTTGGGTGCTTTTAATTGTTGCAATGCTTTCTTCTATTTACGTAAAATAAATAATAATTTATTTAATAATTGTTTCAATTCAATGAAACTAAATTCAAAGTTCGACAATTAAATAACTATTCAATACTTTTCTCTTTAATTTTTGATATTTTCTCTGAAGCATCAATTCTTCTTCAGTTAATTGGGAAGGAATTTGAATAAAAACCATTTTGTATTAATTAATTGATGTTAATTTCAATTAGTTTTATGTGCACTCAAAAATTGAATATCAAATATTTGTTTACAAACGTTTGTGCGATTTTGCGCACTCAATAATCCCTGAGAAACAGAAATAACTCTAAACATTGATAACGTTACAAAAGATTGCGAGTAAACAAATCAGTATAAATAACGTTACGCTTTTTGGGATAGAGGGCCCACAGATCAACCCAAAAAGCCTTATCATTAGGTTAAAACACAGGCAAACAGATAAGCCTGATGTGCGGGACAGTTGCGCGTCAGAGCTTAACGTTTTTAAAGTTGATCGTTTTAGGGAAATATACTAGCTTAGTGAAAAGTGTTCAAATGTAACATCTTTATAAGTAGACACTTAATCAAAACTAAACAAATATTTAATTATACGATTAGCACAATTAACTACATTTTGAGAGATCGCAATTTGATTTATCTAAACCTAATGAGAACGTTTGTGAAGCAGTCGAACGTTTTAGCTGTGATAAAGCGAACCGTTTAGTAAATAATCTTAAACGAACACTTTCAAGATAAAAAGCAGTTTGATTAGCGAATCAACTATTGGCAAACGTAAACAATTCGTCCTTCAAATAATTAAAAACACACTTTAATTGTTGAGCTTTGGTCAAACTTGAATCATATTTTAATTAATATTACTTTAAGTGAATAAAAATGAAAATGTTATCGAAAAACTTAAGTTTAATTGAAAGCAGTAAACGAATAAATGCATGTTTAGCGTTGGTGTCTAGAAGCAATTTGTCATCGACCTCATTCATTAATAAACAGTTATTTGAGACAAAGAAAAAGTCAAATGAAACAGTACTCGAGAGTAAGCCTTCTTGGATTCCATTCTGTGCACCTAAATATGGCAACTTTTATCAACAAATGCCTAAAATCGAGAACCAATTCAGTTGTGACGCATTCCTACAAAGATACTTGCAAAGAGTTGTTCCAAGAGAAGTAATTGTTTCTTATTAATACATTTTGAGATTTTGTTTTTTAACCTAATTTGGTTTCTCACTCTGGCTCGATTAGCTCAGATTCTATTGTTAAGTTTTGATTTAAGTTTTAAAAATTGAAGAATATAAATTTGACAAAACCGGCCACTTCTTTAGATGCTTAATCAAATAACTCCCGATTTAACGAACTTTGGATCACGTGTCGCGACAGACATTTACGAATTGGGTCTCGAATGTGACAAACATTTACCCAAATTAGTACAACAGAATGCTTGGGGACAGATGTGTAATGATTTATACGTTTGTGAGGCGTGGAAGCAACAGAAACGCATTTCAGCTCAAGAAGGAATCGTTGCGATCGGTTACGAACGCAAATATCACGAGTGGTCCCGAATCTATCAGTTTGCGAAACTCTATTTATATGCTCCGTCTTCAGGACTCTATACGTGTCCGATAGCTATGACTGACGGTGCAGCGCGTACTATAGAATCGCTACAGCTGTACGAACAGTCGATGTATCACGAGGCATTGGAACATCTTGTATCTCGTGATCCAAACCAGTTCTGGTCATCTGGTCAGTGGATGACTGAAAAAGGCGGCGGTTCTGATGTCGGTCTGTCTTTCAATTAAATTGATTTGATTGATTTTTTTACCCTTTTAATACCTTTAAATAATTAAATAATTGACTCACTGTTGAATACCATTTTGATTCCATAATCAAATGAAAAGCGGGCGGAACTGAGACGGTGGCTGTGCCTGTAGGTCAAGATATGTTTAAGCTTTACGGCTATAAATGGTTTTCTTCTGCGACCGACGCAGACATAGCGCTAACGTTGGCGCGAATCGCCGACGACGAGGGAAATGTGTTACAGGTATTATCACTTTTAATTGAATAATTAATTATTAATAGATTATTTATAATTCGTTAATATAAGGGAACGCGTGGTTTAACACTATTTTTTCTCAAACTCAGAGACGAAAATAGAAACTTGAATAATATTAATATGATTCGATTGAAAGATAAATTGGGAACACGACAAGTGCCGACCGCAGAACTATTACTCGATGGAACGCTTGCACACAAAGTAATTGATTAGAGCTTGTTTCAGATAAAATTTTCAATTTTTCTCAAACTAATTCAGATGTCAGAAGAGGGTCGAGGCGTCGCTGGTATTGCAAACATGCTTCAAATCACTCGTATTCATAATGCTATCGGAAGTGCGGCTTATATGCGAAGGTCTCTTATTATTTTAACACAAAGTTTTTATATCAATTTTCCAAATGTGTAATATTTAAAAACTGAGTTAATTTAATTTTACTCTTCTTTACCGTCTCTATTAAAAAAATCAGGATTTTGAACATTGCCAGAGACTATTCTCAGCGGCGTAAAGCATTTGGTAAACAAATATCTCAATACCCGATTCATATTCAGAGTCTGGCACGAATGGATTTAGAAGCAAAGGGAGCTTTTATGTTGGCATTTGAGGTACAAATAATCCTGAATAGTAATGATTTTTATATTTGATCTTCATTTTAAACATAACAGAACGCTCGATTACTGGGGAGACAAGAAACTGGTGTCGCAACTGATGAAGAATTGTTATTATTGCGTTTAATCAACCCTTTATCAAAACTTTTTGTGTGTAAGCAATCGATGTCAACAATATCCGAAGGATTAGAAGCTTTCGGAGGACAAGGGGCTATGGAAGACACAGGACTTCCCGTTATGTTAAGAGACTCACAAATTTTTGTGATATGGGAAGGAACCACCAATATATTGTCTTTGGATGTGTTACGATCTCTGGCTAAAACAGGAGGAGAAGCTTTGAAGGCATTTCGGTTCGAGTTTTTCTCTACTATAGATAATTGATTGACTTAATTATAATTCAACTCTGATATTTCAGTTCAAATATCAAATCTCGATTAGAGTTTGTAACAAACCATGCGATACTGAAGGACGAAGCGCTTAAAGTGCAAACTGCCATCGATAAGATAATAGACATAGTTCAAAGCAATCCCAATGTTTTAGAGGCTGGAGCGCGTGATTTTTCATTTAGTTTGGCGCGCATTTTTATAGCGGCTGCACTTCTAGAGTCTTCGTGTTTGGCTGGATCCAGCCCTTTGGATGAGGTCACGGCTCTCAGGTATTTTTATTTTTGTGCTCAGAGTTTTTCAATAAAATAATGAAAAATTAAATGTTGATTGTTAAGGTGGTGCCAAACTCAAGATATCGCTCCATTTTTGACCAACCATCAACTGAATTCCTACGCGGCCAGTTCTGTTGAAACTGATTATAAACTTGTTATGGAATTATACCAAAATTGAAAAAATCCAGTAGTTATAAATATTTTTAATAGAATTAAATCTTTTCTATAATATGAAAGTATTCTTATTGCGCGCAATAAATGTATGTTTATAAATTTTTGTAACTTTATTGAGGTCTTGGAACATTACAAGTGATTCATATTTCTGAGCTTATAATTTGTATAATATTTTACTTATTTTCCGAGAATTTTATATAAAATCAGAAAATATAAATTTCAACCTATCATTTTTTCAAAATAAAAAATAATTTTTCTAATTTATTTCATGTTCAAGGATTGTTAAAACAATAGTTAACGCTAAAATTGGTTTAACTTTTTCAATTGCAGTAAATCAAGATTAACTTTATTGACAAAATCAACAATATACAGACCTATCAACTGAAGGTGCGGCACCTAAACACTCAGTAATTTTTTTAATTATAAAAGGTGTACAAGTCTCATTTTAATCAAATAATACTCATTTACAGAAAAATCTAACGAAGCAAGTTCGAGACTATGTAATAACCGATTTCGAAAATATTTTCATGGAACTTTTGAGTGATCGTAACTTGTAAGTGTCTAGCGGTCAGCCTTTTTTATATGCCTTTTCGAACATCATATCACATATTATTTGTGCCATAAAAATATTTTCGAAATCGGTTATTACATAGTCCCGAACTTCCCTCATAAGTTACATTAACTATTGAAAATAACTGCCATTCATATTCCCTGGAACTGATTAAAGTTTCAGTACTAATTTTTTAATTTCCTTTCTAATCTTTATTCTCAACCTTTTGATATTTTTCTTATTTGAAAACTGTTTATATCTTTCATATTATTGAATGAAAACAAAGGATTGAAGTTAAAAATTACAAAGGAAGTAAAAAATATAGTACTGAAACTTCAATCTAAGCATCAGAGAATGTGATGCGTTACGTTCGACTTAGAGCTCGAACATAAGCTAAATTTTCAAACCCAACCTAACCCGTACCCGTAATGGTTTGTAAACGGGTTACCCGTACAACCCGTAAAATGAAAAATGTTCATAATTCAATATTCTATTGAAAACATTCATCACTACAATTCGTTACAATAAAATTATTGTATTCTGTCAGTTTTTTTTATAGAAATCAAAGTTTGATTTCGTAAATAGTAATTTACCCACATTACTTAGATCAAGAGATGATCTTTTATCAGATAATGTAATACAAGCGTAGCTAAGGTTTCTCTCACTATATGAATTTGTAGCAGTAATTGATAGCAAACGCCTTAAAATTATGAAAAGATGCGGGTATTTGAGTTTATTTTGTGCCCAAATTGCATTATTGGAGTGTATTACAAAACTATATGTTAAATCCAAATAATTCCGTACTTCAGCATAACTCCCATTGATTGAGACGGGTAAATCCGGGCTAATGGGCCTAAGGGGGTTCCCAACCCCCCGCCTCCAAGTGTAATACATCATTGAATTCAGTTCGTCGAGCTGAACACTTTAATACCGCACTTGACTACTACCAACCCGAACCTGACCACTTCTGACCACCGAGACCTAACCCCCTCGAAAATGGGTAAACCTGGCTTTACCAAGTTGTAACCCAAGCCAAACCTGGTTTAAACTAAGGTATAATAGGTTAGGTCGCTTCGCGACTTAACTTATTCTCCCTTTGTTTATATCAGGCTTGATTAGGTTACGACTCGAGAATCCAGGTTTATTCATTACGAGGTACTAAACCAAACAATGATGGATATCTCGAGAACTACTTGAGATAATTGATCAAATGAGGTATCAAAATGCTCAGTTCGATATCCTAAGTTCAATGATATATCACACTTGGGGTGGGAGGTCGGGAACTTCTTTAGACCCATTAGCCAGGATTTACCCGATTGAGACTGTTTTTCTGCAATATTAATAAAGTGTTCGAGATTGAAGAGTCAACTTTAACATCAATAGTAATACTTTTATCAGGAGTTTGTGTGAGATATTAATACTTTCTGCAGTTGATTTCAATAAATTGATCTACATAATTAGCGTTTAATTTTTTAAAAACAAAATAAATTCATTTATGTACGGGTTTTCGAGAAAAATTTTTCAAATTCGACCCAACCCGACCCAAACTCGTACGGGTTTGGTTTCTTAACGGGTTCCTGACGGGTTTAGGGTTTCGTGTTCGACCTCTTGTTCGACTTTCAACGTGAATGACAGATATTTTCAATACTTATAATTTATACTTGTGCCTGTAAATAAGCTATATTTGATTAAAATTAGACTTGTATATCTTTAAAATTAAGAAATAATTATTACTGAACGTTTTTGGTGCCGTGCATTCAATTGGTTACTGTTTGTAATTTGAAAGTTTTAGTTCGATTCAAACGTTTATGAGAATAATGTTTTCATATAAATCAATTTGAATGAACATTTTCAGATAACGTTTCAATAGGGGGTTTGTCGACGTCACAGTTGTCTTGATTTTTTCTACAGCACATTTTATTCATAATGTTTTTAAATTGCGATGGATTTTCAGTTTTCCACTTGAAAACAGATATTATGACAATGCATGAGAAAACCAGACACGCGCCTCCAATCGAAGTCCACTCAACGCTTTCTGATAAAATTAGAACTTCCCAAACGAATACTAGCGCTATATTAAAAGTTCTAACCATAGAAACAGGTCCAGCATTTTCATACTGGAAAGCTATAGTAAAAAAGAATTGGTCGCCAACACAACAAACTCCGTTAGCAAACAGCAAAGACCATGTTTTCCAACCTGTTGGCCAAACCAATTCATCCATAATTATCAATATTACTACACCTGATACAACGATAAGGAATGCGAACCAAACGCAAACCACATCGACTGGTGTTTTTTTCAGTTTCCTCAAAATTATTTGCACGAAAGCTCCGGTAACTGAAGCCACAATTGCAAGTATTGTACCTTCAAGTCTTTTTTCGTGAACTATTTCGGATTCTGAACCGAAAATAAACTCAGGTTTGGCTATGATTACAACACCAACTAGTGTTACCAAACCAGCTACGATCTCAACTATTGTCAGCTTTTCCTTCAGTAGAAAATACCCAAAAATTGCCACAAAAACTGGTGAAGCGAAATGAATAGTCGATGCGTCCGCGATAGGCATCAGTCGATACGCTGAATAAATTGTAGTAATCGAAATTGTGCCCGTGATTGCCCTTATTTTCAAAATAAATAATTAAGAGTTCATTTTTTGATTAACTTTATACTTTTCATACAATCTATAGGAAAAGGTTTGAAATTAACGGCAAATTAATTGATTTAAAGATTAAAAATGTATACAATTAAACTAAAGCTTAACTATTTGTTTGAATTGACCTCAATGCTAAATAAAGTCGTTGACCCGGTTCTCCAAAAATTGAATGTCTTTTGACCAGAGCTACGATCAAGTAAACGATAAACTGTAGTAAAGATCTGTGCCGAAAACGAAACAAGTACTTGCATTATTTACACAGAGAGCAACGCACAAAACCATTTGCAAACCTGATAACAAGAATTTCAATGGAATTCAAATCTGTTAAAACTTTGACGATCACTGATTGAAACGAGAAAAAAAAGGTTGACACAATGGCTACTATTAAACCAAACGCTGGTATGCGTTCGGGTAACGATTTCAGTCTGATTCTTGAATCACTTGATTTAGGCAAACATATTGTCGTGTTCTCTTTAGAAAATTGAGCATATCTTTCCATATTGTTTGATGAAAAATCATCTGCACTGTTGACCGATTCATTTGATTTTTCCTCAGTTCCTGTCATTTCTATAGATTGTTTTCCATGTGTTCAAATTCAAAATATGAGCTCAAATTTTTTTTGACTACAAGTTCAACTAAATATTTTCTGATTGCACCGAATGGATCACAAGTTATATAGAATTTTGACAACACTGTATTCAAACTAAATTGAACTGTGTAATTGCAGCAAAATGTATTACTATGTTGGGTCGCTATTTTCTTACCAGTCCAGAAGTCAAGTATTTGGGCTTTTTCTAAGTAGTGAGTGAACAGTTAAATGAGAATCACTTCGACATAATGTATTATACACTAAATATTTTCTAACCAAATTTAATTATACTGTGAACGTCACCCTTTTTATTTTACTGGGAATTATGCTTCGAAACTTATAGATAATAGTACAATTGAGCTAAGTTTCTAACTCATAAACTGAACATAATTGCTGCAATTAGAATAAATTTAACCCCAATAAAATAAATATAAGTTTATCAGTAAAAGAATTTCATAAGAAACAACAGTGAAAGAAAGTTAAACGATAGCATTCCTGGATTTTGACAGAGTTTAATCTAACAAAAAAAAGATTTTATTGTCAAATCATATGAGCTGTCTACGGATTGAAACCCAAAACTTTTATTGGAGTGATGGCATCCGCTTCAGACTTGGTCAAAGTGTGGGCCCATTTAACCCGCGCTTGAGTGTTAGCGCCAACTCCTGTATTTCCGTACTCATAATAGCGCGATGTTTTTTCGCTCTCTGGTTTGTCCCAATTGAACCAACCGACAGGTCGCACAACTTCTGACATTTCACAATAAATGAAAGTGACGGCCGCGTAGACTCTCCACGGACGACCTAAATAGGTGTGAACGTTAGGCTGACCATCAATTTTACAGTGAGAGAATACGAGCCCATAATGAGCTTCTTGTGGTGTTGAAGCAGCTGTTATGTAACCGTCTTTCAGACTATGAATGTGACACCGATCGAAGAAAGCAGTCGCAGCACCGAAAATGTAATCGACATGTCCTTCAATATAACATTCTTGAAAATAATGTCTGCCTACATTGACCAAAATGGTGTCCTGCCACCCGAGAAAACGACATTTGCGAAAAATAGCTCGGTCGCCATCCACTCTTATGGCTAGCGCTTGTCCAACCTGGCCCGCAGAGTTCTGAATGGTTATGCTTTCGGCTGTGAAATCATCGGCTTCTACAAATAAAGTCTCAGTTTTGAAAGTGCCGATTTCTTTACCATCTTTATCTTTCATTGAGGCGTAAAGATTATAAGTCAATATAGTTTGCGATTCATTTTCGCCAATTAGTGTTAAAAAACGTTTGTCTTTAGTTACATGAACTAGCTCCTTATAAGTGCCCGATTTTATTAAAATAACCCATCGATGAGTTGCACTCGCGTTATGTGGAGCAGCGTTTATGGCTTCTTGAACTGTTTTATATTTAGCAGAACCATCATGAGAGACAATTGCATCTGGAGTTATTGCACTTGCAATAGTAGCTCCAAATATAAATGTCAAGTAAATAGACACTAAATGCCCAACCATTAGTTTAATTCTTAAGAACTTTGACTCGACTCAATCAATTTGTCTCAAATATTGAAATTTGCTTTTGATCGCTGTTCTATTTAGAGTCAGTCCTTATGTCCTTATAGACTTGTGCCATTTTTCTCATAGGTATAGATTATGAAAAAAACATTTTGAGAATTATTAGATTTATACAACTCATTATAGAAGCAAATTTAATGAACTAACGACTCAATGCAAATAGTTCTTATTGAGTTCAACATTCCTTTCAAACAAAAATATTCAGAGCATTTAAGTAATGTTTTTTTCAAAGTTGAGCTCAAAATTTTTTTGTCAAAATAAATATTTCAATTCATATAATATGATATTCGCAGCAAAGTATTAAGAAAAATATGATCTTTTGAAAGAAAAGCAGGATTCTTGTAATCTAATCTAACTGATTAATTTAGCTGAACATAATGCAAAATAAAGCTTGATAGTTAAAGCTGACACACGATTAGGTGCGCAACACTTAAACAATCGAACTATTGTCGCAACCAGCAAAACAAAACATAAGAATTGCGCGGCGAAGTTATTAAATCGCATTACAGACAAGTATAGCTCCTATACTAAAATGTACAAAAAGCAGGGAATACAAAAAACTTTGAACAATTTTATTCGAGTCTAACTGATGAGTCAAATGAAACTTATGCATTCAATCAAACTTTATATAATAAGATTTTAAAATTATTTTTGTTATCACAAAACTTGTTTGTTCAGTTTCATTTCCAAGACTTGACTTTAAACCAATTGAAAAATTGATTGCATTTCTTAGATTCTGCTTATAAGAGAAGCAATACAAACAAGAACTTGGTCAAAATAGTCATTATTGCCATTTTCGAACGTTTCATAACAGTCTCAAATCTAATAACGAGCGTATCATATGAATAGATTGATGTTTCAAATATGATTAAGGAACAATTACAATAGAATATTTTTAAGACTCGAATAGACTGAAACTAAATTCAAATGTCTAATAGAAAGCGACAATTGCTCAAAATAGCGTTCGCTTATTGTGCCTGTTCCAACTCTGTTAATAAAGGTCTCATCACACAGAGGAAGATAGAGCTAATCGAACCCATCAAACATATTGTACTGAGTATTGCAGTTGTATTAAACACTAGCTACTAAACGATGCAGTTATTGTCTCTTTAGAACGGATCAATTTAGTGTCGAAAGTTTTTTGTGTTTTATATTCAATAAAATAAACTGTTTGCATGTTCGCAGCCTATAATATAAAAAAGTATCTCGATTTAACCTGTTTTTAAGATTTGGTTCTAGACATTTAGCCTCACACTTGGCGCGTATAATTAAATTGATTGCATGTTTCAATGTTAAAGTTTATAAAAACTAGATTTAGAAATAGTTTTCATTACATTAGTAATTAATACAAATAAACACTAACTTTAAGCAAATGTGTGATCAATTAGTGTTTTAAATTGATGTGTCGCAAGCCATCCGTAAACATTGCTTAACATTAACAAAACTTTTGATTTTGTTGCTCTAACAAACACACTATTAAGTATCTGCTAATGTTAACAAATGTGTTTCAATACTTCAATTCATTCTATAACTAATAAATTTGACGTTAAGCCTAAATTGAAATTAGCTTTTAAAATACACTTTTAGAGCTAAAATTGAAGCGCGCTTTTCTCGTTTGAATGTATCTTCGGTGAGTTACTTTGTTATATAACTAGCTCAAAACTGCGATATACTTCTTTATACGCTCCAAGTGGTGAGTAAGTCAAACTTATATGACTTAACCTTTCAAATGTAGGTCACCTGTCATACGCATTAATATAATATAATATAATATATAATTAATTTCTTGAGTAATAAGATTTTTAAATTGAAAAAATGATGAAATTGTTGACTTTATTTTTCTAATGAAGTTTTCTTATGAATTATTACAATTAACTGAATTTTGAATTGTAAATAAGATTACTCGTCTACTCCTAAATATCATAGATTCCTTTAATGTTATAACACTTTGGCTCAGGTCATACTATAGTTAAAGAATATGTTGTAAGGATAAACTGATAGGATTTGTACACAATAACCTTTCGGTGGCAGCACAATCTCAGTATATCTACGTTTCGAGATAGTTGTAGACTATTTGGACAATATATTTGGAGTTGTAGAGTAGTGCCACCTTTTCAGACTTGATGTTGTGTTGGCGCGACAAAACAATTGTGTGCTTATGCGTGTTGTTCCCATGTACACATTGCTGTTGAAGTCGAGCAGACTCTTTAAAAACAACAAATCACTTAATCTTATATTTGTTTCTCTTATTGGAGCAGTGATAATATAAATACTTAACAATATAGCAAAAACGCGTTCATCTTAAACAACTCATTAAGAGTTGAATTGTTTTTACTTAATTTCAATTATAATCAAATGATTTAATATAGAGTCTGCACGTACTCAACACTAAATAATAATATAATAGCGAAGAAAAAGTGAGTTAATCAATAAAATAGATATTCTGTTGCATTTCAATTTGAATTATATTTTTTAGCCCAATTTGGCGCAAAAATAATTTGATTTATACCTAATTAATTGATTGCTTGACTCGTATTGATATTCGGCCTCATTTAAACGAAAACAACATCAAATTGAAATACTTTTGTGAGCATTAATTCTATTTATATTTGCATTGATAATAAATACATTTAAAACAGGGTTTGTTTGTGCTGAGCGACATTCAGTTTAAGAACAATCACAATATCTATAAATATCTGAATTGTAACCTTCAAACAAAAGTGAACAAAAAAACATTACTTTGTTTGACTTAAAACGAAATTAGTTCGTTGTCTCACAAACGTTAAACTGGATGGTTACCTAAGTTACAGCAAAAATTGTATTTTTCTTTAATAAGCAACTAAACGGTCGCATCTATTCTTAGAGTTGAACTAATTCGAACCGATTAACAATGAAAACCTTTTGAAAACTAATTTTATTTTTAAACGATTCGTATGACACAAAATCTAATAAATCATAACTGGATCAGTAAGAAAGAACTAAGCTCGCAATTGTTTCAATAATCTGGTAGTGTTTTAAACGCTATTTTGCAGTGAGCCCGACTAAATTTTCAAAAAGATTAACAAATTGCTCCTAAAAGAGCATTTATAATGTTGTCAATTTACAAAAAGAAGATATTGAATCGTATAAATTTGGCACTAGAGCTTTTCATAAAGTTGATCACTTTATCGAAGATCGAGCGTGATAACATCGCGTTGTTCACTTTCGCGATGAGCATCACAAGTATAGTTAAATGATAAAACGTGATCGAACAATACCATTAGCTGCTGTAGCGTTACGATTAGCGTTCAGCACATCTAAAGGTCATAACTGACATAACCGATTAAAAATATCTGTTTTTCTAAAATAGACTAAAGACAGTTGAAAGGTATTAAGTATTGAGAAACATTTTTGTTTCGTTGCTTATCAGTCGATTTGACGGTTAAACAGAAGAAAAGTGAATCATAATGAGCACAAGTTACTATCAAAATATAACCAATCACTTTCATAACGGCAAAGAAGTCAATGTGGTCATTAATAGACAAGAAGCTGAAGGATCTATTGCTGACGCAAATGACTGCTTGCGCTTAGTCAAAGGCAAGCTCCAATGGTTTTATCAGAAACAACAATTTTGTCCGCATTTAATTTCAGTAGAAGACTCTACTCAAGTCCGATATCTTATCGATAGATTGACAGCTGAAGAATCGCCTGTTCTCGAGTTTCAGCAAAAGCTAAAGTCAGGTTTGGTGTCACACGTCTCACGGGATTTAGAAAGTAGAGTTTCAGGAGTTTGCGACCAATTTTGTCAAATTAAAAAGATGTTAGAACTTTTGTACAATAATATTGAGATAACTATTGAGACACGAAAGTTTGTTAACACTTGAATCGGTCGAGCTGTCTTTTACTCAATAAATAATATAAATTAATCGCAGTTTTGTAATCAATTCAAGTGAAAAGTTAAAATATTGTAAATTTAATAAATTCAAATCTGTAAATTTATTCAATCTATTTAAAATAGTAATTGTATTATTGTTAAGGTTGCAAACAATTAAATGTTTAGTATCTAATCTAGGAATTATTGCGTATGCTCTGCAATTGTTCAGTCAATATAGAAACTATTTTTTGTTATAGATATCTCATATCTGTCACATATATAAATAGTTTCAGGATTTAAATAGGGACTTAATAAGGTATCATTATTTATTAATCTAAAGGACTTTATTTAAAATTACACTTTTCGATTTAAATTTACTTGTTTAATTTTTGTTTAATAAAAAAAATAGAATTGATGACTTGAGTTTCTAATCGATTTTCTTATTTTCTTATTTTCATTTTTCTAACTTTTCAAATTTGACTGATTAGTTCGATTTCCATTTCTGGCTTTCTCTAAGAGTTTTTCGTATTTTACTTAAATAAGTGCTTCAAAGTATGCGATTATAGAATTTAATCAGAATTTATGTAAAGAATTGAGCCATTCAATTGTAAACACACTAACATTTATAGTTTGAAGACATTAATATTTTTTAGTCCGAGATATTTTCTAATTAAACAGACAAATAACTTAACCAAACTTGGATTCTGTGTGCTGATTGGTATTAGAGAATAGCAAATTTCTCAACTCATCAAATTTTTTGTTTGCAACTGTTCAAACACTGATTAATGGTGAAGAAGTGACCACAACCAGCGTTGATTCGTCGACAACTTCTAGTCTTGGTATCAAAGTAAAATCGTCTTAAGATTTGTCCACAAGTTCCAATCTCGGGCTTTAGCGCACATTTCGAGATAGATCTTTGATCTAGTAAACGAGAATTGAAATGATTCAATTTCCGAATTTAATTTGATAGATGTGTTTTTTAGCTTATTTATTGTATAATTATAGGGTAAAAACTGCCACCGATTTGGTAGATAAGATCGAACCTTTGCTTTTCAAATTTGAATCCTGACTCTGATGCAGCTAAAATAATGGTTTAAGCTAAATAAAGGCTTATCTTTTAAAAGCATCGATCTAAATACATCTAAATATACAATTACTCATCAAGTCAGTTTATCAAATTTTCAGGATTATATCTATAGTTATTCTAAAAACTAAAAGATTTACTTTTCAAATAAAGAATGAGAAAATATTTTCAATAACTTCAGACTGTTTGAGACGGGTCACAGCCGATGTGACTGCGCCGACTCTGCAATGTATTCCAATTTAACCCGAATATTTGTAAAAAAATTGCAACAAAACAATTCGACGACATACCTTTATCTAACGTTCGGCTAAGGTCTGAACCTTAGGGTCCATAGCCGAACTCAGACCTAAATCTGAATCCCTAGATCTAGATCCAGGCCTGCACAAAAATTGCCAACCAGGCTCGAGCTTTTTGACCTTGACATATGAGACAATAGTTTTAAGGCAATGGACTGAGGTCTAGTGATCTACAAGTTATAGTGATATAAAATGATAACTACAACTGAGTCACATTTTCTAAACTAAGAAAACTTAATGTAATATATGCTAATTACACTAATTTTGATTTTGCACTTTTGTAAGTTTTCTACAAGTTGTTTTATAGACACAAGTAAAACTGTGCAAATACTTGTGTTAATTAGAAAATGAGTGGTATCTGCAAATTTATATTTGAGCACTAACAGCCATTCATAAGTCAGCTTCAGTTTTATACTCTTAAATTGTTTTAGATTAACTTTATAATTATTTTACTGTTTTAGTTTAAAAATCTGTGTAACATTATTGTGATGTAATCCATTGCCTCTTAGTAGATCAAACCCCAGTCCAATGCCAGTAAAAGTGTATGGTTATAAAACTTTATTCCCAAATATTTATAGAAACATTAGTTAAAGTAGTCAAACAATGCGTCACCTTATATGTTCTCAGTCTTAAATCAGTTTTTCATAAAATATAACTAACTTTTGTGTAATTGCAAAACTTGCATACTTTTCAAAAATTTCTTTAAACCTTTTCGCTAAATTTTAGTTTCTTATGTTAAAGATATGAATAGTCCTACACTCAGGTTCCTTGGCTCGAACTCGGACCTGAGCCTCGGACCTAGACCTTGATTGATAAACCCAAATATGAACTAGGACCTTAGGCCCTCAGATCCGGGCTTGGGCTTCAAGGTTCGAGGTGTTGGTGCCGACACTACCTTTGCTCAGATCTAATGGAGTATCTTGTTTGACACAAGTTTTGATACATATTTGTTGAGTGTTGAATCCTCCACCACGACCACATCCGCCATAAATGAATTTATTGCAGGTGTTATTACTTTTGTCGTAATAATAGCGAATAAATATAGCCTTACATAAACCAGTTTGCGGTCGAGAATCGCACGAGAAAACTAAATAAAAAAATTGAATTTAGCCAATAAGTAAAAGGCAACTTCAAATTTTTGTAATGTAGTTGAATTAAACGTAGCATACTTTCAGTGGTTTGCCCAAATGTATTCAAGTGTAAACAGAGTAAAATGATATTTATTAAATTGATTAAGTAAAAAGTCATTTTTAGTCACTGTCAAAACTGGACAGAACATCAAATATGACTCAATTTTGCTCAATTAACAGATAACTAAACTAAAAATTGAGCCAATCGTTTAAATTAGGAGCTAAAAGTTTGTTTTAAAGAATAGCATTTGTTTGGACTTTAAAATGGATGGACATTGAAATGCAACTCGTAAACATTATAAAAAAATTTCAAGGATCGAGAGGCAAATCGTTGCTTAAAAGAGCGCTTCACTACTTATTCAGCTCAACAAATCTTGATTTGGCAACAGTCTTATAGCTTTATTTACGCAGTACGCAATTTTCTGAGTTATTCTGGTGAGCCTCATTTTTAAAAATGTCTTAACTAATTAATAGAAAATAAAAGTTGGGCAATCTTATTATTTATTGAGTGACACAAAAATTGAAGATGCAGCAGACACAGAATGCTTCGAGTTGGCTCAATTCACTTTGTTAGTAACTATTAGTAACTCTTTTTTAAATGACTTCAAGTTCTAATGACTCAAACATCAAATTAAGTATTTTGATAAATATTTCAATCTTGGGCCTTAAGATTGAAGCGTAAATCTTACACAAGCTAAATGACCAAAAGATAGTTCATTAAACTTGCTGTATGTTAGCTTACAGTTTGAATTTGTATTAAATTGAGATAACTTAAATGTGTTTAAATACGTCAGTTTTTAAGTACATATAGCGAGCACCTCATTGTTTGATTAATCTATTAAACAAGCAACTTTTATTCTAATAATCTTTGTAGATTACATATTCTACAAAAAGATTTGACACGAAAGCACCTATAGTTAGACCATTTAAGTCATTTAGTTCAATTGTTTAATAAATGATCAAGTAATCAGACATATTTAATAATTATTTAAGACTTAAACACCAAAATTATAAAACAATCAAACATAAGTTGCAAATTAAAGTCTTAAATTCAAGTTTCTGTTAGATAACAATTTGTTTATGAACTAAAACAATTTGAATCGAAAACTTTAAGCTTTTTCTGCTTCAGAGCTATTGTCATCTGCGGGTTCAGGTGTAGTTGTAGTTACTTCTTTGCTATCATTATCTGTACTATTAGTCGGTGGCCACAGTCTTTTCCACATAGTCGGTGGTTTATATCCTGGATGCGTTGGAAGTCCAGGTCCAATAATTTTATAACCACCTAAGCCGTAGTGATGGATTGGAGAAAACAATCTATAATAGTATTGAAGTGGTGTTATTGGCGCATAACTGTAATAAATTGGTGGATATATAATTTGGGGTGCGATATAACTGCTGAGATATCGACCAAAATAACTCGGCTCGACATAACTGCTGACATATTTAATGCCGTCGTAACGAGGTGCTGTTATGTAAGAACTAACATATTTTGGCGTCAAGTATCCGAATCCACTGTATAATCCATACAAACTGACAAACGGTAATGAAATAACAGCAACAAAAACAAAAGTTGACTGAAATTGGTTACAAAAACATGAAATTATAGTTATTTCAATTTGTAGTTATTCAATAATGATAAAAATTGATACTCACTATAAATTTCATATTTTTATACAATTATCACTCTTGAGTCAATCAGATCAAATGATTTCAAGCCTAATTGATTTGAGGCACAGCTTATATACGAGGAGTTATTCTTTCAGCCTTGTTTTTATTTCTTTAATTGAAAGACTACCTCAATTAAAGTAAGATTTGCCTTTGCGTGCCTTGTGCTAGTTTTAAACTAACTTTAAAATTATGAAATCCAAACTGTTCAAATTTTATTGATTTTGATGTATTTTATATTTTAGAAATTCACAACCAAATATAACTAAAGCATTGATCGTTGGACAAGAAAGTCGTGGTTTAGTTATGTTAATTTAGTCATTTGTCACATGTAAAATCCTTGGTTCTTAAAAAATATAAAAATATTCTATGACATCGGTCGGGACAAGCCTAGAATGAATTTTATGTCTGTATCTAATTCGTGGAACTGTTTAACAACTTTTTACCTTATTATAAGCATCAAGCTTCAAGGATATTTTTTATGAACTTCAAGAGTAGATCTGACTGATCATCGCTTAAAAATCTGTCATTTTTAGGCAATCGAAGGGCTTAAAATAGTATGGCTTGTTTTATTGAATAAGATCAAACAAAGAATTAAATATTAAAACTCTAAAATCATTCACTTTAAAAGTAATGAAACTTTAGTAGTTATGTATTGAAACATTTTGCAGTTTTTTGTCTAGCATTTATTAAACTGCTACGACCCACTCCAACCCTCCTACAATAATGATTTTTGATGCATTTTGTTCTAAAATTCTATCTATTCTTATATTTAAGGTTAAAAATAACTTTAAAATGATTTATGTAAATGCATGACCAATAGACGACTGAACCTGTAATCGAAATCTTATCGTAGCCATTCAATAGAACGTAAGTTCATTAAAATGTTGGACTCAGTTTCAAAATACAGATGCTGTCGCTCTTTATTATTAAAACGATGGTTTAACTATCGGTCATAATTAACAAATTGAATGGCATGAAAAGTACGACAACACATCTGGAGTAGTTTCATTCAATAAGAAACATTGAAGGCATTTCCATTATTTTCACTTAAATTACGAGCACTATCAGTTTTAACAGATTAATCAAATTAAGATCATTTGTCATTCTCGATAAATTTGTAGCAACTTTTTAGACAACATTTTTGGCTGCCATTTAAAAACTTTGTTTACTTGACAAAAAATGTACATTTAAAGATCAGTTTGACAATGTTCTAAAAATCAACATTTTTGTTTATTCATTCGATGCCAATTTTTTATTACATTTAAATGTTTTTTATACTCAAGTTTGAATATAAATTTGGAAAAAAACACTTCAATCTGTTTGACTATCAGTGAATTTTTCTAACGGGAACTGGATTTTGAATTTGTATAAATTTTTTTATTGGGATTTCATTGAAAATAAATCGAACAAATTTTAATTTGTTGAAAAAATGAAAGTTCAAACTTTATTTGAACCTGTACTAATTACTTTAATACACGTACTAACTAATTTTGAAAACATTTCTTACTTAAGGGGTGTATTCGACGGGCCATTCAAGGTTTTCAACAAATTTATCAGATTATCAGTTTTTAAACTTTCAAATAAGACTAAAAACAGTTGTTATGAATGATAGCTTAGAATTTTTTGACGCAGTAAGCTACAAATCAAACTTATAAATGCAAACAAATGTTTGACAAAACATTCAAAAAAATAATGTAATATGAACAATTATTTGAAAAATAGATACAGTATTCAAGTGTTCTACAAATATATTTTATACTTAAGTACTAATAAGTAATATTCTGCCACAATCAAATTTAATCAAATGAAACACTTTCTACTACTTTAAAACTTGAAATACATCTTAGTCTTTGAAGGCATGAAATACGTGACAAATTTTTATAAAAAGGTTAGATTTGTTGAGCAATCAAGATTTTTCCTGCTGTTATTTCCAAAAAAACCTGCAACGACGAAAAGACTCGCTTTTATATATTGATTTGAATAAACTGAAAATCACAAAATTAGAAAATCTATCTGAATTGTTGAGGCTAACCTTCTAGATGTCGATAGGTTGTGATCGGTTTGAAATCAGGAAAAATAAAATATGGAGTCCCTTAGTTTATCATTTAATATTTAAATTGCTTTGAGGTGCCATTCAATACAACGAAGTAACACCTATACTATATTCATGTTTTTGTCAATAAATATTTAATGCATTAATTTCATAGTTGGACAGTTGTGTTGAACATTTTGTGTAACTAAATACAAATTTGAACTATGAAGATAAGAAATCCCATAAATTGGAAAGACTTGAAAAATGCAAAAGCAACTTCATAAGTTTATCCTTAACTTTTTACTTTTTATTTTTATCTCGCATGTGAGTCAAGTTTTCAGATAAATTTAAGCAGAATTCAAACTTCTTGGAAAATGCACTGCGTCTGTTTTTTCATCTATCTAATCTATTTGTTTATTCAATATCTCAAGCTTAATGTGAAGCCAAATTGACTCAGTTTTAACTGTTGCTATTTTTGAATTACTGAACTTTTAATGTTGTATAGATAGAGTGGCTTTGAAAAGAAATCGTCAATTTTTTAAATTCGAATATGGAATCGAACTTTAGGCAAGAATCGCAAAGACTAAGCTGAAGAAAAATTTGCTTTAATTTACAATCAAATACAACCACTATCCAATAGTTTTCGGTTTATTTTGAATGAGAATACAGTCTGACCCGGTTATAGACAACTGGTCGGTGCGTAGAACATAAGTTGCCTATAACTGGGTTTCCTATATCCAACTCTTTAACATATGATTGGCTTAGTTGGTACCGAATAAGTCATTTGCTAACAACCGGTTTTGCCTATAACCGAGTTGCCAATAGCCGGGTCAGACTGTAGCTTCATATTGATTAAGTTGAAGATGTCCAACAAATAGTTTAATCTTAAGTTGACATAATCACTGATAGTGAGCACGAAATATGAGTAGGACTTCTATTTCCTAATAGATCACGAAAAATGTTACAGCAAATCATTATGTCAAACAATGTTTTTTATTTCTGAGTATTAAAAGTAAGAAAAAGCAAAAATATTGTCGGTTAGAATGATGATACATTTGCAGGCGTGACACCAATCAGTAAACATCGACTGAACTTCGTGTTCATAGTTTTTTTTAAATCTATTATACATTAGTCATTATAGTGTTGAGATAGATTTATATTCAAGTCTTATTACTTGTTGGAGTGATTCTCAGCTTAAAATGAATTTTCAAATTAAAGTCTTGTTGTATGCTTTCATGTTAATGAGTTTGGTTTACGCGTATCCAAAGGGCGCACCAGAATCCGTTTGTGAAAGTCTGACGCCAGGTCATAGAGTAGATCCACAGACCATAGCTTCTCCGTATGAAGTTAAGGCCAATCTTGAGACTTCGCCTAATCCGTCAAATGTAGTCGATGTGATTATAAGCAGTCCTAGCGGAACTTCATTTCGTGGATTCGTAATACAGGCTCGACTGGCAACTGATCACAGTTCAATAGTGAGAGGACAGTTCAAAGCGACTGATGAACACAACTCTCGCACGATTTCATGTGGTTCAGTCAATGTATGATTTTATAAAAATTAGAATTTTGTAACTTTTTCAGTTGATTTTTCAACGTTTAGATGCTTTTGGAAGAACTGATTCCATAGTGCTACTAAAATAAACTGAAATGCTTAATGATTTACTCTGAATCGAATCATAACTGATTTATTTTCAACTTTAGAATACTTTAACACATTCAGATCGAAATGATAAAGATGTCATAACTGCTAAATGGTTTCCTCCTGAAAATTTCAACAAAGAAGTAGTATTTGTGGCATCAGTTGTAAAAGACAAGAAAACATTTTGGGTCAACCAAACTTCTAAACCTATTGCTATAAGTTATCTGTCAACAAATCTAAACCCAGAACCAAACCAACACAATCATAAGGTTAAACTAATTTAAATATTTCTTATATTCAGTTTTTTTTGAAGTACTGGCAAATATTTTTACAATATATGTTAATTATATTCACATAGGGTAAAGAGGTAGCCACCGCTGAAGGAGAGCCTGCAAATAAACATACCAGCAGTTCATCAATGATTTGTCTGAATCTCTTAACGCTATTTATAGTTATTTTAACGCCATTTATATAACTAGGATGATGTGTGAATTTCTATTTTTTATAGTTTGGTGATTTGGCATTAATTTTTTAAAAGCAATCTCCTGTTACTTTAATTAACTTTAATTAACTTGAATAACGCATTGGTTTCATTTTTGTTAATTCATTTGCAACAACAGATTAAGAAATGTCTAAAGCGATTCTCTATAAGTTTAGTGTACTACCTGTCTTTTAAATTATTGTCAACTTCTAAAAGTGTTTAATATTCTTAATACATTTGTCAATTATTGTTTTAACTGGTTCTGATTGACACAATGTAAACTGTGAAATCGTATTTGAAACTAATCAATTTTGGTAACAATTGTCAAATATACTTAATCGAGTAATCACTTTGGAAAAATTGTTTCATATTTCAGCTTTTACAAACCTATTCAATGGATAAATAAGTGATTCTAATTATTTGTTAGAAAAATGAGTAATCCGTTACTAATAAATGTGATTGTAACAAAATCGGAAATTACTAAACTTGCAAAGCGTCTGATGTAATATCCGTCAAAACAATTGTTTATTTTCAGTCATTTTTTAATAATTGAATAACCATTTAGGAGAATGGTTTTCACGGTAATTATTGCATAAAATAAATAAAATTTGAAGGAAGTCCCTTATAAAATGGGTAACTTTAGAGGAATTCATTAGTGTAGCAATTAGCGTGAATTGAGGAGACAGTCGATCAGCTTGAAAGGAAATAACTAACTCTATTCTAAATAAACTTTCATTAATATAAGAGTGAGTTAAAAGTATTCAATATAAGTTTATTTTAAAACTCATTCAAATAATACTCAATGGTTTTCGTATTGGTTCAGATGCTAACAAACAATATTGACAGCAAAATTAGTCTCAAGAAGTAAACCGTAGAGTAGAAGCCAATTATAGAGAATTGCTTAAACCGTAGCACAAAACAAAAAAGAAGAGTAACTCTTACTCTAAATGTAATACTAGTCTGTAATTATAGGGCCAATACAAATAGAAAGACATGATTTGACTAAATAACAGAAAACTTAATAGCATTAGTCTATTTAGGAAAAGTGACATTTTATTCAGTCAATTAAATGGATCAATTCTGTCTTGTTCGGTATATAACTTCATTTTAGATAGTTTTGTTTTCATAGTTAACTTTTGATGATTGAAAGTGGTCAATGTTTTCTACGAGCACAAAACCAAGTCAATTAAAAAACGATATGTTTGTTGTCCACCACTAAAGTCAAGGTCGGACTTTGGCCCCAACACACTGACCATTGGAGTGGTGTGAACGCCTCAGGGTATGATAACAGTTATTTTTTCTCTCCTCCCTTTCACCTGAACAAACTTTGCAGCAAAAATAGGTTTTCTATTATTAACCACTTTGTGTTTGATGTTTGCAAAAAGAGTTCGAAACATAAAAATAATATTTGAAAACATAGTGAACGTAAAAATGCTGAGAAGTTTATTCGTATTTTTGCTCGTAATAAGCAGTTTTTCATTTGTCTATTCAAGTTACTATAGAAAGACTAGATGTAAGTCTGAGTATGATTAAGTTTATCATCGATTTATATCAATTTTTATGGTTATCAAATTAAAAGACACGCCACACCATAAGTCATGTCTACAACTTGTTAAAAATTTTATTATTGCGGTTATTTATTAGATTGATGTAAACATGAACCTGTTAACAATCAATAAAAATATAGTTTTCATCATTAAAAAAGGGCCAAATCTTATGGTTTTGTTTAAATTTCAGCCTAAATATTTTGAACATTTAGACCTCGTTTTAGATGGAATTGTCATAAAAACTTCGAAACTGAGAGAAAATACTAAATAATTAAAATAAGACTTGATGTAGATCAGGAATCATCGTTTGAATGCATTTTATTTAAATTATTCAAATATTTTGCAGTCAGTCCTCTATCGCTGTTCAGTTTTGTGACATTTCACAACGATGAATGTGAGACCAGTGGCACGGATGACACGACAAACGGGACATGTTATCTGCCAAAAGACTGCGTTCAACTGAAAGGTCAAGAGAGAGGATCGTGCGCTAACGGCTATGGATCGTGCTGTGTTTGTAAGTATTCTATTATACAATCATTTCAAATATATAAAAATTAAAAAGTTTTAAAAAATGCTAAAAATATTAAACAAATTGATTGACAGTCGAGAATACGTGCGGCAACACAACGAGCGCGAACGTGTCGTATTTCGTGAATCCTAGTTGGCCGCAAACTTACGACGAGCCCTCCAGTTGTACGTTCAGAGTCAATAAAATTAATCAACAGGTAATTATCACTCACTTTGAATTCTGATGAATATTATATAATGTTGGGCTTTACTGCGCAGTTGTGTGTTATAATGTTGAGTTGATGCTCAGATCTTCTCTTACTTTACTTATAAGCCAACTGTGGGGGGTCAAAAACAGATAATCAAACTATTCTATTGTACGTTTAAAATCATTTAGATATCAATTCAACTTTTCAAAGATTTGATGCCCATATTAAGCTACGCCCCCCAAGTTGACTCTCAAATAGTGTCGATTTTAAGTTTTTAATAAGAAAATCACAGCCGTAACCAGTGGGAGCTATAGCCCTCCAAATTTCTTCAAAATTTAAGTGTAGGTATTCAGTAAAGTTGTTACAAAAACTTTGAAACAGTACTTAAGAACCGAAAAGCTATTGTCACAATGAAGAAAGCAATACTGTTATGTTGTTTTCAAAACTCATAAATCTAAGTTAAGCATATTAGAATGATACAAATTGATCAATGATCTTATACTTTAATCAATTCAATTATTTGATGCAACCAAATAATCAAACCTTTCAAATAAGATGTTAAAACACTTGCAATAAAAGAATTTTTGAAATGCTTTGAATTCTGATTGAACATGGACTGATATTTACTGGAGAACTTCAGATTTCTAGGTTAGGTTACGATAGTGAGCAAAATAATTGCCAACTCGATTCCTACAAAATTTGTCGTATGTAAACTGAAGACTTAATAGCGACGTTTATTTTTAATAATAAATTTTGTGGGAATCAAAATTGACAGTTATTTTCCTATTAAAAGCTTGAAATCAACGACATTTTTAAGAGTTAGTTTTGAAGACGTGGCCTGGTGCGAGCAGTAAACTTTCGAAAAATTAAGCTGATTTCGAGATGACTTCTAGCGACGTAACAGAACGATTCGATGCAGCACAGTTTCTTTCTTAGATTTATAGTAAGACCTGGTTAATTGAAAGCATTAGCACAAACTGCATTGTTGCCGACAGCAGAGCTCAATATTCACAACCCTTTCGTTAATTCTCACTTAATTGCGATTGTCAAAATTGTCAAAATTTGTCAAGTTTATATTGTATCGTCGAATTTTGTCTTCAAAACAATTATTAATTTAATCGAAATAATTTTGATGAATTGAACAATTGTTTGACAGATATGTCAATTACGCGTCGATTTCATCGAGTTTGAAATTGCGGGTCCAACAGAGTTTGGGCCAAATGTCAATCTAGATAACGTTGGATCTAGTTTTGGATCAATTAATACTGAGTCAAACTGTAAGGACGATCTCTTCGTTGTGACCCAATCCAATCGTAATCAACCGATTCCTATATTGTGCGGACGTAACAGAGGACAACATTGTATTGAATCAATTAAGTCTTTGTCATTTATTTCCTAACTAATTCTACTCTTATCTGATTAAGTGTTTATTCCGGTCGACGAATCTGACACTAATTCGATTGCATTCACTTTTCTGACTGGGATTAAAGAATTTCCGCGCAAATGGAAAATAAAGATAACGCAACTGCCATGTTCTCTATCACAAGAAAACTTAGGTTTGATTCAATGAGATTTTGCAATAATACAATAGCAGTTATGTCTAATTAGAATGATTTTTTAGCTCCTCAGGGATGCCTTCAATACTATACCACTAACAAAGGACTGATAAAAACGTTCAACTTCGAAGGAAAACGTTATTTGCAAAGTGAGAAAGATTTTGTTTCAGACAAATTGTTCGTATTTTATTCGAGATTCTATTTATTGACAAAATATGATTACAAATTTTCAAGATCTCGACTACTCGATATGCATCCGAAAACCGAAAAATATGTGTTATTTGACTCTAGCAGCCGCTGATTTACCTGAAGAGCCAATAATCTTGACAACAAATGTAACAAATACAACATCAACCACTTTACCATTCCTCCCATCAGAACCACGACCAATACCTGAACCGATAGCTGATCCCATACCAGATCGCATTCCTGCCCCGATTTTCAACTATACAAACGTTGCTTTGCCACTTAGGGGTCGATCAGCGATGCGAACAACTACGACAACAACAGTAGGAGAAAGCATTTGCCGCAACGATCACTACTGGATCACATATCCCGGAAGCAACAGAATCTGTGCTCATGATACCGAACCACTCACAGATCCGGTCACAAGTGAGTTTTCACATAAAATCTTATTTCGACTTAGGAACATAGATTTCAAAAATTGAAATATTCATTTAGCAATTAGTTTACTTATTCTGAGTGTTTTTATATGAATATATAGTTTCGACAAACTCTCATCAAGTGATTCATTTCCATTCTCTAACGTGGAGTCAAGCACTAGGACTGGACAATTACCCGCAAGGTTTCGCTGTTAACTTCGCACATTCTCCCTGCACTCACGGCTTCATTTAATACGAATAAATGTTAATCTTAATCATATCGAACTCAAGTTCAACGTCTAATTGCCAATTAAGTTGTACTCAGCTCGTTAGGTGAAGGTTTTTGGGGTTTAATTTATTGGATATAATATGAAAACTTGCAAGTATCATTCTACTCTTAAAATCATAACTTTTTGATTTAATTTTGATACTATTTTGCTAACATTTGTAATATAACATAAACAGAAGAATAAAGTTGTCCAAAATAATGTTTTGTTTTGTGAATTCTATTGAAGATTACTTATGGTAAACTATTGTAGTGGTTGAATAATTTTTCATAGTTATAGTTTTGGTGCTTTTCTCTAAACTTAACCATCAATTTCTTGTTGAGATCTCTCAAAACAATTGAAACAGTTTATGACTATCGGAGGAATGGATCGATCATTTTTCACATTTAGTTAGAGTATATTGGATTTGAATGTTAAAAGCTAAATTAAAAATGCGCAACTACTTGTTTAAAACTGGTAACAACTAATACATGGCACAAACTAATAATAAAATTCATTCTCAAATAAATAGTTGTTGAGAACAATGATTATTCAGTCCCATAAGTGCAAGTTTTCATTGTTTGCTTTATTTTTCGTGACTTTTCTAATAAAAATGTATTTAATTAATGCTTATGGAGATCAATACTACGAGGGATACAACAATAGCCATTTTAATCAGTAAGTATTAAGAAATAAACTGAGAGAATCGGGTTATCCTCTGCACCATTATCGAAACCGTCAAATTCGTAAGCTTTATAGAGTACATAATTATAGTTTGTCTTACAGAATAGCAACCTTATGATAATGTTAATAAATTTGGAATACCTCTATTACTTGCAGATGATTTTAAGGACTCTGACGATTCTGCAGCCAGCGGTAGGTTTAGCATAATTTTTGTCAATTTTAATTATTTAATTCTAGATTTTTCGAGCAATAATTTTTCTTAGTTTATGGTCCGATTAGAGAGGATGGCGGCCCTCATATGTAAAACTATTGTTAGGATAAACATTGAGTTCTTCAATTGAAAAATCATTAAATTAGTTTTTAAGGATTTAAGAACTAAGAATATTTTAAGCGTCTAACGAAAACTCAATAAATTTGAGTGAAAATTGAGAACAAACTGAATCTTAAAAAGTGATTCTTGAAATAGTTTCAGATCGAAGAATCAAAATTAAAATTTGAGATCACTTTGAAGGAAATGACAAAAATATCCGTACTTACAGATTTTTCTATTGATTAACTGTTTTGTTCAGAACTTTAAACTATAGGTAGTCCTTAAACCTGCGAGTGTTCAAAACTTTAACTGATTTGAGCAAAACATTAACTGTTTTCAATAAGTTTTAATCTTTAATGTAAAAAGATTTCAAGATGTTAAATTCAATTTTAATTATTTCTGAAAATTTGTTTTTAAGTTGAATACAAAGAATATCGATTAGTTATTTATTCTTTTCTGAGACACTTTGGCAGATAGGTTTCCATATTTTTAAAATAATTTGCACAATTATTAGAAGTGATTTCTTCATAGCTATCTTTTTGCCACCATACTCGCCATTTTTAAACCGATTAAAATCTCTTTAGCCAATGAAAGAACTTTATAAAGAGATGTGAGGCTCAATATGAAGATTAACTATGAATTGGTTAACACTAGCTTTGAGAAAATCACTTCTAAATTGCGCAAATTATTTCGATAATATGAAAATCTATCTACCAAAGGGACTCAGAAAAGAATAAATAATTGATATTCTTTGTATTCAATTTAAAAACAAATTTTCAGAAATAATTAAAATTGAATTTAACATTTTAAAATCTTTTTACATTAAAGATTAAAACTTATTGAAAACAGTTAATGTTTTGCTCAAATCAGTTGAAATTTTGGACACTCGCAGGTTTAAGGACTACCTATAGTTTAAAGTTCTGAACAAAACAGTTAATCAATAGAAAAACTCTGTATTGTGAAGTAAAAGAAAATGTAGCATTTCCTATTTTCATTCTCGACTCTTTATATGCTTAAATGACAATTCAGTGATTAGTCAAATTATAGTTTCATAAAACAATTTAGTTTTTAGTAAGAAATTATCAGATTCAATAAATGATACGACATTCATTTCTTCTTAAAACAAGATGCATTTTCTTTCGATGAAAAAGACTCAAGCAAAACTACAGAAAAACTGTCACTAAGGTGTCGAAACAGTGTCAGATTAGATATCGGCAAATGTGCGAACAGAGCAGTAAATGGGTGGACAACGAATATAAAAACAGAGAAATTAGACGAAAATGCGTGTAAAGCCACGTGGCGTATTCTTTGTAAGACTTATTCGTAGATCGACTTCAAACTTATGACTATGTTTTTTATTTTAAATTTTATACAGAAAAGGTTGCGCAACGGATTTGTCAAAGAAAAGATGTTCCGCACAAGAATCAAAAATACTCTCCGAACGATTTTTTGCCATCCAACAAATGCTAGAATCGAAAGATTGTAAAAACAGTCCACGAAATTCTACCAAATGTCAGTCATCATGAATTTGTTTCTAGACAGTTTTTGACCATCAATTACACTGTATTTAATACCAACGAATAAACATTTTATTTTACTTTATTATTTTCATAACAGTTTCATAGATCATAATTATTCATAATAAAGTATTATTTTCGAAATTTGAAAGTGTGTAAAATGTTAGAATAGGTTGCATTTTCTAGTTTAATGAATAGTCACGTCTATTTACATGAATATTTCAAATAAAGAGATGAGAAAATAAAACTTTGTATCACTGTTTTGGTTAGAGTCAGCCCGTTATCTCAGGCTTACGTGATTCATAACTGTATGTTTAAGGTGTTTTCATTATGCGCACGTCAAAACAAATTTTTTCAAATTCGAATTAATTTTAGGAGTTTTTAATTATTTAGCAGTTTCAGTTCTAACCTTTGATTCGTTGGAGTTTGAAAAATGTTAACATTAATTCATTAGTTTGTATTGGCACAATTGGTGTAGATTTGCAAATACAACGATATTTTTGTCATGCGATTCTGTCAAAAACGATACATTCATATTGTTTTTAGTAATCATATTCAATTAATATTAGTGTTGGAAAAGTAATTTTACATCTTTATAAACATAGGTTAGTCATAGGTTCATGTAACAAGTACATAATTCAATTGCAATAAAACAATCTACAGGGTTATCAACAATTAGCTATACCATTATCTTTCTTTATAATTTGTAATAACCTCTAAATATTGTTATAATGATGCAATGACCGCAAGATAATGTTTGTAGAAACTTGGGGAGTTAGTAGTTATAAATATATTGACTGTATAGTTTTAGATTAGTTAGTTTCGAAATGAAAGAAAATTTAAATGGTATAGTCAATTGTTGATAACCCTGTATTTGCAACTTGTTAAAACTTGATATCTGGTGATAACTTGACATGATTTAAGCCACGATTATCTGAGTTTTGGAGCTTAGGGGAAATTAACAAAATATTAACTGTTTAATTAATAAGTGGCGCTCAATAGTTAAGCGAACACTAAAAGTAATTTTTCTAATTGAAGTGGTATTAATTCAATAAATGACTAAATGGAACACTGGTATGTTAGTATGAAAAATAAAAATTTAGTAACTTTTCCAGCAGTTATAAATGCTTATAGTAAGAATAAAAGCTATAGTGGCTTTAAATCAACCGTATTAGGGCGAAACAGCAATACAATACAATCAACTGTATTGTGTCGAAACTAACAAACAGCCTATCAAACGCATTGTTGCGATTCAATTAGAAAATCAATTATATTTATTTGTAAAATTAAAATAATAAACTTTTTGATAATGGACCAGGCTCATGTAGATCATAAGCAAATGTAATTATGTCAATATTCATATATATTGTGACGATTCAGAATTGTCTGCAATCGAATTGACAAAAGAGGCCGTAGAATTCTTGCGTAAAGCAATGAGTGAATGGACCGATTTTCAACATAGATAATGTATAGATAAATTCAAAAAGGCTTCAAATTGATCTCTTAATTAAGGGGCTTAATAGGAGATAACCTTCATATCTGAAAAATATAGTTTCTTATCAAACATCGATTTCAAAGATATGTTTAAATAATGCTTTTTGTATTGTTTTGACCGAATAACGAAGTCAGCTGAAGTCACATCATCAAAACGTTACTTAAAACTTTATATCCTATATTTGTGTTGTTAGTCCATTAGTCTAAATGACAGATCAAAATAAAATGACTCAAGGCTTAGAGTTCGTTTGCTCGCAGGTATAAAAGTTCATTTCAAGTTATTTTCAATGATTTTTGGCATAAAACAGTTGAAAATAAACTTAAATTTGACATGATGTTAGTGAGCGATCAATTTAACTCTTTTGAACTTGACTGTATAAAATCAGCTAAAAGCTATGCTTCCTTCAGATACTTTTGAACTAGGACACTTCCTATAGTGTGGTTTATAGGAACTTGCTAGCCATATTAAAATTCAAGGGAACCAAAGCATGTTTCAGAGCAAATTATCAAATTTTATTTAACAACAAAAGAGCACTACATTTTTAGAAATTGGTTGATCAGGGAATTCCCCTGGACGTTACGAGATGTGGTCACTTTGCTTCTAACTAATGTAAAACTATTGACTTGAGTGAAATTTCTTTTGAGTAGAAGTTTTTAAATCAATTCAAAGTACTCCAAGATATTATCAATTGGTTATTGGGGGGATAGTATGAAATAGGTACGGTCGAGAATTACAAGATTAATTATATAGGTATATAGTGAATGATGTATAGTGTCTATGGTTAAAGTTTCCAGGTTCGGAAATTAAAGGTTAAAATGTTATAAACAAATTCATTTTAAATTTTATAATGATAATTATGAGAAAATTTTAAGATTTTGAATTGATTTTTAGTCAAACAAACTTAACATAACCCAAAAACAACCCAACCTAACCTAGCTTAACCTAACCTAACTTTGCAACCGTAGGTTTCCGATCCGGGAAACTTTATATATATAGACACTATACATCCCCCACTATATACCCATATCATTTAAATTATAAATTTCGACCGGGCCTATTTCATACTATAGTCAATAAAGAATACATTTAAGTAGTTTCTCACATTGGAGACTGAGAGGTTAGGCTGACGTCAAGCCTAAAACCAAGTGGTTGAGAGCAGCCTAAGACTATAGACTACGCTATCTTATAGTTAGAGATAATGATTTTCGGTATTATTTATTTTGAAAACTTGGCGGTTAAAATAGGTTACATCAACTTATTTAGAAATTCGGTTATTTTCGATATCGAAAAAAATTATTAAAAATTGACATCAAAATTCGGTTTACTCAGTTTAAAAATTAATAATCAAGAATATCTTCTGCATCACTATTGAAATACATAATCATTTCCATTAAAACTGTCTCAGCATTCATTTTATATCTTTTAGGATTCCGAATGTCACGAAGTTAATGAAACTGAATGATCTTTCGGTGTCTAAACTATTTATTGCTTTACATAAGTAATTAATTGCTATAGACTTTAAGTTTTATCATTGTTTATCTCCTACTAAGCATAGTTAATCCCTGAGAAACATTCGGTTAATTTCGGTATGTGACCGAAAGCTTTGATAAAATTTCGGCGGTTGGAATCTGTTAAAGTAGGTTTCAAACCGATAATCATTATTTCTACTTATAGTCTTCCAGCCTAAAGATCACTCCTTAGCTTGGTGTTAGGCTTGATTTTTAACTCTACACTACTATCAGCATTTTAAGTTACAGCACAGTCATCTAATGCTATCTTCTAATGCTATACATCAAAGCATATATTTTATCTTGCTCAGACAATTATTTCAGGCATAGTATAATTCTAGTGTTATTTCAAATGTTGAAGTTCAGAATCGAAAGATTATTGAATCATTGTTATAATTAACAAATTAGTTGAGAAGAATCGCCTATCTTTTCTAATGTTCTATAATTCTGTAACTGAACATCTATTTAGTTCCCAAAAACGTAATATTTATATATATGATACATACCTGTGGCATAAGATTATTAATCTCACTAAACAACGAGTTTAATCAACGAACTTGCAAATACTTCAGTTTTGAATATTGAAATTTGAGACAAACTCTATTGAGTTATCGCATCTTTCAGTGCAGTCAAGACATTTGATCGGATCGTCAATAACTCTTTTAATGCGTGGCAGTAAATATTCATTTACTTCTGGAAGATACGATTTGATTTGCTTTGGATTTAAAACAATGTTCAATAGATCCAATGAATACAGTCTTTCAATATTACTCGTACTCTTATTTTTGACAATACTATTTCATAAATTTGATGGTCAAATATACGATTATTTCGATGACTCTTATTATGCAAATAAATTTAAAAGATATCGTTCGTATGGCGATCGACCGTTTAGATTAAGGACTTATTCGGGATATAATTATGGTTTAATTTGAATCAGTTTGAACTTTAGATTTGCAAAAAGTAAAACACCTTTCTTTTAATTATTCAGATAACAAACGAGAGGATTGTCTATTTCGATCAGTTGAAGATCCATCGCCCCAATTCGGTGAATACAGACTGTTCTTATCAAATAATATTCTTAAAAAATGTTAAAATATTATTTTGAAGACGCATCTGAGGGTTCAGCTGGAAGGTCTGGATATTTGACCAATAAAGTACTCTCGCAACCAATAAATTATGGTCAGTAACTAATTATTATAAATACAGCGATCAAATATTTTCTTTAAAGGAATAACAAGGAAAGCTTTATATTTTCGATAATTATGACTTTTCTACTTTTTTACACGTTGACAAATTTAATTTAAGTGATGCGCAAAAATTTCAAAGTTTCGCATTTTTACAATCTTTTGAAAAACTGAAATCAATTTTTTGTATGGACTTGTTTAAAAATGATGGGCTCGTAAAAAGACTAATGTTTAATTGAAATAACTTTAGTCAGTTTTAGAAAGATTATAACAAGTTTCAATAATCAAAAGGAACTTTTTGTTTTACAGCCTTTACATTTTGGGAAGAATACTTTAGAAGAAATTAAAAACAAATCAATCAATAAGAGCTGATAAGAAACTGAAAGAAAGCCTATACTGGAAGCTTACTGTTTTTGCAAAACAGCAAACAAAACAAAACAATTTTATCTAACTTTTAGTTCGTGCTATGATTACAATGTATTTTTGAATCGACTGAAATAGAAAACAAATGTAATGCTATCCCTGTATTCTAAGTGCACGAAAAATTGTGCAAAACGTTGCAACAAATTTATCTGTGACACAATTGTGACAAATTTAGTGTAAGGCATAAATTTGATTTTGCACAGGTATGACTGAGACTAATTAACTTATTTAATATCGAATTAATAATCTGAAAACTCATTTATATGCACAACTATTTCATATTAAGATGTCCATTTAATAAGTAAAGCATGAAATCTAGGTATTTTTGTTGTTTTCAAGGTTTAAATTGATGTTCAAAATTTGTTAATAAATGGATCACTCAAACAACTAATAGAAAAACACGATCCTAAGTATATCACAATTAGCTCTTTTCGATTTTACAGACGTTTGGGTAAAAAGTCAAAATCTAAAACTTAAAGACCTGTTATTAGACTGGTTCCAATCTTAACAGGACTATGCTTTCAAAGTAAATAAATCAATCAAATTGTTCGGTGTTTTACTCGAGTAATAAGACAGTACTGAAGACGAAATATGAGAGATTCTTAACAAAGTACTTGTCAGCAGATGCCTCATGAAAATGCCTAAACGTGCAATATTGTCGGTATAGGCCATAGATCCCACTTTAATTTTCTCCAAACGGATTAACATGGAGAGTAGTTTTTCTGCCCAAAAAAGCCTTATTAGACATATTTTTATAATTTTCTTAATAAATATGTTACAAAACATATAACTATGGCAAGTGTCATAATAAGTCTATCATATTGACGACTTCAAATTGAAATATATTAACTATTCATCTGGTATGCAATTGATATTCTGTTTATGCAATTTTAACCACTGTTTATATTTTGGTTGGTGAAAACATTATTTTTAAGTTTGGCTGTTTTCTCAATTTTGTGCACACTACGCCAACTGTTTGAATCTAATCTCTTTGCAATTATATACTTGTCGATGGGCCACATGTAAGATTAGAGAAACTTCGTTCAAACACCTGGGGTAATGCAATCGAAATAAAACATTTAATATTTTCAATTTTTTAAATTGACAGTAACAATACATTAAGAGTAATGTTACAAAACCTCATACATTTATTTAAATGGTGTATTACATCACTATTAGCCTTCAAAGTTTCATTTGCTTAACTTATTGCGTTTTTCAGATACTAAAGAACAACAATTTCTCTGTTCTTATAGGCTTTCGTGTGACGTGTTGGGTATTTTAAAAGCAAAAATATCATTTTGTTTGTCTTTTGGTAACCAATTTGCATACTAAGTAATGGCCTAATCGAACTAAAGGTAAAAATGAATATTAACCCCTAATAAGTACTTTAGAAAAAGTCAGTTTCATAGATAGCTTTTCTATTACGCAAACTTTAATTTACATGATAAACCAAAGTATTTTCGATATTGAGCATATGTTTCGATTCACAAACAATAGCATACATAATAGTGGTTGTTTGTTCAGATAACTTACAATTGAAATAACATCTAAGTTATTTAAATATTTCGTGAGTCAGTCAATTTGAAAGCATTGACATAATTGCGTAGAAGATAGTAACATTTAAGATGAAACATACGATGGCAATACTATTACTATTAGCGCTCATTTACGTCAGTTCAGTCGAGTGTCAGTTATTACCACTCAATTTATCAGAAGAATGTCGAACAAAATTAAAACCTGATGCTATCGTATGCATTGATGAGAGTGCGGTCAAATGGAAGGCAGACTTGAAGAAAGAACCGTTTGATGGAAAGGCATGTTCTGCGCTCTGGGATGTCATGTGTTGTGTTAATAAATCAAAAAATATTGACAAATGTAATCAACAGGATATGAAAGTTCTTGAAGACAATTTCGACTCAATTCAAAACAAGTTAGAAAATAGTGATTGTAAACAAAATAAAAGAGATTCTGTTAAATGTTAGAATTATTCCCACAGTTAATAAAGAGCACTATTAATGAGTATCACATTGATTATTGTTTTATCGAACCAGTATTTTGAACGAGTCAAAGCCGTTTTCTAAAACTTCTTTACCTTTGTATCTGGATAGCATTGAAATGCGAAAAACTGTGTGCGAGCTCTATCTTAAATGTGCACCTATTAAAATTAAAGCAGAGTCTAAGCTAGCTTGAGCGAAGTTGAGCTAAAACTAATATCATTTAGCTCTTCATTTGACTGAACAATTCAAAAATTGACAGTATAACTGTTCAAATTACGAATCCACCAATGTTTGATGAGTTGAACAAAAATTTGAGCTTATCTTTAACTGATTAGAATTCTATATTCTCAATGTAACTACAGAACTATAAGAAGTCAAATATTGAAATGAACAAATTTTAAACACCTAAAAATTGTTGCAATATAAGCTCGAATTTGAAGTTCGAGACAAGGCTCGTCTCAAGCTTATGATCTGCACTGATAAAGTATTCAAAAGATTTATAGCGATATAAGACTAGAACTTTTTTACTATTAACCAAGTATTTGAATATATCACAAGATTATCACTGAGCAAAAATTTTTCAACACTCAATTAGCCATAAGCTCAAAATACAAATAAAACTTTTTTGCTGTTTAATGAAATTTAGTATTTGATAAGATTTTAAATTAGTGGTCAAAATGGATAAAAATTACGAATCAAGACTGAATGGCGTTTTTAAATAGTAAGGCATTTATTTATTAAGTTTTTCAACTGGGAGTTGATTATTTCAAAATTGAAAATTGCAGTATAATATACTTGAGAAAAACATTAATTTCACGTTATAAGAGATTAATATTAGTTAACATGAAAATTGAAAATGCTTAGAAAGTGAACGAAACCTGTTTCATTTTTATTTATGTATAAAATTAGTAAGAGAAAATATTGGACAAGTAGCAGTCACTTTTGTTGTTTCATCAATAATTCACTATTGGCTCTATTGTGGACTTTGAATAATAGTTTCATCTAACTGCGATCGTTCTGACATTGTTTGAGACGATGACTGCGATCCGAAATCTTCAATAGTTGTCAGTTGAGATGAATTATGTTGAATTAAATCTATTTGTTTACTAATTTTTGATCTAATGGTTTCAAGTCTGGTAAAAGTTGATTTGTTGACTGTTTTCAACTTCTTATAAAGTTTTCGAATTCTTTTAAACAAAACACTGAATTGTTTTACATCTTGTAATGACATTTCATTGAAACGAAGAGAAGACAAAACTCTCAAATAATACTTTGTCGATAATTCGTGTTCAACTGTAAGCGTTAGAATTCTATGAAAAACAACAAAACAATTATTTGTCAACTCAAGTCAAATTAGAAAAGCATTTAAAAGACTAACCGGTTTGCTATAGAAAGTGCTAAATTTCTGTGGCCTTCATCAGATATCAATTCGATCAGAAAGTTTATCATATTATCGAGATTTACATAACTAAGATCTTCCGTAAAAACAGTTTCGACCGTTGGAATAAAACATTCTTCGAAGGCATTCTGTCCCTTTAAATTGGTCTTCATTTCGATACCAGAATAAATAGGAAAAAAAACTCCCAGAAATTGACGCATTTCATCGCTTGAATCGTTGTCGTACCAAAGGATTATTAGTTTAGACAACAGTTGTGACGAATACATACGACCTTTCATTAGAAAATCAATTCAAATATTAATAGAAAGAAACAATAAACAAAACGTTTCAATCAAACAATACCTAAAATAAATAGTTTTGCAATTCCTTTGGCAATAATAAGTCGAATATTATCTGATTCTGAGTAGAGATGCTTTAAAAGTAATTCTGTGAACAACTCTATAAAGCTCTCGTCCTCCTCTTCTTCTTCCTCTCCCACCTCAACAACAGTGTGTTCAGAATCATTTGCGATGAGATCATTATCAATAATAGTGTTATCATTATCTGATTGATTGTCCTCTATGTATCGACTATTTTGACAAGAATTTTCTTTATTCTCTTCATTGCTCGAATTGTACTTATTTAGTTTATTATCATTATTTTGCTTCGTTTTAGTCTTCTGTTCAAAATAACTTAATCCGTGAAAACATAAGAAATCCAGAATACATTTGAGAGCATTTTCTTGTGCTTCGTCAGAATCAAAGTTTAAAATCTGTAAAAACAGGAACAGAATGAAAACTTAGTATTATTGAAAAGCTTTGAAAACTAATACCTGAACAAAGAGTGCGAAATACTTTTTAGCCAAATCCATAGATAACAGACACGAAAGACCCAAACATTTGATACCAATACTACGAGTAGACATTTCCAAACTTGTGATACTGGGTATGACCTAATCAGAAGTTCAAATAGAATAAAGTTCTAAATATAAGTTCATCAAAAAAATTGATATCAGAGCTATTCGAATATATTACAAGTCTTTCTATAAGCGTCAACAAAACTGAATTAACGTCTTTGAAGTTGCCGAATTCAAGACAACCACAAAATATCTGAAGACAACGCGATAAAGCATAAGGATTGTCCTGTAAATCGAAAATGAAATCAGTTCACTAGAAAATGTCTAAATTTATAATTGTAGTTAGAAGCGTAAAACTAACTGATAATTTTTGTGTTTTAGTTTGATTGATCTGAGAGGCTTGTGTTGATTGAGTGCTTTGTGTCATTTGAGTTGAATTAATCATAAGTCTCTTCTCCATAATCTCGTTCTTCTGCTCGGTCAAGTCATCGATTATATCTTTAATACGTTTTGCTTCTAAGAAGTCGTCCTTACGTTTAGCAGATTCCAAGTGATCCCTTAATTCATTAATTTTGACACTAATTCTTGCGTATTCCAGCTCAAATTGTCTCAACTGTTCCGCATTAACGATTGCTGCATTTTCTGTCGATTCTTGAGAGTGAACATTAGCCTGTTCGTCGACTTCCATATCAGTTGTACTTATGTTATCAATAATGCTTACAGTGATATCTAATAACATATTTGAGTCACTGTTTAGCGCAAAAATTTTCATGATGTGTCGAATATAATTGTCTAGTTTTTCGAACAAGTTCTCGTTTTTCAGTATATCAGTCAAATATTTGCGTAATATTTGCCTGAAAGCGAATCAATCATTAGATAATTAGAAAAATAAGTCAATATAAATCAAGTTATTGAATACCTTTGGGCCTCGTCTCCAATCTCTAAGAGTTGCCCCATTAATAGTAACTGATTAAACATAAACTCATACTCCATCAATTCGTGCACTTCATGTTCTTTAATCAGTACTTGTTTAGCAAATCTGTCAAAAAATGGTTTCAATGAAAAATCTATTTTTTAAAATTTGAAACTTAGTTAATCAATCCATAAAAGATTAATCGAATTGAAATTGAAGGGCACAAAGTAATGACTTACGTATCCAGGTAAGAGCAATAATGTGGTAAATCTGGTAACACAGTGTCGACAACATCAATTTTTTCTTCAGTCGCCTGATTTGACTGCTGTGAATCGGAGTCAATCATATCTTGATTATTAGAACCTTCAGTAATCTGAACAGTAAGAGTGATGTCATTTTCTTTTGCAAATTTAGCGATAATGTGCCAAAGGAATGCCCTCTCAACAGTCAGCTCAGCTTTCGTTATTAAATTCCATTTATCAAGATATTTAACTCTGAATTCATCCAACATTTTATGAAATCCAGTGACTCCGTTGTCGTCAATATCTTTATGAATGTGACTAAAGTAAAGATAAAGCATTTTCTCTATTAGATCTGGATCTGATTGAATATCAAGAGAATAAAGAAGAGCCACAATATCGCCGTCAAATGTTTTGACCCAATTCGGCAAAAGTTTTGTTTCAACGGTTCGCTTCACAGCAGGACTTCTTTCGTTGAGTCCATTCTTCAATATCTGTAACCTCTTATCGATTTCAAACATTTTAATTTGAAATTTTTCAGCAATTAATGTAAATGCTATATAAAAAATGAATCAATTGAAATGAGCTTAAAGAGAGCTAATGGGAAATAATAAACGAATGAACGGAGATACCAGTCTTTCTGATGATATCCTTCACATCTCTCGTCGCGTAAACAAATTCATCGATCGTGTGATTGGTTGGATGTAATGACTGGAGACACGATTGTCTCACGTAAAAGTCTGGATCATTTTTCAAATGAAACTTAAGCGCAGATATGACCAAGTCTTTCGGGTCATCAACTTCTTGGAATCGATGTAAAGCGAGTGCGGCCACAGATCGGATCGACTTTTCCTTGTCCGCGCATCGGTCCAGTAATGCCTGACAAACGTATTTATTAAAAGTTTAGTTGACAATCATTAATGAAGATATCTTAATAAATTGAGACCTTTTTGAGTCTGTTGTAAACATCTGAATCGATATCTTCTAAATTTGTGAACAGCTTTTTGATAAGAACACAAGTATTATACCTCGTACCAGCATTTACTGAGTACAAGTAATTGATTAAAAGTTCTTTAATTATGATGTCAGTTAAATTGAGTTCTTGTTTTGATGAAGTATTAGTCAGTTGCCTTCGAGAGTCTTCTTCAGTAGTGAACGATTCACTTCCGAGCGATTCCAGACCTAACTCATCGGCACAACTCGTGTCCAACTCCTTTGAAGCAGCTGGCGGTCGATTTTCCTCGTCAGACCTGTTATTTTCTTCTTCTTCCTCAGTAGTTGCTCGGCTTCTGTCGGCGACTGGAGCGTCACTTGTTGTAGAAAATGATCGCAAAATATTCGAAATAAATTCGATGACATGTTTAGTAAAGGGGGACTTTGGGTCGAATTGGAGGCTCAATTTAATGTTTCGAATCAACTCGTTCTTAAACTCGTCGCTTCCTGACTGAATTTCAAATTGAATAAAAAATTGTTTTAAAGTTTCATTTTTAAAATTGACTGTCAATTATTTTAGAATAAAGTCGCAAATAGTTATCTATAATCATTAAAAAATAGAGAAACTAATATTGTTTTAAACAATAATGCGAACATTTGAAAAAATGAAAATAACAACATATTAAAAACAAGACTGACGTATTGTTCGTATAATTGGTTCATTTGTTTCAAACATTTTTGTTGTTTATGTAAATGTTGCGAACACGTAAACAATTGACGAATTGACAACAATTCCATTACTTAATTAATTGAATTGATAACTGGATTGGAACAACAGTTCAAATATTTCTTAATGTAATCAAAAACTATTCACATACAAAAAAGTGATTGTCAGCCAATCATTATTTTTAGCGCCAAAACACACCTCAACACCGATATAAGAGCCAATGATTGATCTGACTCAAAGTATTTCAAAGTAGTGTCAAAACTTACACAACGTAAACGTCAGTAAAAATTAGTACTTTTTAACATACGGTTTACAGCACTGTTTTCATCGAACATTGCCTTCTAAATAAGTCATAAAACATTTTTATTCTGATTGTCATCTAATGACACAAACATTTTCATAAGTCACGTCACGAAAAGGTTTTATCCCTTGAGAAATAACTTTTTATTAAGTTAACTAGTGTGAAAGTTATGTTCTGAAACCAATTTTTGTAACTTTTTTACTTACTTGCGTTATAAAAATAACTTTAAAGAAATTGATCTGTACAATATCTCATAGTTTGCAATACTTGAATAAGTTTTGAACGATCTGGCTCGGCATCTGTAGCCTTAACTGTTAAGGATGTTGTACTGAAATCCAAAGCCAACAAACAATTCGCACAAATAGGATCGATTTTATAAAGCAGTTAAATTACTAAAATCAATCAGAGTCACTCACTATTGAGAAAGAGATGATTTGACAAAATAATCAGTTCATTCTTTCAAACTGAAATTATCTGAGCAATTTTTCTAGTTATATATTTAACATTTTCGAACAAGTGCTTTAAGTAATAGTTGACAATTTTAATATACTATTGTTTATAAACGATAAAATCTCAAGTGTTTTCATTCATTCAATGATTAATTGATTGTATGGTTACCTTCAATGTTAATAAAGTTTAAACTTATATTAATGTAGAGTTTATGATTAATGAGCTCAAAAGATTTATTTACAATATGACAGAGTAAGTCTAAAGTAAAGGTTTATTTGTATATGTTAAGTCTATGAAACAAGTTATTTGAAAATATTTAGAGTACATCTTCAAGAATATTCAACATATACGAAGTGGAGGCACATGAAAAAATTTTCCGAGTCCAGCAAAATACCATTCATAAGTATTATTTAAAGCAAATAGATTACGATTACTATGGTCAAAATTATAGGTATTTCGAGCTAGCTTAATTACCACTCAGAATCCACTTTGTGGCCTCAAATCAATAATTCTCCATTGAATAGATTTTGAATAATACTATGATCATTTGAGTGCTCAAACTTTTGCTATTCAAACTCAGAGGATATTTTTGTATCTTAGGGCGACTACTGTTAACCTTGGTAAATATTGGAAAAGTATTGAATTTGTTTACAATACAAAATGTGAATATTTGCGCATGTATTGAAAAAACACTACTTCACAGGATGATTAACACATTGTGCAATAGTCTTCTTAAAATGCAAAAATCTCTTCTGAACTCTTTTCAAATCAACGAATACATATTAAAAAGCATAAGGTTTATATTTTTGAACTAATAATATATCTTAATTAAAACATAATATTCGATTGAACAGAATTTCTGTCAACCATTTAGAGTTATAACTAGTGCTTGGGTGAGACCTTAGATACGACAGTTAATTAAAAAGTAAAATAGATCACTGCATTCTTATATTGCACAATTCCCAATAGTATTCATAACTTTTTGTATAGATTGGTATTCTTTCTATTCAAAACGTTCAATAAATAAGCATTATAGTAGATGCATTTAAACTAAAGAAAAATTTTCTAATATTAAATGAGTTAGAAATCGACGAAAGTTGAGGCAATGCAGGCATAACTTACAAGATCTGTTGAATCAATCAGATTCAAGTGAATTCTCGTTTTGACTGCTTATAAAATAATTTAGATTTAGGAGCTAGTCATGAAATCGTTATGAAATTGGAATATTTGAGGCCTTGCAAAAATATACATGAAAATTAAAAGAAAATAAATTGAGTCTTTTAAGTTCGTTATATGTTTTGACCTTTCAATACATGAATATATGAAGCGATTATGAATTTATTAACCAACCCTTCAGATTTAATCGAATACGAGGAGTTATTGCAACGATCTTTCACATATCCTTATTGGCAAACTTATGTCAATGGTATTAATATTTCATTTGTTTCTTGTGATCAACACCAAAATTGTAGTTTTAGAAGAAGGGATAATGAATTGGCAACTTCTACGCTTCGCGATGATTTCGTTAGTTTATTCTATAGATAACATTTGTTTGACTTAATTGCAAAGTAGATTTATCTGCGAACTCTTCGTTTTTAGATCCATTTTCATGAATCGAATGAATATAAGTCGGCTTTCAGCTCACTGGCTGTTCTTCTATTGAAAGAAATTGGGGTTAAAATTAATAAAAGGTCTGTAAAATAGAAAAAAGATCTATCAAATAGTTCGAGCTTTGTTTTCTCTACAGTATCCATGTCTATACCCTGGACAAAAATGATAACGAATCATACGGTCGTTTAATTGTAAATAATATAATTGATACAAACGAATACAATGAAGGTTTCGACTATTACTTTATGACTTTTAAGGAAGGATTGAAATGTTCTCAACCTCTTTATATATCACACGAACTATCGATGATTAGCACTATTGTGAGGCAAAGTTACACTTCATTTGAATACTTAATACAAACTTATCAAGGTTCTGTTTGGATATTATTTTTCACGACAATAATCATTGTTTCAATAGTCAATAGTTTGTCATTAGATATGAGAAAGAAAAATAGAAATTTTTTTCACAATATCATTCTTTCAATTTGGACTTATTTTGAGATAAGTATACGTGGGATGAATATGGGATCAAATCTCAAAATGAATCACTTATTCTGGATGTTTGCTATTATTCCGTTTATAGAGATTATTCGCAATAACTTATTTTCGAGTTTGGTATCAGTGCCCGAAAAATGGGCGAATAGTATTGATGACTTGATAGATGAAAACTACATAACTTTTATAATTAATCATGAAATGATAGCACATCTTGGAAGTGAAACCAATAAAAAAGGCATTGATTTTGAATTCAAGAATAAAATTGAAAAATTGAATAAGAAGATTTTAAAACTTAGAATGACTAACATTCTTGAGTTAATAGAAAATCCTGAAGTATTGAAAAAATATCGCAACAAGCGATTCTGCTTAAGGATGAAATATCAATGCCTTATGTTTATGAAACACTCGATCGCATTTCAATTCGCGTTAAAATTGGGAGTGAGCTATACCTTCAGAAATTAGTTACACCGATTTGTTTCGCACCTAACTTTCGATATATCCAATTGGCTGATAACATGTAAGTTTTGTTTAAAATTTTTGATTTTCATAAAAAATGTCTAACTGATTTTTTGTTTAACTAAATAACTGACTTTCAGATCAAGAAAGCTATTCGAAACAGGCATCCATATTCATTGGATTAACTGTAAAAACAGATTTATAGTATATTTTGCAATAAATGTTTGGGAGAAAGTAAAAAAGATAGGCGAAAACGCACTAAATTCAGTACAAAAAGATAGCAATCGTGATTTTCAGACAATTAATCTGTCTGCGATAAAACCAGTGTTCGTTGTAATAACATGTATTTATGTTCTCAGTAACTTAATTGTATTAATTGAACTTGTCTTCAATCACAGCTAAACTTTAACAAAATTAACGAACGAATAAACTGAGTAGCAATTAAATAAGCAATTTGTTGGTCGAGAGGCTTATAGATGTGTCATTTATTTTCAATTGAATTGCATCGAACTTATGTGTTGGAAGCACAACATTACATTAAGTTAATTTTTATTCGTTAACAAGTAAAAACGTTTGAAGCTTGCAAAATTACAAAATTGAAAACTGACATTAAGTTAAATGAATTTAACTATAAGTACAGCCGTAGCCAGCGGGGGAGCGGGGGGGCTAGGGGGCTATAGCCCCCCCCCCCAAAGGTTTTTCAAAGTTTAAGTTAAATCAAAGGTTTGATAATAAATTAACAGATATTTTAATGGAAGGTAGCGCTTGCTATCCAATATCCAAACATTTCATGAACTTTGAAATTATGAAGCCTTTTGCTACTCATTGTTTGAATCTAGAAAATTTAAAGTTAAATTTTGAAACTGCAAAATTATTATTCTATGAATGCGAAGATACTTTTAATGTCTATGAAAAATTAACTGATTATTCAAACACTATGCCAGATTTATTAAAGTATTTTAAGATATCATTAACTATAGGATGTGTTAATGTTTCGTGTGAAAAGAGTTCTTCAACATTAAGAATTAAAACTTATTCGGGAATTTCGATGTCTAATGACAGATTAAACGGTTTGGCTCTTATTTCGATTGAAAGAGAAATTGCATTATCTATTAATCTAGATAATTTTGCCATTGGATTTGGTAAAAATCATTGTAACAGAAAAATTGTATTGTATTAAATTTTGATTAAATAAAGCTTATCTTAACTGAGAATTTTCAGACATTTAGCCCCCAGACCAAAAAAGCTGGCTACGGCAGTGACTATAAGCTTACATTTTTCGCAACCATCAATTCATTCAACTTTTATTCGTTTTAAAGCACTCAATCAACTTATGTCTGCCAATCTGTGGCTATCAACTATAACTTAAAACTTTCAGAGCTCTTTTATTCATCTTCTGAATAATAAACTTATTTGCTGCTTTTAACACTATTCAGCTCTTATGACTCACAAATATGGCTTTCAAGAATCAGAACATTCTATTTCTATGTGATTGATTAATACTTTTACTCAACAACACAAATAAAGAAACTTTCTTTTCTATTGATTGTAATTTATTCCATGAAATAATTTTGAAAACTAATGTTCTTTGAGTTACTGCAATAATCAACAATTATTTTTACGGACCAATATTGTGTTTTGCACGAACCAATTTAATAATATCGTATTCAAACGATTTCTATTTTACACTTGTCGATATAAAGAATTTATTTAAAAATTTTAAATCTTTGCAAATTCATAATAATCTGTATCTCAGGAAACTTCGGTTTGAATGTTTTTATAGCTTATTTTTTAATAATTGAACATCATCAGAATCATCAATCATTGATGATTTATAAGTAACAGAATCAATTGGTATTGAGATTATTCATAAATTCAATCAGATTATTGGCATTGAAATATTGGTCACAGTAAATGATTCCTCAGATAAATGCTTCTAATTCTAACACCAGAGCAAATAAGGCCCGTAGGTAAATGTTAAATTTTTACTTTTTTACAACTTATTAATAGATTCGAAAATACGTGGGCTTACAGAAGTTTTAAACTCTAATCAGAATTCAGTACTAAATGCAATGTATGTCCATCAAGATTTAATTAAATTGAAAGATTTCCATCGGAAAATTAAATGCATCTAAGATTGGAATTACTTCCAGCCAATTGAAAAATATTGAAATAAGATTTGACTGAAGTTTTCGAAGTTTAGTCGTTCTCGGAGAATAATACTGGAGCTCCTGAGGTTTGACCACAAGAATTTGAGACAAATCGAGCGATCTCTTGTTGCAGGCAATTAGTAGATCCACTTATGATTTATATTTTGCTTCATCTCTACCTAAATTTTGAGTCAACTAATGCATAACCAATGCTTTTCTTACTCTGATGAATGATGCAAAAATGTTTATTAACATAACAGTCAAGAACTACTACCGACCCGTTATGGAAGTTCTGTTCAGTTTTAGCGGGTAAGCGATAACGTTCTGAAAAAGGCTGTGACTCAATTCAAAGTCAGAGTCAGATTAATGACAAGTCGCTGAGAATTCACTGGTTCAGAACAGTCGAGCAAATTATTTGTCGCCTTTAGCTGCAATAAATAACTGTTAATTGATTGAAGGATCATTTGAAGTGAAAATATTTGTTGCGCCCTCTATAGCAGAAGAACAATTCATAAATTGCACTCTCGAGAGTCAATCATAAAAATATATGATGACAGCTGATATCAGTACTTCTAATTGGGATGAAAGATTAGATACTAATAACTTACTGCGGAAGTTGAACTTGTATTAATTCCAAGCAGTATGATTGACAATTAGAGCTTAAAACAGAGGTTTTAATCATCTCGATACGTATAAGCAATGATGAGCGTGCTCAGTGCTCGCGCTCGTGCTCGGTGCTCGTATTTTGAAGGTGCTCGAGCACCGAGCACCAACTGAGCACTATGTCCAAACTTTATGTCTATTAAAAGCTTTAATCCTAAACATATAAAATGTAAAATACATTCAAAACGTCAAAAGTAAGATCAGATGCCGTTCAAGTGTATGCTTAACGATAAAAATTGATGTCATTTTGGAATAAAATAAGCGAACTATTTATAAAAGGATGAAAATAATTATTGAACGTTAACTTTAAAATTAAATCAAAATTTGTTTAGATTTGATATTTATATTAAATTCTAACTTTAATTCAATTCATTGCTTTTTAAATTTAAATATTTCTTTTGATAAAATGAAGATTTGATTTGACATCGTTTTTATTAGTTTGATATTAGGACAAAGTGCTCGGTGTTCGTGCTCAGTACTCGTGCTCGCTACCGAGCACCGAATGCTCGAGCACTGCTCATCATTGCGTATAAGATAGAAAAATTTAATGAAAAGATAAGTCAAATTCAATATATTTTTGTTATTTGAAAATTTGCCTTAACTTACACTAATTTTGACGAGTTTCAATAAGTTTTCATATAGACTATGCTGAAATATCAGGTACAGATTGTCCAAAATAAAACTAAAGTCAAACTTTAAGTACAATTTTCTTTAATATTACTCATCGATTAGATGTAACTTATGAATAAAGTTTGAAAAGAGTAAAAGAAAAGGGTTGAACTAGACTTTACGTGGCCAGACAATTCAGAGATAAATTTTATGTACCAATGATCTATAGCTCAGGTTGATTTTAAATATATAAATTTTATTCACCGCAAATGACCAGAAAATTGCTAAAAATATTCCCGAAAAAATCGACTAGACAACGTGGCCAGAGATTTTCGACATAAATTTTGTATATAAATAGACTATAGCTTAAGCTGATTTCAGATATATAAGTTCACTGCAAATGACTACAACATCGGTAAAAAAATCCTGAAAAATCGACTAGACTTTACGTGGTCAGAGAATCCGCAGATGAATTTCATATACAAATAATCTATAACTCATACAAAGTTCAACTATGTAAATTTTATTGTTCAATAAAAAATTCGTTTATACATATCTGAGGGGCCGGGACCAATGTCATTTAGGAACTCCTCTTTATTTGTCTTATCGCATTTAATATTTGAGTCTTAAGTAAGAGCGTTATTAAATAGTGAAAAGTTTTCTTTTCTCGGAGGTTTTTATCATTTTATGGCAATACAGATAATTATTTGAAAATATTTTCGTTATCGAATGCTATGATTATAAATGAATATGAAGTCACTCAAAGTGATGTCATTTGTGACTCAAAATGTACTTATTTTAACATAAGTGAAGAAATTGAGTATTTCAGTCATTCACTCAATAATAGATCTGATCTTTAAAAGTATTAGAAAGCATTTGCAAACGCTACAAATATTAAAAACAAACGCTGAACAAATACCAGAAAATATGTTACGAAACATTTTTTGACAAGTCCTTCAATTCACAAAATTTGGTTTAATTCGACTTAAATGTTTTCAGAAACTATGCATTCCGTGACTTGAGGTTTCAATTATATATTGAAAAGTAGAGTAAACTACAGAATAATCCTTCAGTTTATGATCTTTATAAAGCATCGAATTCTTTGCAATTTATCGCATATACTGAACTGCCACCAGAAGTTTAGGCGAATCGCATAAAATTGCCCACTAAGTTGAATAAATAATCTACAAAATGACTTATACATAATACAATTGAATGCTTCACTGGAAAAACAAGATAAGTTTACTTAACTGAATTTTTACATTTATTGATGTATTTAGAAGATTCGAACTTTGCTTTACTCATGCTTTTAATTTTGCGGTGGCTTTCAATTGAAAAACTTAATTGAATTGTGTTTAGCTACAACCACTTAAACAGATTAAAATCTAATGCTCTAATTTGAAGCCATTTTTCTAAAGCACATATAGCAATGACTTATCTTGTTTTCCAGCAAAGCATTTAATTACAAATATTATTCTATTGGGAATTCGCTATAAAACTAACTCTAAAAGTATTTAAAAGAGATTCTTATAAAAGATCAATAGTTTTTGTTTCATCATCGCAGGTCAGGCTCACGTTAAAGTTAATCTAATTTATGATGACTAGAAATGCCTAACATGTGCCTTAATTTATTGTGTCTAAATCATGTTATCTTTATGTGCATAATCGTTTTATACCTTGAAATGTCAATTTTGACACGCCAGAAGAGAACTTGATTTTACTCATTCTAATGTTATATTTAGTTTGTAGGAATAACTTTTAAACAAATATATGCAACGATTGAATGTAAAAATACAGAAAATTTACGGCAGCTTTATAATGCAAGTAAAAGTATTCCTTTGCTCAATATAATCTAACGGTAACATATATGAAGTATAGGGTTATTACTAAAAATTTGCACAAAATTCTAAAATTAACAAATAGGATGTGGAGCGCACGACACAAGCTATACGCCGTTCAATTCGTATGAATTCGTAGTCTTAGAATATCGAACGCAAAAATTCTTGTTTGTACCTTAAAAATTGTGACATTAAATCAAAAAATTATTCTAAAGAGTGTATAGAGAAGTGATTGGTTTCGTTCTAAAGAAATGTGATGATGCCGCAAATAAGTGAGCCAGATTTGGCAACAGCTCATTACGAGAGAAACGTAATTTCAATATTGAATCGAATTGAATAAAGTTTACCGAACGCGCAGATAACCTGCCAAACGTTCCCCAATTACAACTAATTAACAAGTTTGCGAGTTTCCGTAAGTCTTAAGTGTGTAAATGACTGGAAAGTTAAAATTAATAGTCATGCGAAGATTCCCATTAGACAAAAGTTGCGCAAAATCAGTTCAGAAGTCATAACAAACGTCATGAAAAAGATAAAGACAATATTCGAAAAACGGCAAATACCAGACCCAAACAGTTAACAAACGGCAAACTTGATGTTCGCAAAAAACTTATTTAATACTCTTTCAAGGCATATATTATTTTCAAAATTCCATTCATCAATGAAAAAACTATTGCACTTTGAATTTTGTACAAATTTTTAGTAATGACTTTTAAGTAATTTTAATTTTAGTGCAATATAGTTTTATAACTTAGAATCTAAATTAGCCTTCTTCAATAGTAAAACCATAATAATTATGACTTCAATCTTAATTTTATTAACATAATTTCAAAGAGGTAATAATATGAAACTGTTGCCATATAACAGAGATCAATAAAAGACTATAAAAGAAATGTTTAACTCCCATTATCATTAATGCTTTCGAGCACATAAATCAAATGCAGAATATTTAAGAACAGTCAATTGTCAAAGTTTAGTCTAACAGTTTAAAAGATAATCAAAGCTGGAGTACAACTATCAAAGTTTTACTTTCGATTTTTAACTCGTTAGATTATTTAATCGTCATTTAATACTGATATATAACAATGACGGTGACAGGTAAATATTTATTTTAAATAAGCTGTATTGTGTTAATTGTATTTTTCATATTTTATTAAATAATCTACTAATGATACGAGTCAGATTTATGAAAAATATTTTGCATTTAAGATCAATTAAAATTGTTTTTGTGTTTTAAAGCTATTCTATTTAACGTACTTTGATATTTGGAACATTTATGGTTAGAAGTCATGCCTATGACTATAAATGTGTTCCACAAAAGGATGGTAACTATATCTGTGATGCAAAGTTTCAAGAATTTAATATTATAGAAGAGTTCAGGAACTTAAGCGAAACATTACCCTCAGACGGAAAAGCATTGAAACGTTTGGAGATCCACAACACATATATTGAAGAAATACCAGAAAGTGTATTTTTTTGATATATCGTTCACTTATATCGAAATATTTGAAGCACAAAATCTAATGAGAATTCATTCAAATGCCTTTAATAATAATAGTGCCATTAATTTGAGACAACAAATTTACATCTCTTCTCCCTCAAAACTACGAAATTATGGTGATAATTACGATATGTATAAAGCATTAAACTCTTTAGTCAATGTCGCAGATATTGAAATTTCATTGGAAGCTCAATATTTGCATGAAATTCCAGACTATGCTTTTAAGAATACACAAATTAATTTAAGATATTTAGTATTTGATGAAAGTGATTATAGTATATCAAGAATCGGATCATATGCATTTTCTGGACTCTCGGGTTTAACAGATCTCTCTTTTCGTTACATTCCTATTAGAAATATTTCTGCAAATGCTTTTGGTTATATTTCATCTTCTGATAAAGTGCTAAAAATTAATTTTGAAGGTTGCCAAATAAGTGATTCTAACATTGAAAGTGGAGCATTTTTTGATGCAAAGAGACCTCTTTATATAAACTTAGGTAAAGTTGAAATGAGTTATGTGCTTATTAAACTGAAACATAGTATATAGAAAATGTTTAGATGATCACTCTTTTAGCAGTGGTTTACAGAAAATTTTTAATCTTTTCTATTTGAAAATAGCTAGAAATCAATTGCAGTATATTAGAGAAGAAAAATTCGATGATATTTTCAAAAATAACAATCAAAGTGGACTTGAAATGTATGGCAATCCTTTGAATTGTAATAATTTACAACCATTTCTATGGTTATTGAAGCAAAAGGCAGATTTAGAATCACGCGTATTATTTGCAAAGTGTGCAAACGGAACTGGATTGTGGGATTTATCTTATAATAATAATACTGACACAACTGATTCAAGTACTGTGTCAACAACTCCATCAACAACAATACCACCAACAAATTTCAAATGTAAGGTTGAATATCCAGATTTAATCAACTGTAATTTCGAAGAGTATTTTGATATCAAACAAGAATTTCAACTAATAAGTCAAACACAAGATGAAGATAAAAGACACTTTAAACAGTTTCTTTTATATTATTCACCAATCGGTGAATTGCCTGAAAACACATTTGCAAACATTACTTTTGATGAAATATCTATACATGAAACTGAAAATCTAACTTCAATTCATAAGGATGCATTTAATGGTCCGACCGCTAACGTTACTGTAGACTTAATTCTCTCTCAAACTACTAAACTACGAAATGATCCGCCAACTTATGACATATACGCAGCATTCAGTTCATTTACTAACTTAAAATCCATTGATATCTGTTTGGAGTCGTACACATCTCATGAGATACCAACAAATGCTTTTCGTCAAATCAATGGTCCACAAAATAATTTGGAGCAAATTAATTTCAGGGGTGACTTCAATATATCTAAAATAAATGACAATGCATTTTATAGGTTAGCAACTTTGAAAACTTGGATCCATTTCACTCACATTCCCGTAGGATATATATCTGCGGGCGCTTTCGATTTTTCCACTTCTACAACAGATGCGCTACAAATTCAGCTGCAGAACTGTTTACTCACGGAATCCAGTTTTGAACCTGGAGTTTTTAGTGGCTCTCAAAGACCGCTCTATATTGATTTAAGTAATTGATTTAAGGGTATTTTTTGTATAACTTTAGATTTAATTTATTCTCTTCATTCAATAATTAGGTGGTAATCAAATTCGTTTTATCGATGAAATTGTTTTTGGCCCATTTTTCAATAGCACTTATAGCGGTTATATAAATCTTGAGAGTAATCCTCTAGAATGCGACCAAAGCTTTGAATGGCTATTAAAACGCAAAACAGAACTTGAAGATCGTATAACTAATGCTAAATGTAAAAATGGAACACTTCTATGGGATCTCGTTGACTATGAATGCGAAATCAAATTTCCAGATTCGATAACTTGTTCAACAAGTAGAACAGATTTTGATATCAAAAAAGAATTTGAGCGTATAAGTCAATTACAATCACCTGACCAAAAGCATTTCACAGACTTTTATTTGTCAAACACGCCGATCAATACGTTGCCAGAAAACACATTCGCAGACATTACTTTCAATGAGATATCAATACATCAAACAGAAAACTTGACTTCGATTCATAAGAACGCATTTAGTGGTCCAACAGCTAATGTGACGCGATACTTGTTTTTAACACAAACCAATAAACTGAAAAATAATCCGCCTGACAATGACATCTATGCTGCATTTAGCTCATTAGTCAATTCAGAAGCTATCGATATCTGTTTGGAATCCGGCACATCTCACGAAATACCCGAACATGCTTTTAGTCAAAACAATGGTTCACTTAATTTATTGGAACAAATTATATTCAAAGGAGACTTCGGCATATCTAAAATAGATAACTACGCATTCATTGGGTTATCAAACTTGAAAAGTTGGCTCACATTTAGTTATATTCCAATAGAGTTTATTTGTGCGCGTGCTTTTGATCTTTATTCAGTTTCAAATAACACACTTGATATCAATTTGCAAAATTGCTCACTCACAGAATCTAGTTTTGAAAGCGGTGTCTTTAGCGGATCTCAACGCCCACTCAATATTGACTTAAGTAGTTTCATTTTAAACTTCTTTTGTAAGCTTGATATGATTACAATTATTCATTTTTATTATTAGGAGGAAATCAAATCCGCTTTATCAGTCAAAGTGTTTTTGGTCCATTTTTCGATAGCACTTATAGCGGTAATATAGATCTTGGAAGCAATCCTTTAGAATGTGACCAAAGCTTCGAATGGCTACTAAAACGCAAAACAGAACTGAAAGATCGCATAGCTAATGCTGTTTGTAAGAACGGAGCTTTATTGTGGGATTTATCACCTCAAAACAATTTTGCTTCTAATTTGAATATTTGCGTCATCTTTGTTTTGATCGTATGTCTCATTCCATTAATGTTTAACTTTAATTACATTTAATGGTTAAAAATGAAGACTTGTTAAATTTGAAACAATTCAAAATTCAAATTTAAGATTTTTCTATTTTGCTCAGTTACTACCAAATATAGAAGTTTGATTCGTTTGATCCACAATTTAGTAAAAATTTGAGTTTTAATCACTCTTTTCTTGAATCAAATTTTAGACTATTTTTAGCTGTCTTTTATTACTGAAGAATCACCATTCGCAATGTATTTGCTTATATAAAAAGAAACTAAATTGAATTGTCTTATCATATTTAGTATTTGTATTTGAATCTTAAGTCATAAAGTTATTAAACAGTAAAACGTTTTCTTTTCCCAAACATTTTTATCATTTTATGGCAATACAGATAATTATTTGAAAATATTTTCGTTATCGAATGCTATGATTATAAATGAATATGAAGTCACTCAAAGTGATGTCATTTGTGACTCAAAATGTACTTATTTTAACATAAATGAAGAAATTGAGTATTTCAGTCATTCAATCAATAATAGATCTGATCTTTAAAAGTATTTGAAAGTATTTGCAAACGCTACAAATATTAAAAATAAAACGCTGAACAAATACCAGAAAATGTGTTACGAAACATCTTTTGACAAGTCATTTAATTCATAAAATTTGGTTTAATTTGACTTAAATGTTTTCAGAAACTATGCATTCCGTGACTTGAGGTTTCAATTATATATTGAAAAGTAAAGTAAACTACAGAATAATCCTCCAGTTTATGATCTTTATAAAGCATTGAATTCTACACAATTTATCACATATACTGAACTATCATCGGAAAGTGTAGGCGAATCGTATAATATTGCCCATTAAGTTGAATAAATAATATACAAACTGACTTATATACAATTCTGAATACTATTCAATAAAAAGATTGGAAACTGTGCTTTGTATGAGTTAAAAAATATGAGTTGGCTCACATTTAGATTAATTCTAAACACGCTTTTGATTTTGATCCTTCATCAGAGAATGAATTAACTATTAATTGTTAATCATGTTGATCTACTGAATCGAGTTTCAAAGCTGGAACACTCAATTACTCCATGTGACCACTCTATATTGAGTAGGTATGAATTAAACACATTTTTAATCTATCATTTATCATTTTGAACTCATTCAAATCTTTGTCAATTGTTTTAGGCAGTAACTACTAGCAAAATGTTGACGAAATACTTGCAAGTTTTTCCGACATTCATAAAACAAATAAGAGAAATGTGGTTGTATTTCGTAATAATCTTTTAATTGTGATCGTTTAAGTTCGTTTAAACGACTATTTGAACGGAAACCAGTGCTTCAAAATCGGCTGATTTGGCCCGAACATTTGAGCGCAACCTTATTGTTGAATTCGTCTATGAAAAACATTGAAGTTTCAGCAAATGAGAGAAATAAAACAGCAACCAACCACTCAATTTCTGCTCTAAATGTTCACTTTTTAATGAACAATTTTATTGTTTTACTTGAATCAATTTTATTAGCTGTCAATTTTTGATAGAAAAATACAATTATTCAATATTGTATTCAAATTTGTTTTCAAAATTTTTAAATGCTCTAAAATTAAAAAAATTAATGAACAGAAATTAGATTAAAATCCTAAAAGCAAATGAGTTCATAAGGTCAATATTAAAAATCTAATTGAAGACATATTTGTTGACGTAAGTACTTATAAATCTTAAGGAACTACGGCTCTGTTTACTTTGATAGCATTTCAGCTAAAACGGCTCCCAGTTTTTAAAAGTTATCAAAAATTAAAAATGAAATAAGCAGTAGTTAACCATTTTTATGAAATTGTTTACTTGATTTTTATGTTAAGCGTTTATTATCTGAACCGAGTTGAGGCTCTGTTTTAAAGTACGAATAACCTTGACCTCTATTTTTAATCGTCAAAATTTACTTAGCATTTACATGATCTACAATTCTAGTTCAGTATTTTTCTCGGTTTGAATGACTGCGTTGAGTCCACCTTTTGAAAGTGAAACTTCATCACAATTAAGCTTAATACTAATTGCAGACTCAAAATAATATTCATATCCTAAGAGACACAATCACTACTTAAGTGTTGCTCATCTTTTTTCTTAAGAAATGAAATACATCTGTTAATACATTATACAAAATCAAAAATATTCAATCTGTGGAAGTGATTCATAAGCGGAACAAACATCTGATAAGAATGCCCAAAAAAAGATTTGAAAAGAACCGTTTGTGTAAATGAATGCTTAACTTATACAGTTTTCACTTCTAATATAACTCAAAGGAAACGCTTTCAGAGCTCTTAGAGACACAGATAAAAATGATATTCAAATATCTCACATACAAAAACTATTTTGTTAAGACTTAGCTATAAAAAAGATTTATTAAGATTTACTCATATTCTTATCATGAAAAAGCAAATAATGATATGATTATATATTAATTGCTTTCCGCTCATTGGATATATATTTCATATCGCAAAACAATTTATGCACTAACTTAATTCGAATTGAGCTTAAGTTCAGTTCTCAGTTTAGATCTTTTATTTTTAACCGACATTTTAACACATATTCAATTAGAAAATACAATGAGTTCTAAAATAATTTGGACTATCTCTATTATTTTAATTATTTCTGTTAGTGTTCAAGGTAAGAATCCATAGATTAAGTATAAGATATTTGTGTCTCATTATAAGCAGATGTTAATCAACTGATCATTTTCTGAAACTATATTTAGCTGATGATGATTGTGGCCCGAATGAAGTGTTCAGTTCATGTGGAACCGCTTGTCCTGAAACGTGTGAATCGTTACTCACAGGCGAACCACAAATGTGTACAATGCAATGCGTAAGCGGATGTTTCTGCAGTGACGGATACGTTAGAGACAGTGCAAGAAATAATGCTTGTGTGTCCAAACGAGATTGTACTAACAACTTGAAAGAGATGTCAGACACTAAAGATAGCAAATCAAATGACGCACAGTTTGCTTCTAAGCAAAACTTATATGTATTTATTGCCTTCAATTTGATAACAATTTTATTGAACGTTTTTACAAAAAAATTGTTCTGATTTTAAAATATCTCAACTCTTTTGTTTAACTTTTAGCTCATTTTTGAGTATTTTTTCAGTTTTTCTAATTTTTGATTTAATTTTCAATAATATTTAATACACTAAATCACTAATTGTATATTTGGTAACTAGACATATAGTTTATGGTAGCAATAGTACTCAAGATAATTTGATTGATTTCGATTAAATCAAAACTTGTCTGTAGAGAGTTGCAAATAAAGTTTATCTCAATTCATTTAATTTTAACACAGACTTTTGAGAAGATCAGAAGTACAAAACAGTAATGATTGTTCAGATTTAGCAGAATAACTCTAGTAAGAATGACTACTATCACTAATATAACTGTTACAAAGTCCAACTTCTAATGTGACGCCTTGGCGATAAACTTCCTTCTACAGTACCCTCGCATTCAGGAGTGCTAGAAAATAATTCCTCATTTTTACCTATAATACACTGTAAAATATAGGTATAGAGTTCAAAAATTGATTGACATGTCAAAATTATTTAATATGCTTTAGCATTAGCTTAATTATTTTGCGATCGTAATTGATTTTCGCATAATTTACTAAACAGTAATCTTGACTGCAGAATATGACCACGTAAGAAGAGCCATACCTTCTGCAATGACTATCATTTTTGATGAACTCTTCAATAAGAATGTTTTTTCCCCTCAAATCCCTTACACATACATTCAAGTAAAAGAAGTATAATTCTGAAGTGTCTCTACCTTCATAAGCGTCGTCTTCTTTGATTAATAATCTGCCCGCATCTGTTTGGTTATCAGACCGTAGATATAATAGTGATGATTGTCAACACGTAGGACTTCTCTTTCGTACTCACGTGATTCATTTATGTAACTCTCATCTAAACAATAAATTTCATTTAGATCTAAGGGTTTCTTTGAGCAAAACATCAATTGGAACATAGTTTTAAAAGCACAATCTTCTGTGGTCTGGTCAAAATTTGATGTTCATCAAAGATTGAATCCAAAAAATGTGAACATTTAAGAAAGGAATAAAGATATCGATTCCAACAGTTTATTCACAATCAGTATCAAAACAAATGAACACATTTGATTGAACACTTATATTTGTACGGCATTAGTCCAAGCTGTCCATTTATTTGTTCTGGAAACTCATGACTACAGTTGCCATCGTCTGTTTGATCACTAGCAATCAATTGTCTGTCATAACCAGTAAAAGATCAATAATGTCGGTCCTAACAATAAAAATGAGACATCCTTTGAGAGAGCAAAGTGCAAATTGTGAAAGTTTGGTTTGAAAAAGGAGTCGATTCTTTCGTTTGAATTTACTCCAGTACGTCTTTTGTGATGTTTATCACGCAATAGCATTGTGTGCGCGGCATCTAAATCATTGCTAAGTATAACCAATACTTTATAACTTCAATAACTTTTAATTAATTTTAGTTTTGATTATGGGTTGAATAGTATACCTGAATGATAAACACATTCGCTAAAATTAACAAATTTTTGTATCCATTTTCTGTTGGTATTGGAAGCGCTGCTTGTGTTAAAGAAATTTGACACAACTAACACAACAATACATTGAGAAAAGAACCATTTGAAATCATATTGAAAGCCATTTGAGTATTAACTCAATCTAAATATCAATTCATATTCATTAATATCTGCTTTTATTTTAGGATATAATACAACCAAAATAATGTATAGTAATTTCATCTTAAACACTTTGAAGTTAAGAATAAATAAAAATTAAGCCTCATCTTTAAGTAAAATGTTTATTATAGTCATAAATTAATAGTACTTTAGAACATGACAGCACGTTATAATTGAAAATTAGTACTACATGTAAAAATACAGTATGATAAATCTGTGAGTATGTGGGGGTTTAACGATTTGCATCATTTCTGAATCATCACACGATTTATGCAATCTGCATCAGTTACTCATGTTATAAGAGATCAATAGTTTTTATTTCATCATCGCAGACCAGGCTCACATCAAAGTTTAGTCTAATTTATAATGGACAAAATGCCTAACATATACCTTAATTTATTGTCTCTAAATTATGTGAATAATCGTTTTAAATCTTGGAATGTCAATTTGATAAACCAAAAGAGAACTTGATTGTACTGATTCTAATGTGACAATTAGTTTGTAGGAATAACTTTCGAACAAATATATGTAATGATGTAAAAATACATAAAAGTTTTGCAACAGCTTCATAATGCAAGTAAAAGTATTTCTTTACTCAATCTTATCTAATTGTGACAAATGTATAATTTTATTTTTTAAACAATATAATTTTTATGACTTGGTATCTAAATTATCCTTAAAATCATATAATAATTATGACATGAAAGCTCCATTTCTTAATTTATATTAACGTAATTGCCAACAGATAATAATGCGAAAATATAACCACATAACAAACATATTGAACTTAGTTTAAAAGGATTGCTTGACTTCAATTCTCATTGACGCTTTCGAGCACACAATTAAATACTGAAAGTTTAAGAAGAATAGTTGTCAAAGCTTAGTTCAACAGTTTAACAGATAATCAAAGTCGAAGTACAACTATCAAAGTTTCGATTCTTAATTCATTAAATTATTTAATAATCATCTACTAGTGATATATAATGATAATGATGATGACAGGTAAATATCTTAAATAAATTGTATTTTATTAATTGTATTTTTTCATATTCTATCGAATAATCCGATAATGATTTGAGTCAAATTTGTGAAAACATTTTATATATAAGATAAATTCAATTTCAAACTTGTTTTTATATTTTAAAGCTATTCTATTTAACGTACTTTTGATATTTGGAACATTTATGGTTAGAAGTCATGCCTATGACTATAAATGTGTTCCACAAAAGGATGGTAACTATATCTGTGATGCAAAGTTTCAAGAATTTGATATTATAGAAGAGTTCAGGTACTTAAGCGAAACATTACCCTCAGACGGAAAAGCATTGAAACGTTTAGAGATCCACCACACATATATTGAAGAAATACCTGAAAGTGCGTTTTCTGATATATCATTCACTTATATCGAAATATTTGAAGCACAAAATCTGACGAGAATTCATTCAAATGCCTTCAATAATAATAGTGCTATTAATTTGAGACAAGAAATTTACATCTCTTCTCCATCAAAACTACGAAATTATGGTGATAATTATGATTTGTATAAAGCATTAAACTCTTTAGTCAATGTCGCAGATATTGAAATTTCATTGGAAACTCAATATTTGCATGAAATTCCAGACTATGCTTTTAAGAATACACAAATTAATTTAAGATATTTAGTATTTGATGAAAGTGATTATAGTATATCGAAAATCGGATCATATGCATTCTCTGGACTCTCAGCTTTAACAGATCTCTCTTTTCGTCACATTCCTATTGGAAAAATTTCTGCAAATGCGTTTGGTTTTACTTCATCTTCTGATACATTGCTAAGTATTAATTTTGAAGGTTGTCAAATAAGCGATTCTAACATTGAAAGCGGAGCTTTTTTTGATGCAAAGAGACCTCTTTATATAAACTTAGGTAAAGTTGATATGAGCTAAGGGCTTATTAAACTTAAACATAGAATGTAGAAAATATATTGATGATCACAATTTTTATCAGTACTTAACAGAAATTTGTTAATCTTTTATATTTGAAAATAGCGAGAAATCAATTGCAGTATATTAGAGAAGAAAATTTTGGTGATATTTTCAAAAATAACAATCAAAGTGGAATCCAGTTGAATGGTAATCCTTTGAATTGTGATGATTTACAACCGTTTATATGGCTATTAGAACGAAAAACAGAACTGAAAGATCGCATAACTTATGCTGTTTGTAAGAACGGAACTTCATTTTGGGATTTATCTCATGATAATAATTCAAGTACTACAACTGATTCAAATACAATGCTACCACCTACAACAGAAAAAAGTTTTGCTTCTTATTTGAATACTTATGTCGGCTATGTTTTGAGCGTATGTCTCATTCCATTAATGTTTAACTTTAATTACATTTAATGGTTACAAAATTTTAATTTGAAACAGCAGTTCAAAACTCAAATTTTAGATTTTCTGCCAAATACAGAAAATTTGATTCGTTTGATCCTCAATTTAGTAAAAATTTTATTTCTAATCACTCTTTTGTTCACTTGAATCAAATTTTAGTCTATTTTTAGCTGTTTAGCAGTAATAAACCTGAAGAATTACTATTCGTAATGTATTCCCTTACTTGGAAAGAAACTAAATTTATTTGTCTTATCATATATAATATTTGTATTTAAGTCTTAAATCATAACGTTATTAAATAGAAAACGTTTGCTTTTCTCAAAGGATTTTATTATTTTATGGCAATGCATATAATTATTTGAAAATATTTTCGTTATCGAATGCTATGATTACAAATGAATGTGAAGTCACTCGAATTGATATCATTTGTGACTTAAATTGTACTTATTTTACTACTTATTTTATTTTATTGTTGGACTTACAATGGACTATCGGCAGCGAACGGAACAAACTTGAAAATTTTTTATCAAATCAATCTCAGGCACCCTATAAAACAAACAAACAAATACGCATCGGTGGCTAATTTTTTTTATACACAAAATTTTGTATAATACTTTTATATACAAAAGTCTTCGTGGCGCTGAGCTAGTGTTTGATATTAAACTTCTGGGTCTCTGGTTCAATACTTTAATTTTCAAACTTTCATTACCTCTGAAACTTTAGAAACTTTGACTTTTTGATATATCTTTTATGCAAAATGCGTTTTTATTTGTAAACAAATCGTATGAATACTATTCAACTATGAAGTTTGTTAATTCAGTAACAATATTAAAAATATTAAATGAACTTATTTTCATAATTGAATAGTATTCAAACGATTTGTTTACAAATAAAAACGCATTTTGCATAAAAGATATGTCAAAAAGTCAAAGTTTCTAAAGTTTCAGAGGTAAAGAAAGTTTGAAATTTAAAGTATTGAACCCGAGACCCAGAAGTTTAATATCAAACACTCTACCTCGGCGCCACGAAGACTCTTTGATTAACGCTGCATTCAAACAATAATCGACAAAAGATGGAAAAATGAATTGCAAAAGACATGTGTTACGTAACGCATTGGCGGCTAATTCTTTTATATATGTTTTATAAGATGCCTAAGACTGATTCTATAAAAAACTTTTCAAGTTTATTTCGTTCGCTGCTAATAGTGTATTGTAAGATTGATTGAACAACTGATGCTTTACTTTGAAGCCGTTTTCCCCAAAAGGTATAGCAATGACTCGTCTTGTTTTCCAGCAAAGCATTTAATTACGGATACTATTCTGTCAGGCGTTTACTATAAACTAATTCCAAATAGTGAAGAGCATTGGTCTGGAATATTGAGCTTCAAGCTCGAGCTTCTATAAGCGCAACTCATAAATTTTGAGCTTTGAGCTGCGCTGCTGAGCTTCTGTTAATAATTAAAATTTAAAATAAATGAATGGCAGTTTTATAACAAATACTTACCTCGAGTTATAATGAAGTATTTGTGCAAAATATACATTAATTTTAATCATAAAGTGTGAACAATGAATTCAAACCTCAATATAGATTACACTTATCAATAATTGTGAGTTTTCTCATTGTATATGGTTGTAAACTAATTATTCCATTATTTTTGATAATTCAAAAAGATTCGTAATTTATGTCGACTTTGGAATTGTTTGCAAATTGAAACTATTTCTTAACTTGAAGTTCAGTTATTAGTCTTCATTCTTTTTGTGTTCAAAAGTTTTTTAATTTCAATTATCTTAAGTTGTAACAATGTCTTCAGATGAGGTCTATATTAGACATTGTATGCTATATGAGTTCCGGATGGGTCATAACGCCACAGAGGCAACTAGGAACATTCGTACGGTTTGTGGTGATGTATTGAATGCTAACAAATGTCAGTATTGGTTCAGGAAATTCCGGTCCGGTAATTTTGACCTGGAGGATTGCCATGGTTCGGGAAGACCTTGTGAGGTGGGTGATGAGCTCCTGAAGGAAATCATCGATTCAGACCCACGTCAAACCACCCTAGAATTGGCCGAGAAGTTGAATTGTAGTCATACTGCTGTTCGTAAGCATCTCGCGTTCGAGATTGTCAAACGACAGGAAGTTTGGGTTCCGCATCTACTTTCTGATAATAACCGAATGTACCGCATAACTACTCTTCTTTGCTGGTCAGACAAGAGAGAGACTCATCCTTGGAACGCATTGTGATTGGAGATGGGAAATGGATCCTTTATGTTAATGTTAAGCGCCGGAAGCAGTGGGTCAGTCTAGGCTAGCAACCAATATCAACGGCAAGGCCAGTCTTACATCCGCTCAAAATCATGCTTTGCATTTGATGGAATATAAGAGGTGTGTTTTATTTCGAACTCTTAGATCTCAATCAGACCATGACTGCCGAGACCTATCGCCAACAATTAGAGCGGCTGCATCAAGCTCTGGTGCAGGACCGGCTAGCTCTGGTCAAAAGGAAGGGAGTCATCCTTCAGCATGACAACGCTTGACTACGTGTTGCAAGGATGACGTGGTAAAAGATTTGTGAGTTGAAGTGAGAAGTCCTCCCTCATCCACCATATTTACCAGATATCGCTCCTTCGGACTACCACTTGTTTCGGTCACTTCAACACTTTCTTAAGGGCAAAACCTTCGATGATATGGAAGATGTGGGAGATTCGGAACAACATCGACTTCTTTGCCTTAAAACCAGTCACCTTCTACCGGGGCGGATTGAAAAGTTGTCTCAAAAGTGGGAGACTATCTTCGGAAATGTTGGCAATTACATTATTGATTAAAGTTAAAACCCTTTTTAATTAAATTATTTTTTTGTGATTCTAATAAAATAATGGATCAATTAGTTTACAACCTTATACTTCACTTTCCTTTCAAGTCATTTAGATATTAGTTTGAAGCAAAAGTTTTCTCTTATTTTGAATAATTTTGAAAAATGATTCGAGATTATCTTATCCTCGAGTATAAAGAGATTTATGCAGTGAATAGAAATATTACTTTTAAGGTCTAAAGCATCACTAATTCTCTCATCAAATAAACAGTTATCGTATTAAATTTCAGTTTAAAATGAAATTTATTTTAAAATAATGACTCACAAATTAGAAATATGACTCATGATCGAATTCGATAGATATAGTTTAATGCCCATTTTGCTAACATATAAGTAATATTTCAATATTCATTACTATGAAACAGTTAATACTGTTTTTGCTCAATTAAACAAATCAGCTTCAAAAGAGCTGAGCTCCAAGCTCAACAGCTTAAGCTTATACCTAGGCTGCGCTTCTTCACCATATCCTGAGCTTCAAGTTCGAGCTTATAAGCTTGAAGACAGTTAAAATTGAGCTTAAGAGGAACTCAGTTCACAGCTATCTTATGCTCATCACTAACTCCAAAGTATTTCAAAGATACTTATAAAAGATCAATAGTTTCTGTTGCATCGTTGCAGATCAGGTTCACACTAAAGTTAGTTTAATTCATAATAGAATTGCCTAACATGTTCCTTGATTTATTGTTCTAAATTATGTTATTCTTATGTGAATAATCGTTTTATATCTTGGAATGTCAATTTTGACAAACCAGAAGACAATTTGATTGTACTGATTCTAATGTAACATTCGGTTTGTAGCAAAAACTTTCAAACAAATTTTCGTAACCTTCGAATGTAAAACTGCAGAAAATGTTATAATAGCTTCATAATGCAAGCAAAGTATTCCTTTACTCAATCTAATCTCATTGTGACAAATATATAATTTTATTTTTAATACAATATGGTTTTTATGGCTTGATATCTAAATTAGCCTCAAAATCAGTGGCGAGGCCAGGGGTTCGAAGGGGACTAAACCCTTCAACTCAAATATGAATAGCCTTAAACTAGTTAGTAAATGAAAAAAAACTTATTTTATTAAAATTGAACTATACTCAAGTTTCAATGACTGTACGATAGTTTCAATTACTGTTTCAGAATTGTATTGATTATTAGAATTTTAATAATTCATACTTTTTATAAAGCCTTAAATTGTTTGCCTCCTCAATCAAAAGTTTCTGCCCTCTCCAATGCTTAAAATTTTCAATATTAAATTTATATAATAATTATGAATTCAAGGTTTTATTTCTTAATTTATATTAACAAAATTACCGACAGATAAATAATGTCAAACAATTACCACATAGCAAAAATATTGAACAGACTTTAAAAGGAATGTTTGACTTCATTTCTCATTAATGCTTTCGAGCACACAATTAAATACTGAATGTTTAAGAAGAATAGTTGTCAAACCTTAGTTCAACAGTTTAACAGATAATCAAAGTCGAAGTACAACTATCAAAGTTTCGGTTCTTAATTCATTAAATTATTTAATAATCATCTACTAGTGATATATAATGATAATGATGATGACAGGCAAATATTTATTTTAAATAAACCGTATTTAATTAATTATAATTTTCATATTTTATTGAATAATCTACTAATGATTTGAGTCAAATTTGTGGAAAACTTTTTATATATAAGATAAATTCAAATTCAAACTTGTTTTTATATTTTAAAGCTATTCTATTTAACGTACTTTTGATATTTGGAACATTTATGGTTAGAAGTCATGCCTATGACTATAAATGTGTTCCACAAAAGGATGGTAACTATGTCTGTAATGCAAAGTTTCAAGAGTTTGATATTATAGAAGAGTTCAGGAACTTAAGCGAAACGTTACCCTCAGACGGAAAAGCGTTGAAACGTTTAGAGATCAACAACACAAATATTTATGAAATACCTGAAAGTGCGTTTTCTGATATATCATTCACTTATATCGAAATATTTGAAGCACAAAATCTAATGAGAATTCATTCAAATGCCTTCAATAATAATAGTGCTATTAATTTGAGACAAGAAATTTACATCTCTTCTCCATCAAAACTACGAAATTATGGTTCTGATTATGATTTGTATAAAGCATTAAACTCTTTAGTCAATGTCGCAGATATTGAAATTTCATTGGAAACTCAATATTATTTACATGAAATTCCAGACTATGCTTTTAAGAATACACAAATTAATTTAAGATATTTAGTATTTGATGAAAGTGATTATAGTATATCGAGAATCGGATCATATGCATTCTCTGGACTCTCAGCTTTAACAGATCTGTCTTTTCGTCACACTCCTATTGGAAAAATTTCTGCAAATGCGTTTGGTTTTACTTCATCTTCTGATACATTGCTAAGTATTAATTTCGAAGGTTGTCAAATAAGCGATTCTAACATTGAAAGCGGAGCTTTTTTTGATGCAAAGAGACCTCTTTTTATAAACTTAGGTAAAATTGATATGAGCTATGTGCTCGTTGGACTAAAACATAGAATATAAAGAATGTGCAAGTGACCACAATTTTTATCAGTACCTTACAGAAAATTTTTAATCTTTTCTATTTGAAAATAGTGAGAAATCAATTGCAGTATATTAGAGAAGAAAAATTTGGTGATATTTTCAAAAACAGCAATCAAAGTGGACTTGAAATGTATGGCAATCCTTTGAATTGTAATAATTTACAACCATTTCTATGGTTATTGAAGCAAAAGGCAGATTTAGAATCACGCGTATTATTTGCAAAGTGTGCAAACGGAACTGGATTGTGGAATTTATCATATTAAGACAGTTCAGCTTCTAATCTAAAGTTCTATGTGATATTTGTTTTAATGATGAGCGCTATTTCACTAATATTTAACGTTAATTATAGTCCATGATTAAAAAAGTAGAATTTTCTAAATTTGAAACAAAAGTCCAGAACTAAAACAATAAATTTTTCTATATTGTTCAATTACCATCAAATATACAAGAATTTGATCCGTTTAATTCTCAAATTAGCAAAATTTTTTATTTTTAATTACTCTATCATTCACTTGAATAAAATTAGACTATTTTCAGCTCTTTTTTATCCTGTAAGAATCACTATTTGCGATGTATTCCTTATTTAAAAAGAAACAAAATTTATTTTCATTATCGTACATAGAATTTTTATTTGAATATTAAGTAAGTAGATTATTAAATAGCAAAACGTTTGCTTTTCTTAAGTTTTTATTATTTTATGGCGATACAGAGAATGATTTGAAATTTTTTCATGATCTATTTCTTTGGTTATAAATGTCGAGTCACTCAAAATGATATGATTTGAAGATCAAATTATACTTATTTGAATAAAATTGAAGAACTTAAGTGTTTGAATAATTAATTTACTTCTTATCAGATCTTTGAAAGTGTTACAAATATTAAAAACGAACATTGGAGAAATACTAGCGAATGTTTTAAGCAGAAGTAAGTATTTTCGAAAGTCAAGGCTTTCGGTTGAGAATCCTTAATGGGTAAATCATTTTTCGAGATTTTCAAAAGCCTAGAGTTTAATTAGTGGAAAAGATCATTTTTAATTAATGAGAAGTCCGAAATAGAATTTCTAGATATTTAAGTGTTAGAAATAGATGTTTTTGTGCTTCTTATTCTGAATCGAGAAATTTGTCGTGCCCCAACTCTCGAAATTCCCAAAATTTATGTTAGGAAATTTAGTGAAATATAAAATTAAAGTGAAGGTATATTGGTGTAGTATTTTTATTTCTACATTTGTTTATATATTTATGCCTTTTAAATCAGGACATTTGATAAAATCGGCTGATTTTTAAGCATTTTAATATGAGGTACCATAAATCTCGAGACTCTCTATCGACCTCTAGCTTTAAGAGACATCTCTTGATATAGTGTAGATGTTTAATATGCAGACTTTGGTTAAAATTCACCTAATTTGAGTACAAAAAATATGCGAATAGAGAATTTAATTAAACTCACTCTAAGAATAATTGAAACCTTAAAATCAATATTTTAAAAAACTAATTGAAAGCATATTTGGTAACGTATTTGTAAATCTTAAAGACAGAGATACAACTTTATGGGAGTTTCATTGGTACTATTCTATAGTCGATAATACGTTAATTCATACCATACTGAAAGTATAAAATAGGTCTAATTAGGAGGGTGGCTTTTACAATCTAATGTTTGGTGCTGTTTAAAATGTTTAAAATATGATTTTTCACATAAATTAGACTATATATAAAAAATTTTCATAAATTTTTTTGCAGTTATATGTTCTATCAATTCATTAAAAGACCCTCGATTAAAAATATCTTACATAATTCAGTTTTAAAATTTGAAATAACAGACGCAATAGACATGTATCAGATCACCCCATAAGTTTCTGGACTTGTACAATCCGTCAGAGTTCATAAGATCCTACTTATGCAAATACTTTTATCGACATTTTGTACTAATTTTTGTAAAGACAGAATATAAAAATCATAAATAGTTTATTTTTGATGATAGTTTAAAATTGACCGTCTAAACATAAACTTGATTGCCTGATAAAGCTCAATAAAGAGCATAAAAGAGCCATAATTTGGTTTCATTGGATGGAAGGGCTAACTTAGGCACAAAGCCATGAAAATTTGGTCAAAATATTAGGAGATAATGCTCCTTCGAGGACTACAGTCTTCAATCGTTTTGCTGGGTTTAACCCTGGAAGACGCTCCTTTAAAGATGAGGACCGAACCGGTCGATCAATATCTGCAACAAGTGAAGAAAATGTATCAAAAGTACGAGAATTAGTGATAAATGACAGAAATGTGACATATCAAATAGCGGAGATTTTGATGATCGAAAACTCATCGATCCAGACCATCTTGCATGACCACCTGAAACTCAAGAAAGTTTGCTCTTGATGGACTCCACATTTTTAACTGGTGAACAAAAGCGTCTATAACTAAGGAAGCCCGAGCTAAAAGCCTTCGAGATGTTAGAAAGTCGATATGAGCGATGCATTGAACCTGGGGGGGAATATATTTAGAATGTATAAAATTTCAATTAAATATCTATAGTAGTTTTTGAGTATCTAGAAATTCATGGGGTGATCTAATATATACGATTACAAATAGCGTTAGAGAAACTCCTAAAAATTTGCGTCTCTGCTCACAGAATTGTGAGTCTATTTACTTTGATAGTGTTTCAGCTGAAATAGTTCTCAGTCTTTAAAAATTATCAAAACATAAATATTAATTCAATCATTTTATGCTTTTGTTGTCTAAATCGAGTTCAGGCCCTGTTTCAAAGAATGAATAACTGTAATATCTATTTCTAATCATCAAAATTTATTTAGTTCGCTTTAAAAGGTTTAATCTTTTTATAATTATGCTGAGTAAATGTTAGTCTCACTTAACCTATGCTTGAGGTCAGAATTTTCACAAAGTCAAAAAAAGCCTTAAATCTTGATTTGAGTTAGAATTATCAATATTTGTTATCTATTTTTATTGATTTCTTTTTTAGAGGCAAAAGTAATGCGAAATATACGGAAAGTTCAAAATTTATTCAACTTTTCAAAAGTGGTTTACAAAATCGGATCTGTGACTGATAACAAATTGGATTGCGGAATTTCAGGCACGCAAATAAATTTTAACAGCTCATAACAAAATTGATTACTAGCAAACAAATAAACTAATCTTAATGAGATTTTCAGAATAGTATAATAATAATGCGACGCATGTTATTCTCAATTTTCAGGTTCAAACTTCAAAAAGAAACACACGATACAAGTGATAAACTTTTACGTGCGTCAAACAAAAATAAATATGTAAGAACTTCAATCTCTCAGGTGTAGACGTCAATCGATTGACAAAATTCGCAATCTTTATAAACAATGTAACACACTTCAAAGCCGAGGTTTAAGATCAAATAGTAACCCAAATGAGGGTCATGAAATGTTACTGACGAACTTCAGAATTACTTTAAAAAACTATTAGACGTGGATCGTGGCATCAGATTTCTTAATGAGCACTTTTCGGACTTTAATAACCTATAGGTTTTTGAAAGTTTCAAAGTATTGTAAATTTTAATCTAGGGAACTATAAACTAACAAATGTATATTGTAAGTACATAATGCAAAAAAGACAATATCAGATCATTTTTGTAGAGAATTATGAGTGACAATACTGAATACTTAATGCTGAATCAGCACATTCTTTATTAACAAGTAAATTATGTTAAGAAGTGTTATGATTTTTGAGAATAATAATAGTGCAAACCTGACTTCTTTCTGGGTTGTTGTTGAAAAACAATATCGAAAATTAGCTGAAATCGTTATCAAACAATTAATGCCTTACCCTTGAACTTATTTGCACGATAGTACTTTCTCTGGTCTTATTTATCTAAAAAATATAGATCAAATTGAAAGTAGAAAATGATTTACGTGTTTCATTGAATAAAATCGTTTCAAACATTGATAAGCTTTGTAGCAATAAACAGTTACATGATTTTAATTGAATATGAATTTTTAACCAAAACTTGTTTTCATAGTGGGCCGCGAACGTTTATTAGACGTTCCGGTGGTTCGCGAGAAAAAATTTTCGGAATCACTGCATTAAGATAAGTTGTTTTTAAGTGTAAATCAACAAAAAAATAACTAAAGAAAAAATTTAATCAAGCGCCAAAAAATGGTTCTACATCATAACGTGACCGCAAAAAATATCGCCAGCCATAATCTAATCGGCTAAAATGTCGCTAAAAATGATGTCGCCATACAAGAATCGTTGGTTTCATAAGCTTTGTTATATGGATTTCAAATGAAATTAATAAGAATAACCCAGCTCCGGTAACAGTTCATGAGGATGAGCTCAATTTTTCTCATATAATAATAGTAATTGTATAAAATTTTATTGTCGAATATTGCTTATGAATTTCAATTCGATGTTGACTGAGGTTTCGCACACAACATCAACTGAAGAATTGTAGCCCATTTTATTTTAAATTCAGTTGAATAATAAAATTTGCAAGGACTTCAATTAATAATATTAAGTATTTAAAATCATCTGTATATTTCGAATATAGAATATAATAAAAGTTATCGAATTCATATTCGATGTTTGATAAGTAAGAGAAAATAAACAATATTTAATGGTAGGCTTTCAGTAGAGGATTCAATAGTCCTACCCTGACTGAAATACCTCTAAACGGGGTTCTCCCAAAACCACAGTAGAAGTCTTATTAAGAACAATTTAAGTACACAATGAAATGAAAATAACTAATTGTTAGGTGAATAATTAAGAGAAAAATTAAGAGGTAAAGCCATCGCGCAAATAAGGAGTATGCAAACTGTTTTCAAACGACTAGATCCTGGTATTTTGTACAGAGGTGTTTTTCGTGGGGACATTATTGACTGCCGACATTTTTTACCGGCAACATCGACGGAGATATTTTTACCATAAATTTTGATATAGAACATAAAACACCGTCAACTCACATACTATAAACGTGACCAGGTTTTGATTTATCGAAGGGATAATGTTCGGCCGACCGACATCACGAAAAAGATTAATCATAAGTTGGCGATAACTTGACTTCTGGCCAATACCGAAGAGCATTTCCTTTGAAAACGATCTGGTTGGTATCAGACTCTGTCCACTCAAGCTGAACGGCACTTGATTTGAGCTGAAATGAAGGCAAGTTAAACGCCAAAAAAATCAGAATAAGTGAAGATATAGTCCTTTTGCAAGAAGAGTCCAGCTAATATTTGGCTAATCACCATTGAATACTGCAGGAGAAAGATAAAATCGAAACTAAAAAATATTTTATACAGCAATCTCGCTTTAATGTGCAACCGAAGACGTGATTTAGCGCAAAATGACGTCTAATAATGTTGAAAGATGAGGAAAGATTCGATTTGAATCTAGCTAATGGCATCCAGTATTACTGACAAGACTTCGGGAAAGAACTGCAATACTTTGCCAAAAGGACTTTAAGTGGTCACTTCATCATGATTTAGGCATCGGTTATGGTGGTCAAACCCAAGCAGTTCCTCTGAAAAGTCAGATAAACTGAGGGTTACATCTACCTGATAAATGGTCATTTATTACTATTCAGAGAGTTAGCTAATATACAGAAATGGGCTTTTCAGCAAAATGGTATTGCGATTTACACTTCGGCTATCACTCCTAAGTGGTTTCGGGCTAACAAGATTCAGGTTTCAGATTTGTTGTCTAGGAGCGCAGATTTGAACCCTATCGCAAACTTATGGAGACTCTGGATTCGACTGATTTATGCCAGTAGTCTCTGATTCAAGCAGGTGACCAAGCTTCGGGTTGAAATCTTCAGGCCTTGGGATCTAACCACCGATTGTGATCTCAAAAAGTTGGCGAACTCAATCAAAAAACGATCGAAGTTTTGAAGACCAGATTTTCAGGCATTTAATCAGTTTAAATGTGCAATTTCTCGAAGAGTGTTTATATTTTTTCTTGCTTGAAAATCAAATTTTTAAACTGTTCTCAGAACTTGGAAATGGCACAGTTGAAAATTTTCTTTTTGAAATATTTTATTACTTTTAAAAAATATTCCTGTTAATTGGAATGTTCTAACGATTTCAATTAAAGATTTTACTCAAGAAATTGTTAAGTTGTTAAAGTTATTTTGTGGACTTATACCACAACTTAGATGTCTATAAAGCCAGAAAACATTTGAAACTACACTTTCCTTATGCAAAATGTTTGGAAGCAACCAATTGCTTACAACTGGATACCAATCAAAATTGAAAACAACCAACAAGTCTCAATTTTGTTTTTAATTTAGATTTACTCATTTTGATTTTATGAGATATTTATTAGCAGTTCTTAATGTCTATTTTTATTCTTTGCTTAATTCATAGTTCATATAAATTGTAAATCAAAAAGTATCGAAACATTTATTTTATGCCAAGCAGACATTGATTTTTGTATTTTAGCAACATATTTGGTAACATCTTACAGATTTGTTGTTTGCTATCCAAGCTTAAAAATAAATTGCATCATTTCAAAATAAACGGGGTTTTAGTACAGAATTAGTTAAAATAGTATTTGATTTAACAACTTTCACTGCAAATCTATAACTTTTGCCAATAAGAAGAATGTTTAATACAACTTATATATTCGCTAATTTGAAATCTTTAGAAAAATGTCTAAAAATGAATTTCAGTTTCGAGGTATTCATGCATTAATTAAAATCAAAGCCAGTTACGATACTTATTATAATGAATGAAACCAGTATTTTCAGACAAAAACGATTAGTTAGAGCAAACCCCGATGATTCATCATCAATATAAAGATCCCAAAAAGCTGTGCTATTTTTGCAAAAAGCACTCGTTATACGATCTTTCAATTGTTCTCTTCTTTTCAACAACCACTTAAATTTTTCGATACTATCGCATTCGAGATTGTTTCCCATAAGATCTAAAAAGTTGCCCTCAATGGAAAAGAAGTCTCCAAAAACATCTTCATAGATATATTGGATTTGGTTATCGCCTGGGAATATATTAAATTAAATCATACGTCTAGTTATAGGTGCTACATATCAGACTGTTCTGACGCAAAAATTAAGTCAATTTTTAATAAATTTTCTAATAATTTATATTAGGTTAAAGTAACTTACCTAAATAAAGTCTGATTGGTCGTTTCAAATCATTAAAAATTCCTTTCTGAAAACTATTTTCTGTTAACGAACAATCATTTAAAGTTATAGATAACGTCTGTTCTGTTGAAATTCTTGAATCGAAAGCGTGAACGAAGATCGCATTAATTGGTATTTGAGTTATTATAATCTGACTTAAAAGCGGCGAATCTGCGAATGCATACTCTCCTATACTAGAAATACTGTAGTGGCCAAAATAATGGATCGATCTCAAATTGTTTTGCCTGCCTTCAATAGCACGAAAAGCATTGTTTGGAATTTCGTGCTCTGAGCCTTCTTCTAGTTTAAGGCTCACATACTCTAATCGTTTTAAAGAACTAATAGCTCCGTATAAATCATAATCATTTCCTTCATCATGCAATCTATTAGTGCCGAAAATAAGTAATCTTCTGGTACTGTTTTCTGAACTAATAAATGCTTTTGAATGAATTGCAGCTAAATTTTGCGTATTGTATATCAAAATTTGATCGAATGACATATCGTAAAATACATTTTCTGGTATTTTTTCAATCGATGAGTAATAAAGATTGAATTTTTCGAAATGTTTTTGATCTTCCGTCAGATTATTACTTAAGCGTTTGAGTTCTTCTTCAAGTTCTAATTCATTATCAGAATAGCAATCAATGCCATCAGATGTTATGCTACAATTATACTGGTCCTCGTCGTAATTTTCAACTCTCGTAGAAATTTGTTTAGAGTCAAGTTGTTGGCATTTTATTGCGTATAAACAAACCCAAAATATCGTAATTTTGAACATTAAACCTTAAAATAGATAAAATTGACTTACGGTTTGTGGGTATAAGTTAATACTGATTTTTCTTTTCGTACTGTAGTAAAGTTAGAATATAAAAATCGACATCAACATATAATATTATTTTATAAGCAGGATAATTTATGCTCTGTATTTAGTCAATAGGTTTTTAACAGAGAGGACTCACCGAATTTAGTCATAGTTATTATAAGAAAAACAATTTGAATGCTGTATCAACCAAGACGAAAATAAAGAGAAAAGCCTTTTTTCAGATGATCATCTAATGAACATCGAATAAGTTCTGTTTAACAGAAATATTTTTGTGTAGTTTTAGTAGCTTTTCATATGTTTTATCGCATTTGCTGAAAAATAAGTGGCTTGTTTTTATGTAATTTCATACAACGTCGATTAATTTTATCTTTTTTACTAAATTATGGAATACCCGTAATAAATGCTCAATTTTTATTTGTTTGTAATACGTTATAATTATAATTATAATTGTAATCGTTAAACGTTATAATATGTGCGCTCATAATTTTAATTATGTAGTTACCAACTGAAGATAATATTAAAAAGAAAAAAGTTGCTTAATAGGTAAAATAATTTAGCTTTTTGCGTTTTTTGGCTCAAAATTCAATCGAGTCTAATGTTACGAACGCAAGAGTCTCTATATTGACTTATGAAACCAGCTTCTTCTTCGGTACTGACGTCGTCCCAAAATTTGTTATAATCACAAGTCGAAATTCTTGCTTTTCTTCCGATAAGATGCCCTGAAACGATATACGACTGACCGAGCGTTAAATTGATTCCACACATACTGTCATATTTTTGCGTCCAAAGCTTTTTGTTCATTAGCGCCTCATTAGTCGCATTGTTTATCGAACGATATATACGCCACAAATCAAAATCATAGTAAGCCAGCCTTTGGTCATCGTTATGGTCTTCGATTCGCGAACGAGCAATAATCAAGGCAACAAAATCCGAAGTGCAATAATATTGTTGCGGCGATTTTGAAAGACACGAACAGCACTCAATAAACGGCTTTATTTCTGCTATCAATATAATAATACCGAAAACAAGTACTTTGAGAGACATTTTAGTGATTGTATGAATGAAACTCTAGATGCTATTTCATAATATTTCGATCACTCAAATATTTCAGTCAAATCAATAACTATTTGATTGTGATTAATATGACTTTGTATTCCTTATTTACTGATAACAAGTTTTAAATTATTTCAATATTAATTATCTAATTAGTTCTAGAAATGACAAATAAAACTTTGTTTTATCCCACTTTGCAGACTTTAATCTTATCTGCTCTCTCTTCAAGCTGTTAAATGAAATTGAGTTGAAAACAAATTGAAAGAGTCATTAAATCAAAGTGAAAGCATTACTAAACCATTTGCCAGTGTTTGCAATTTACTTCAAAAGTGGATTTGGCATCGATTCAGAAAACAAATTCAATGTTAATCACGTTCTTAAAACATCTCAATTTAGATTTTGTGCAATACTTAAGCACTTATTTTGCCTCAAACTTTTAAGAAAACATTCAATGATTGAGCCAACGAATAAAAATAGTAATCATTCTATTGAACTAAATATGTTTTAAATGCAGGAATGCAAACTTTATTCATTGCAATAACAATAAATTTGATTTGACAAGTGTAGCTTAGTCATTTTTATGATTCAAAGTATTGCTTCAAAGTGAGCATAGTTTTGGCTCCAAAACAATTTCTTAAAACTTCCACCACTTAATTTGGTGGGCAATAAAGTCAACTTTAAAAATCAAGTATTTAGACTTGACCACTATTTATGTTAACTTATAGATCAAAAGTAAAGTTCGACAATGACAAAAAATGAATTTATTCAATCAAATAATACTTGAGTTAATTTTACAATTACATCATTTTTATAGTAATTATGTTGAAGAAAAATATTTATACAATCAATAAGAATAATTACATGCAGTTAAGCTAAATAAGAACTATGTATATATAAGTTTATAAATAAAAATAAAAACAAAAATAAACTTAAAATAATTACAATAAAAAATTGACCATCAAATGTGAGAAAAGCTTAAGTGTAACTATGGGTTCAAATTTTAGTCAATTTCTCAAAAGGGTTCAAATTATTTGATGAGTTTTTAGCTTACAGTCAAAAAGTGAATCAGAATTAAGATTTCTTATGAATTTGTTGACAGACATTTACGTGATTTTTCCAGTGACTCTTCTGGCAGTCGTAAGTGCAATACCAGGTGTCGTAACAGCAGAACAGTTGCGCTTCCTTCAGACATTCTGCGCACCACTGCTTTCGTTTTGTTTCTTCAATAGTAGCCAAAAATTTCTTTTTCTCGCTCTCAAACTGAGCTATTAAAAGCTTTCTCTCTAGTTCAGCCTTTTGTCTTTCATCTTCGATGGCCCTCTCTTTTTCCGTGACCAAACTCTGCCTCATTTCCATGAGCACTAGATTTGAATTATGTTTGATTTCTTTGATTTCTTCCTCATGCATTGCATTATCAATACTTATTTGCTTTCTCAACTTTTCCACTTCTTCTCTCAAGTCATTTTGTGACGATGTGGTCAGTTGTTTTGATTTAGCAGTTGTTGGGTTTGCAGTTGTTATGTGACAATTATTTGCACTGGAATTAGATTGAGTTCGTTGTGAAGGACTCGACGATGGAGTCGAACACGTTGTTGTGGTCCGCAATATTTTACTGGCCCGAAGAGCTTCTGCAACGTTACGTTTACCAACTCTTGCGGTGCGAGTTTTTGCACTCAGTTCTTCTTTAATTTGCGAACTAGACTTTATGTCTGAAATTTTGAGAAATCATTACAATCAGAAATCAGTCATGGTTTTGTCAAATTTTAACATTTATCATTAAACTCTTGACTGGATACTTTCGCAAACAATTCATTCAATTTTTATAAATAAATATTCTTATATTTCACAATAAAAAAATGATTGATAGGAAGTTTTAGCTCTAGATTCCAGTAAATTATGAGTGAATATAAAAAATATGATAGCAAGGATAAATCCGTCATTTGATCAACTAATTAATGCATATAACTGAAAGAAGAAAATGTAAGTTTTCTTACTTTTATTCAAGGGATTAGTCGTTTCGTTAATGTTACTAATATTTAATTCACTTTTGAACTCATCTAAGACTTTATCACTCGACAAGCTGAAGACACCGGGAGTTATGACTTTGGATGAATTGCTGACCGGTTCTTCGTTTGCATTATTACTGTTTTCGTTACAGTCAGTATTGTTATTATTACTTTTTGGTGATTTAACAGATGATTCACTCAAACTATTATAATAATCATTGTCTTCGTCACAAATGAATATTTTATTTGGAGAAAACGGAGTTTTTTGTGGCGAGTATTTGAACTTTGCTGGAAATTTTGCGTTCAACCTTTCGATATGAACTGCCAATTCCCTCATTGCGCCCTCAAATTTGGATTTATGCGTTTTACTTGGTTTAGATCCAGGATGTGTTTCGGATAAAAGCCAACACGAGTCAACCGCAACCCACGCGCTAACAATACAATTGACAATTAAATCATAATGGTCTATGAGAATATTGCAATATCAATAGACAAAACCAATTAGTCAAATCAATTTGAATCCACAGAAAGTAACTGAAAAGTAATGTTAATCTAAAGAAAGTTTTCAATTAAATGAATCTAAAACTTAAAAAGGTTGCAAATCATTCACTTAGTTCGCTCTTATTGGCTTAGATTTATACAAAAGGAATTCAATTTTCGGTTATATTTTGTACAAAATTTGATTTAAATGACTCTAATTTGAAGTTAGTTCAAATAAAAGCACAGATTATTGTGAGTGTAAATATTTGCAAAGCTTTTACAAAACTAAATACATGTTGACATTGACTAAGTTATTGCAGCGAAAATGCCTTACTTTAAAATGATAAACTTTCGAAAATTTATAAGTAGAGCGAATGATAAAAAGTATATTCCACTAAAAACTTTTATCATAGATTTATTCAATATAAAAAATAATTAAATCTCAATTGATTTAGAATTAAAATGGACATAAACTGTGATATTAATTACCGGTCATGAGTGCCAAAGAACCGACAGTCGACATCGTTCTGCTTGCCAAGTCTAACAACCTTTGCTGGCCATAAAGGGTAACCTTTGACCCGAGCGAACACCAGCTGATGCGGTCGACGACAGGGCTCTGCAAACGAGGTGTCGGTCACAGTATAAAAGTTTTTGAAACAATCCGGACAGATCTCCATCTCCGCCATTTCATTTTTGGCTACTCGCGACAAATACTTGGCGTTTGTGGTCAGCGGATGATTGCTATGGTTGTAAATAATGCAGTCGTGAACAATCCACTTGATATCTGCCAAGAATGATATCTGAGACTTATATTTTTTCGCTCGAACGTTCTTATCAATAGTCGACAAATCCATCGGATAGTGAACTAATTGGTGATAATCTGGGAAAACAATTGGTGAAACTGGTTTATGAAAAGTTGGGTCTGCTGACTGTTTGATGGTCTGAAGTGCAAACTTTAACAGTTGTGACAACTCTTCGGCTGACATGTTAGTTAATCTAGACTTCGATGGCTGCAATTGAGCTCTATTTTCTTCGTCTTCTTCTAATTGTTCCGATTCTTCCTTTAAAATATCTCTGCATTCGACGCAAAGCCACGAATCAACAATTTTATTAGTAGAATTGTTTTTATATTTATCACTATTACTGGTATTGATATTACTGTTATTATTGTTATTCAAAGAATTAGAGGGAGGAATACATTTCAAATGATAACTTCGAGGACATAGTTTGCAATGAATATTAATGCGATCCTTGTGGCAAATCCAACAAAACCTGTCTTTGCATGTGGTTTGTGTCGAACTAATAGATGCCTGATATATGTCTTCGTCTTCTTGTGGCGAAACACATATTTCACTACAAATTAAGTAAATAATTGCTTTAGAATTACATCAAACAGACACAAATGGTTTGCTTTCGCTTTTAACAAATCGGCGACTATTATATTAAATTTTTTATTTTCAAATTCATTTGAAATATTCTAAACTATTATTTAGTTTCATTATTAATATTAAAATTGAAATAAAATGAGAAAATGTTTCAAATTTGAAATGTGTTTCGATTTCGTGTTTTTATTGTGGAAAAAGAAATAGAAAATGAATTAAATAAATAATATTTCGTGACCAGTACCTGTTATTATCATAAGAAGTGTTTTCAAAGTGAGACAATTGTTGTGATTGTGGTCTCATTTCATTATTATTTATATTAGTTAATGGTTCGAATTGTGGTTCATTAAAATTGAATTCATCAATATTTTCATAAATTGCTGTCAAATGACTGTTTCCTATTAACTGATTCTCGATTGACATTATTTTTCTGTTATTTATTTTTGCTCAGAAATAATTCAATTTGTTTGCATTGAAAAAGTGAGACAAAGTTAACGGTTACTCATTTATTCATTTAAATATAAAATCATTAGTTTTCATTTAACAATCATTTAATGGTTTTATCTTAATTTTCAATATAAATACAATAAAATGCCTCAAAATATTGACTCATTTTAAACTCCAGATGACAGCAATAGACTATAAGCACAACAATAATCAATGCTATTATATATGATTTAGAGACTTTACTCGATGTCCCCTTTGCTTCTACTGATAACGAACAAATGAACTATCTGTTGCATGAATGCAATCTCAATTAGTACCTAACATCAATTCAATATATTCCATTTAATAACACTATCAATACACCAACTTGTGGGCAATTTAAGTCAATTTTAGCTCAAAAATAAAATGTCATAACTTGTTTGTCAAATAAAAACGTCAATCTATTGAAAAAGGGACACTTTTTTGATGAAGTTCATTGTTAGAGTTTTAGTTAGAAGACAAATGGTTGTCTCATTAGAAACTATCGATATGATTGCAATTTATAATCTCTTACAAAGTTTTGATTGTGTTGCAATGAGAGTAGAGAAAATTACTAAAATCATTAGTAGTTTCATAGCTCAAAACTTCATTGTAAACAACTGGAACTGCCGTTAGCCGTAAGACTGCACTTATTTTTTAAAGACATTCTACATTTGATTGATTGGTTGACTTCTACAAAAAAATATGCGCTTCATTATATTGATTATTGTTGCGTTTATATTTACGAACATAACTTACAGTAAAACGTACTTTAAATTTAAGTTTATTTAGTTTTCAAAAATCTTATAACGAACTCAAGCTTTCATTAATCTAGCAAAAGAAATGAACTAGAGCCATATTATATGGTGGTAATTAATTGGAATATACTTTAAAAACCAACGTAAAAGTTGATGACAGAGTACGAAAAAGTGTTGATTCAAACATTTCGGGAATTTGCTGTACCTCATTGCATAGCTGTTCACAATCGGTGAGTCATTCAATTTTAGAAAAACACTCAAACATATTAAGGATTCAGAATATTGAATAATTGTTGTATTTTAAAATCAATCATCAAAGCATCACACTTTTTAACGAATAAACAAATTTGATAATAAGTGATAATAAGCGATAAGTGATAATAGGTCAAAAAGAACGTATTAAACGTATTATTCATATTGAACTGTTTTAGAAGATTATTCAACTCTATTTATATAAGTTTCAATTCAGATCAAACAATGGATGCCCTATTAGAGGACTATATAACTCCAGATGAACTGAAGAAGTTTTGGCAGTTATACGAAAACGAAAGACGTAATAACATTAATGGGGTAGCTTCACCTCAAACTCGATTCGAGTACGCGTTGGCTCTGATTAGGTCTCGCTACACCACTGATATTCTTCGTGGTGTCCACGAGTTCGAAGATCTTTGCTCAACAGGCGATCCAAACGCTAGAAGAGACTATTTATACTATTTGGCTTTAGCCAACACCAAACTTAAAGTATGAGACACTTTTAAATATTAATAAAACTTGCGACAGCTAAATATCATAGTTTTGAATTGACAGTGCCACATTACAACTATTACATTGTCAAATAATAGTTTTGATCAACTCAATTGATCCCTCATTTCTTAGTACTGCCCGCTCGCATTTTTTAATCTGATTCTCTAAACGTTTAAAATGAACTATTTTTCAATAACTATTCTTTTAATGACTTGGTTTGATCAATTTTATTTTAAATCAGATTAGAATTATTTAAACGATTGTTTGAATGCCGTTGAATTTTATTTGACTCTTTAAATGTTAAAAGAATTTGAATGCAAAGTAATTGATGTATTTAACGTATTTAATGACTTATTGTCTTTCTAGAGATTGCGCAATATTTTGTTTAAGTTCATGACATAGTTTACAAGATTTATGAGTCGCAGGCATCTAAAAAAATGTTAAAACCTTGATTTGAATTAAATTGAATTTTGTTTCCCTTGTGATTAGGAATATGCAAGGGCTCGAGATTGTATAAAGAAGTTTTTATCAGTAGAACCAGAGAACAGACAGGCCCAGGAATTGGACAAATTGATTAGGGACAAGATGACTAAAGAGGGCTTATTAGGCATGGCAATGGTTGGCGGCGCTGCTCTGGCCATCGGTGGCCTTGTTGGACTTGGAATGGCTTTGGCTAAAAAATAGTTACTCATTTCAGTTGAATTATATTTTCAAATTAATTTCTTTTTATTACTACTGTATAAATATTTAATGTTAGTATTGTATATGTTATACATATTTTTATTTAAAATTGTAACAGATTTGTATGAAAAGGCTAATGTTCTTTCAGATAGTAATTAAAGCTAATCATCATTTAAATTGATTTGATAATATTTTTATTTGATTAAATCGAATAGAAAAGTCATAAAATATGATTTCTGTTCGACTAAGCTTGTACTCGAATGTTCAAATTGTAAAGTATACCAACAATTTGTGAATGATGTCAAACTGAGAAACGTATAATTTGATCTCTAATAACTCTCCAAGGTTATAATCTCTAAGGTATTATCAAATAAACCATTAAAAATGAAGTTGTAATTTTGATTACAAAATTTACATTAACTTATCTGATGGTCATATCTTTCGCAACAATGATTGCAAAAGTTATATTTACTCCGATTTGTGTTGAAGGATCGAATACTAACGTTAGTGATTTATTTATTTAATTTATTCAAACTTTTTTACAGTGGTTTCGATTATTGAAATACAAATACTTTCTTAGTTATTAACTTTCAATGAAATAGTTTGAGAAATATGTGAAGCTTTATTTCATCTAAGTTTAAATATCACAATAGCGGTGATTAAAAAGAATGCGATCCAAACACCAGTTATCAAAAACCCGTTCAATACGCTTTGTTTCGTCAAATCAAAGCCTCGAATGAGTATATGTCTGAATGATTCCATTGGTTTTGTTTGTGGCATTAAATAACTTATGTAACGAAGTAATGGTGTCATTGTGTCCACTGGCCAGAAGATACCAGTTATAAAGCAGAACATGAGTTGCGAACCTGCGCCTAATAGTAATGCTGTGATTTCGTGCGTACAAATCGCTGATAGCATTAGTCCATAACACATACCTGTCATAAAAATTCATTTATAAAACGTTGTCTTCAATAAACCTTGTTACAAATCAATTAAATGCTTTTTACACATGTTTACCTTCCTATTTGTTCATTGGCAGCTTTTCTACACTAAAAAACTTGTCAAGTTGACTAAAAATTGTTTCAATTTTATATAATACTGATATGATTGAGCAATTTTCAAAATTGGATTTTAGCAAATCAGTTTAATTGAAACATTTCATAACTAAAGCTATGCTGTATACCAAGGTTTTTATAGTTTACTCTTGCAGTTCCAATAAACATTTTATTGATATTCGGTCACTTGAAATTAAATTAAAAATAAGTTATCTTAAACTAATTATCACTCTGACTAGCATATGACTTTTTACTACTTCAGCTTTAACCTTCAATCTTTGATAGTAAGCTGAAAGCACTTGAGGAAAACTTGCTCATTTCAAGTACTTCTGAATCTAGTCGAAAGGAATCAGTAAATTCAAATTCTAGGCTCAAAGCATCCGAAAGACAAGGGAAAATGATGTGATCAATTAAAATTAATTTTCATAGTAATTCATTTAGATTTTCCTCGTTTTGGTATAAACTCAATTTTTTGTTTTGGTTATAATTACTAAATACAGAATCACTTTAATTCAATATTCAGACAGAACTTGTAATGAAAACCTTATCGAAGGTCAAGATAGCAATTATTTTGAATGATCACTTGAAAAATTTGGAAACAAGATTAACAGCTAATTAATCACATTTTTACGAATACTTTCAATTTAATATAGAAGTGAAACTGACCACAAATGCCCTGAAGAAACATCATGACCACTGCGAGAAAGTAAGAGCCATTCATGGGAAAATCAAATATCCAGAATCCCATCACAACTGTTAATGCAATTTGTGTTATTAGAAGTAAAGTGACATTTATTATTTGTGATACAATGAATTCAGTTGATGTCACTCCAGAGATCATTGAGCGCTCTAATGTGCCTGAAATTCATAACAAGTATTTTAGTAAGAGCAAAAATCTTGTCATTCATTCTTCAACTCTCAGAATAAAACCACAGATTTAAAAATTTGTTTTGAGCAAGTTTTCGATTAAAATTGACCAAAACAATTCACTGTTAGACAGTTAACAAATTAAAATATATTTTTAAGCAATAAAGAAAGGCAAGATTTAAGAATTTTATCTGTTGAAACTACTAATTAACATTATTAATAAAAAATATTGATAGATAGACTGACAAAACTAGATTTTAAAAAATAATTATATAGTTGAAAGTTTAATTTTAGAACCATTTAAGTGGAATTGAATTTATATGAAAAAGCAAAGCAAAACTATAAAATTTGAGAAATCGGTTCCACTTTATTATTATAATTGATTATAGCGGAAATGCCCGACAATGCGCTCATTTAGGTTTAAAAAGACTATCGAGTTTATTAACACATGCACACACACACACACACACACACACACACACACCACTTATAAATACCTTCACGTCTTTCTGATAAGAAAGCCATACTAGTTATAGACATAGTAGCAAAAAATACAATAAATATCATAAGTCCCGGTCCGACGAACTCGATCATATCTGCCTTTTCTGTTCCATAGATTGGTTGCTCAAACTTGACGGGCAGTTTGAATCGTGACAAATCTTCTCCAAAAGTATATGCAACAGTTTCCGCAAACTTGAAAACCGCACTAAACACTTCACGTCTTATGATATTGACATGCAGTGCATTCGAGCCGTCATAAAACACTTTGATAGTGCTCTCGTCTATTGTCATATTGTCAATTGAATCTGTACTGCGGTATAAATTTCTTAAAGCCCGAGAGAAATTATTTGATATGATGATTGCAGAATAAGTTTCTGCTTCGCGAACCGATTCAATTGCTGCTTCTGGAGTTGCGAAATGTTTTAACGAAATGAAACTGTTATCAATTGACTGCAGAAATAATTGACTTAAAATTGGCGGAAATTCTTGATTATTAACAGCCATTTGGACACTGGTCGGGTCGCGACCCATGCATAAGCAAAATAAAGCCACCTCTAGAGCTGGCAATAACATAGTTATTATTAATTCGGGTATTCGACGAAAAAGTCGTAAACGATTCTTATTGCACAGAACACCGATTCGATGAATCGGTTTAACTTTATTCCTAGTTTTAAAGCTAATTAATTCGTTGTTGTTGTTGCGCGATATATTATTTATTTGCAGTTCAGGCTCTATTTGAGTGTAAACTTCTTTGATAGCAAGGGCACCATTTTGTGCTTCGTGATTTTCTGATATACCATTCTTTCCGTTACATGTTATTTTTTGGTCGTTCACAACAATGGCAAAATTTTGATGCGCTCTTGAGGAATTGTTGCCAGTATTAGTGTATCTGTCGATACCGTTGCTTTGTTTTATAGATTCGTCTTTTCGAGAAAGTAGTAAAAATAGTTTTTCCATACTGTTCACGCAGTAGTGATCCATCAAATTATGAGGATTTCCTTCAGATAATATATGACCTGATCTCATAAATGCTACCATGTCTGCAGAACTCGCTTCTTCGATGTAATGTGTAGTTACTATTACCTAATTATATTATAAATAAACATCATTTCAATATTTATCCCTAAACTATTGCATTGATTTTATATTTATCAGTAAAAGTCTCATAGAGTATCAAATTTATATTTTCTAATGCAGTTTTTCTACTGACGAGTCAGATTCAAATTCCAAAACTAGTTTCATATTTTACTCAAGATAAATTTTAGAATCTTCATTTACACGTCAACAAACTCGACAACAAATAAAATAAATAATTATCAAAATATCGCATCAAACTATTTGAATTTGCTTAAGAGCCTTTGTCCTTAATTTATCTTCACTGCAATGCTTTGCATCAGAATGAATGAGAAAAGAATTACCGTTAGTCCTTCTCCACTAATCTTAACCAAATAACTCCAAATAGTTTCCCTGAGAATCGGATCCACACCAACCTTATTAAATGGTAAATTAATAATGAAAACCTATTGAAAAATATTTTGATAACAAAAGTGACATTTAGTGCTAACCGTCGGCTCATCGAGTATTAAAAGTGGAGGATTATTAATCAGAGCGATCGCGAGCGAAACTCTTCGCTTCTGACCACCCGACAGCTTATCCACGTATTTATTTGCCAAATGAGTCAAATCAAGTAACTTTAATAAGAACTGCATTCTTTTGATGAAAACCGTGCGATCTGTGTTACAAAATCCTGCGTAATATTGAAGCGTTTCTTTGATAGTGAACTGAGATATTAGAGCCAACTCTTGAGGCATGTATCCAATACCAGGTCCTGGAATACCGCTTTCTTTCGTCCCTGTAATATTAATTACAAATTTGAATAAGTGACAATTATTCCAGAACAAGGTTTTAAAAACATATTTTACTTGTCTCGACACATGTTTCAAATGTTAAATTCAATTCGAAATTTATTTCTCGTTATACATTTATCAAAAAAGATAGTAATAAGAATATGTTCTTTAATATCCAATTTTTGCATATAAGCCAAATTAACCTTAAAAAAGTCCTCTAACAAATGAAAACAGTTATAGTCAATATCATAAGCTTTGCCAAATTGATAATCAAAGTCTTATTTGTTTTATCTAGATCCAATATTTGTTACTGTTGATAGTAATGTTGATCAAAAATTGGAGATAGGGCTCAATCTTGTCATCAAATTTATTAATATATGGCTATTCAACAGTAGGTATAATCTGATAATGAGTGGGAAAATTTCAATTTTTATTTTAATGTTTTACTAAATAAGTTGGTGAAGAGAGTTGATCGCATCTGTGTCAGTTAAACTATAAGATTCAAAAATTGCAACTTGACAAATTAGACTAGTAAGAGCCTATTTTAATCGCTAAAACTGTTGTTTGGGTGCTAAATTGTATTTTGACCGAACAATTACGTAAACAAGTAGTATTAGGTCATGTTCTAAAGTGATCTATAAGTGATGTTACCTCCATTTGATTATTTATTACAACACGCTATAAAATGTTAAATGAAGTTATGCAATAACTTAACACAAGTAATAAATTTGTGTTAATTGAAAGTGATTCTGCAGACAGAACGTTTTATCCCCAATAAAGACAAAGAGTAGGCTCAAATCAAACATTGTTGGAATCCTGTATTTCATTTAAGCTTTGAAGAATCAATATTTGTATTACCTTATAAAAATTTTAACAAAAGATGTTTTCAATTATTGAGTTCTTTTTGAAATACAAAACTGTTTCATAAATGCATAGTTTAAGAACGTAAGAGAGGCACTGAATGGCAACTTCGTGTTAATTCATTTTAATATGAAATTATTACATAATAGTGCAGACTATGATTATTTGAATGAGTATTTTTTATAAGCATTTTTGAATAGTTACATAATCATAAAATACAAAACTGAAATGAATTCACAATGTTCTGCCTTTCAATTACTCACAATTTTTTGTTTTATGTTTATTCTCTGAGGATCTCCAATAAAAACAAGAATGAACTTTGTTGTAAAGTGTCAGCTATGACATATTTACGGAACTTCAATGACTAGCTTCTTCGGAAAATTCTCAGTATTTCTCTCAAAGGTTTTAAGTGACTCATGCTTTTAAATAAAAAGATCCGTTTTATTGTGAATTAAATAAATTAAAGGTTTTGATTATAGTAGTAATAACTATAGGTATGATATAAGCAACTATCACGATATCCAGTGCGAAAACTAAGACAATCTGCACTTTAGGGGAAACATAGACGTTAAAAACTAGTTATTGAATCCTTTTGAGCCTGGAATACCTGGAAATCATCACTAAGACTGCTTTCAGGTTTATGCAGATATGAATGATAGAAAATTACATTTTCTAGTACAGGAAGGTTTGAATAAATTTTCTATAATTTCAACACTGATTGCACACCTTAGTCTTAAACTTGAATTTTAAATGAAAACCCCGAAAATAAAGCTTTACTAATGCAACAATGAGCTAAACCTTGAAAGTCTATCGAAAAGCGGATATCCCCTATAAGTATTTGCACAAAATTGATCGACACTTTTAAGTATATGCCTAAAATATTTGTCAGGTTTTCACAAATTGATCTCAAAGCTTTTCTATTGATTTTATGAATTAACTCGAATTTGACTGTGATAAAATCAAAGTCAAAGTAAACTTAATGGAATTAATAGCAATGTTGGCAGAAGCTTGTGATCCAGTAATAAAAATAAGTCGAAATGATTTATTTATAAGACAGCGATTATCGCTAGTGCCCAATAAGTTTAGTAAACAGTGATTAAAATGAAATGTTCGAAGCAAACAAATCCTTCGATAATTAAATGAATGAGGAAGTTAATTATTCGTCAAGTAATCAACGAAAAAATAATAACCTGTGATAATTTGATGAACCCTGACATGAATCATGACCTAAACAAGAAATTCAATGACATATCAGAAACAAATATTGGGTGCATCATAAATCGCATCCGAGCATTGTTCAAACAAACAATTCCTTTCAGGTTATTTCAACAATAGTTCAACCTTTAAGTCATCCGTTATTTTTACAAAACAATTGATTCAACTTTTAAAAAAATGAATAAAATACATAATTGCTAAGACAAAACATATAATTTTACTGCTAATGAAAAATATTGAAGTCAATCAATTGTGAAACTTGCATATGTTTTAGATAAGAACTCTTCTGTTCACTTCAAATTATGGTGCATTCAATAATAAGCGCCTAAATATCCGTAATGATGTTATTGAGGCTAATGAGTCCGGAAATGAAATTATTTTTAAAAATCAAAAATAAGTTTCAAATTTTGTTTTTATTATTTAATTCATCTTATATTTTAGATCTGATCAATCTTTAAACTGTATCATTAGATACGATAAAGTATTACATCAAGATTTCATACTTAACCTAACCTTCATTTTGCAAAATATTAGTTTTAAAAGTTTTTATAGTCTGTAAAAATAGTGGTCTATAAACTCTTTTTTCCTTTTAGTTCGTAATAAAAGTAAATGATTTGATAGTTTTTTCAGCAAATTATTTAACATAAACTCTATGTCTGGGGAAAAATTCAACTAATCGTAGCATTGAATAAAACTCATCCAACTTTTGAACCGATCATAGCTATAGAAATGAATTGAAGCTCATATCATATCTTAATTATATTTATATTGGTAATTAAATAATATTAGGATTGCTTATAGTTAATATGATCGATCACTTTTCTTAGTGATTCAATTTGCTTTTTAAATTTGAGTTCATATCCAAAAGTCGTTAAAAGATTTTAAAATTTTACGTTCTCAAGCAATTTTTTGAGGACAAAACAATACTCGAACAAAGTCTTTGTACAGATATGAAAATAAATTTCATACAAATGGTGAACATTCGAGTAAAATCTATACGTGCGTCAAACTATTGCTGAGCGATTGCTTTAAACGCAAAATGCCTTGTCTTAAGCACATAAAACTTAATACAACTTGGGAAATAGAATCCGAGACTTTAGTCTCTTTACAAAACATTAAACCACTAATGACTTGAGAATAATTTTTATATTAATGTCATCAAAACTATTTGTAATAATAAATGCATTAAATAAAGTTAATATAATCGTATCGTTAATAAAAATAGAAAAAAAGGTAATTCTCATAACCTGGTTCTGTGTCGAAAACTCTGACAATTCCTTTTTGTGGTTTAAGTCGGCCGATAATACATCGAAGTAATGTAGTCTTCCCGCACCCACTCGGACCTAACAGGCCATAAATGGTACCTCGCGGTACTGACAGATTGGCGTTATTGATCTCTGGCTTATTTCTTTGCGAAACACGGCTATAACTGAAATATAATTGCTGGACTTGCACTCCATGACAACTGTTATTTATTTCCATTTTCTTATTATTTTCAATATTCAACTCAATTATCAAGAAATGAGACGAAACGATCAGAGCGAATTTTAGCTTTTAATGATAGCAATGATGCGTCGAATAATATTAGCGCACGATCCAATCAATGATAACTTAGAAAAGTTTTCAAAACCTTTTTGCCTTCAAATTTCATTTTACTTATTCTAGTAAATAGTTGAAGAAAACTTATGATTTGCTAAAAAGCTCTTATTTTAATAATTCAAATAACGAATATTGATTCAACTTTTCAAACTTTAATAGTTTTACACCGTATACAAACTTGATTAAGTTTTAGGAAATTGACGACTTCAAGCAAAACTTGATGAGTTGAGGATCAAACGAAATTGATAAAAACTTGCGATAGTTAATTTGATGAAAAAAGTGCACATGAAATAAATAATAATAAATAATAATTGACACTAAAGTTGGTAAGCTAACTTCTTATGGCTACTCTCTAGAGTGCGATTGTAGTATAGTTTCATAAAACTGAACGCAACACTACATTTCCTTAACGCAAAGTCACTCCTCGTTTACCTTCACTCAACTAATACAGAGGCGGGAAAATCCCTAATGAGAGCGTCACTAAATGCGATAATTTTAAAATACTTAAAAATATTTGACACACACATCAAATCTGAGTGAAAAAAGAAGTATTCGTTTAAAGCTTGTTAAGTGTTCATGTAAGATATTAACATATTTATAATTACAACTGTTATTCGACAAAAACTGCTTCGAGCCAAGTATTACAAGGACTACATTCAAATACAAACACAAATTAATGTCTAAAAACCACTTTTTCACTAAAAAAACTCAGTCAACAGTCGTATCAAACAATAGAGTGAACATAATCTTTCTTTTTTGGGAAAACTAAATTTAAAAAATAGTTTTTTCCGAAAAACTAAAATTAGTTTGTTTAATAAAAAGTTTGTTTTCTTGAAAGGCATATCCATTCGTTGATAGTTTGTGTGTATTTATGTCAAACCACTTTTAGTGTACTAAAAACCGGTGGATTAGGATTTCTGTTTCGATATTAAAGTTTGAATGCGTTTTTAATACCTGTACTCGAAAACCTATCAATAGTATGAAGTAGTAATTGATGAAAGTGTTCGCGTTTAAGTCATTCGACCTGTATATCAATGTTGCTGTTATTAATGGAAAATCATGAAAAGTCATATCCGTATTGCATAAAAATAGATGCAATGTTTCCAAAATCAGGAAAAGTATTATTTTAAGTTCAGAAAAAAACGTTTATAATTTCAAATTTATATAATGCTACTTAACGGTCAAACATTATAAAAATAGTTTCAATATTTGAATAAAGAATGCACAGAAAGCAATGCAGAAAACATTTATTTTCAGCTAAAGAATGTCATTCGAAAACCTATTTCTGTCCACTCAATATATATGTATATATGTATTTTTGAAGTGTTATGCATTATGATCTGTTGAGTCTTTTCTTAAAAGTATAACTTTGAAGAACTAGCAGTTTAAACGCAAACCAATGCAAGACTTGATTATCTTCAGACTAATCAAGTTATCAGCGAATAAAGTATTATTACATTAAATTACATGAAACAAGTAACAAAAACTTTATAAACAGCACTAGATTTTCTTCAATATAACTTACACATAAACCTAAATTGGGTTTGAGATAAAAACAAGTTTTACAATGAAAAAAGTCAATTTTTTCAAACAACTATTTATAAATTATATTGATAGAGATTTTCAGGAATATCAAGTAAAAAGGAAACGTAGACTGTCAGTGAGGGTTTGGGCAGACATTCAGACAGAAAATAATAGTCAAGTACTGTATTTGTTTATTGTTACTGGTGCTAAATTTGGATAACCTCTACTCAATTTTTATCAGTAGATAACTTGGACTGATTTTTTCAGAGCTCAACTCAATATTGTCTTCATTTTAGAGCGTTTTCAATAAATCTCTTGTGGGTTTTCGAAAATCTTCTCAGGACTAATAACCGGGACATTCGTACCTGAAGGCATTCAAAATTAATACATTTGCATATGGTTGAGAATAAAGTTTTAATGTACATGAAAACTACATTATATAGATTAAAGAAAGGGAACAGGAACAAAACAACACTACAGTCCCTTATAGACTACAACAATAGATTTCTAATCAAAATGTAAGTCAGTATTTTTCTGCTTAACGTTTTTAATTTATGTTAATTTTAAATAGATGATCAATTTCATAAAAACATAAAAAATGTATAAATCATTTCAGTTTAGTAATGGCAGCGCTTCTACATTCAGCCTATTATATCTTATTAAAGTTCGCGACTTAATTACACTGAAAATACTTGATGCTGCAGGCTATACAGATGGTAATCAAATTGATCAACCGTTATAGTCGATAAATTCGGTTCTGAATCAAATATTTTGAAAAAATTCACGCCTCTATTATTTGTAGTTTTAGCTCTAGATAACTGGCAAAATATTATAGAGTACAATGCGTTTCGTTTATCTGTAGTTCGATATTTGTTTGCTTTGATAAATAGTTGAGGTTTCTTTTCATGGCTTCAATCTCATTTTGGAAAAATGTTTAAACTATTGATATTTGCGCTAAATTGACTATAGCACAGCACTGATGCTTATTGAGTTAATTTACTAGAGCTTTACTTGGGTACAATTTGATAAAGAAAAAAATTTCATAATTAGTATTAGAAAATTTTCTAATCAGTTAGTCCTTATGTCGATTTGACCAAAATTATCTAAATTTGTGGTAGACAAACAAAACGATCACTAATGCATTTTCTTGATCTGTACAAGAATATTTGAATGGGTTAAGGCAACGGCTTATCTTTCAATTTGACTTATTACTGATTATGATGAGAAACTGCGTCATTCATTTATTTTGTGAATCAAGTATGAGATAAAGAAATATGGCAATGCATTCAATTTTTGTTACTGTTATTATTATTTTTTAATAACCTGTATATCGACAATAAATGGATCGCAAGATTATGTCGAAATGCTCAAGAGTGAAATGTCAGATAGAATGAAGAATCACGTTATCGGTCAAACTTTATTCAATTGAAAAATGAATCTGATTCAAATAGTGTCGCGAAAAATTGGTTAACGAAATGAACTTGAACTATGGCAAACGGTGGACTTGTTTTATTGACTCTAATTCCAACAATAGTAGGATCAGTTTAGAAGCACACGAAAATACTTTTATTTGGTTCAAGTATAAACAAATCCATATCAAGCTATTCAAGCTTAAAATAGATTCCGCACTAAATTTATTCCGTCAGAAAACGTGGCTCAAACAATTTAATACTTAGTGATGCGCCAAATGAAATGAATATGACGTGACTGGTTGCTAAAAGTTCAGTCAATAGTTTTGACAATTTTGATTCAACAAGCAATAATATAAGTAAAAAACTTAAATTCAATATACTATGAGATAGTTGGGCTATCATTCATGACTTATTGGTTCCGAATTAGAGGCATCCGATTATGAAGTTTTAGTAAGAAATCGTGTCCGGATCCATTTCCAGAACTAACTCTAACGTACTACCCAAAGATGCAATTACTTGAGAGAAAGCATCGAGTGGGAAACGTATTCATATTGGTTGTTTAATGCGTGACCCTAAACACGACGCTGAATTGACCGGCCAAATTCGTTCTATTATCAGTCAAATAGAAAGAAGAACAAATATTGTATTGCCCATAATGTATTAATTTGAGAATCACAACTTAATTCTTTAAAATTCAATTATCTTCTATTTGAATAAATTGCAATAAAAAATAGTTTGCTTGAACTAAAGAGCTAATTAAAATAGGCAGTCATAGGCTGTAAATACGGTAGCTGTAGAAGAGGCTATTAGCGTATCTTCATTTTAATATAACTACATAACTAATTTCGGGCTTAGTTGCTCACAATCTTTACGTTCTTAAAGCTTGGACCCAGATTTGAATTTATTTAAAGCAAAATGAAGTCACACCTTATATTTACAATTTTAATTTAAATTGCTGAGGGCGAAGCTAAATCAAGTTTTAATGCTTATTGTTAATGCTAGTATAACATTTTGGTGTTTCGTTTGAAAAGAGATAAGATTCGATAGATTGCATTGCAGAACACAGGTAGTGAGCTTTTATGCTCTAAGTCTAAATAGCTGAATATTTTTTTTGTTCAATGGATAGGGAAATTATTTTCTTAAATTGTAGAATTAAATATTATTGCAAAATCAGTGTTCATCTGCTTATGTTCATTTTTATCATCTTTCTTACAAAAAAATAGTTTTCGTTGAGATTAGAGGGTGGTATCGTTTCTCGAGTCTGCAAACACACTCCTAATGATTTAATCATTATAGTTAACCCTTAATTTTAAAGAATTTCAATGTTTTAACGTTGAGCCACCAAAAATATTGAACAACTCGGTTAGGAAATAAATGTTTTATGAATGGTTCAAAATTTAAAGGTTCGTAAATGCCTAAAAGTATATTGAATGTGTTTAATCAAAAACTGATCGATGAAACGGTTAATCTTTTAATCAAAATAGATTTGTAATTTAAATTTGAAATTAAACTAAAAACTATTATCTATTCGACGATTATTTCAATATTCGATGTATTTACTAAATTCAAGTGCAGAATAAATATTAAGAGTAAATGATTAGAAATCCAATTTTTGCCTCTAATATATGGAATTCTTGAATTGCGTGGTCTGGAGGTCGACACCTTTCCGAGACTCGAGAAGTTGACTTCTCGAAAATACGGTGCTCTAGTTAAAAATCAACAATCAACAGGTGCTAAAATCAAAGATACCGAATACTTATGCAAATTCATGAATAGAAATCGGACAAAAAATGCTCGTTCAATGTGAACAGGGTGCAGAAATGAACAGAATATTCAATGTTAAATATCAATAAATACTGCTCGCTCCAGGTATAGTGAACGGGTCAGTGCAGACAAAAGCGTCGACTATAACCGGATTCACTATAAAAGTTGACATTGAAAACGTGAACTATAAAATTGAACTTGAAAATATGATAAATATAAGTTATAAAGCTCAAAGTAACAAAACCAAGCTAATTTTCAAGAAGTGTAACCCTAAATTGACAATTCTTGCAATTTTTGCAAAACTATTTTATAATTTTGTACAAGCTTGACAAAAGTTTACTATAAATCAATTTTATTTATGCTATTGTACTGTATTTATGCGTTTACAATAGCCGGATTTTCAATACAAGTGGGTTCATTATATTTGAGATAAACTGTAGTAAAATTAGGCAATAAATATGAATAATCTCTTTTTACTCATTGCTTCATATTATTATAGACATATTTGGAATCAACAATTTTTCCCATCAGTTATAAAATGAACACTTTACTGCACACCAGTGTCTGTAATTCTAGTATAGGAGTAGAGGTATAAAAGTGAGATTCATTGTTTCGAAGTTAGTTGCTTCAAATTTTTCAGCGTTTTTTATCCTCCGATACATAATACATCTTTAGGATGATACTCAATTTGATTCTTTTAATTGTAAGTTTTGATTCTATATTTTGCATTGAATCAGACAGTATTAAAGTAAAAACAAGTTCTGGTTTGGTTCAAGGAAGCGTTCTGACTGCATCGAACAGGACTATTAACCAATTTTTAGGCATTCCATTCGCAGAACCGCCGCTCGGCAGTTTGAGGTTCGCGAAACCACAACCACTCAAAAGGCCTTTGGAAGTAAAAATAATTTAATCCAATAATCAATAGAAGTTTTAATAAACCAGATATAAATCATTAAAATAGGGTGTAATCGATGCAACGAAACCGAAATACTCTTGCGTTCAGACAAAATACATGACTGATGAAATTGGTCCTGACTTTAAAAATCTAACCGAAGACGAAGACTGCTTAGTACTCAATATATGGTCACCAGAAATACCAACAAATGAAACAAAATCTACATTAAAACCAGTCATGTTCTGGTTATACGGCGGAGGTTTCATTATTGGTTCCATATTTCAATTGCCTTTTTATGACGGACGAATGTTGGCCACAAACGATGTGGTTGTGGTCAGTGCGAATTATAGAGTCGGAGCGTTTGGGTTCTTATACGGTGAGCAAGAATCAGCACCAGGAAATGTGGGACTTTATGATCAAACTCTGGCTCTAAAATGGGTTCGGTTTGACCTTTTAATATTGATTTTATATTTTAGACTTCAAATAGATTTAACCTGTCACAACAAAAACATGAGTCAAACGTTTGATTGCAAAGCATTTATTTGTAGAGATTTAAGCTTTGAAAAGAGTAACAAACTATAAAATCACATTTATGATTAGGTCAAAGAAAATATTCATTCATTTGGTGGCGATCCAAATATGATAACAGTTTTTGGTGTAAGTGCTGGCAGTATATCTGTCTCGTCTTTAATCATATCTCCAATTTCAAGGAACCTGTTTCAAAGAGCAATACTTGAAAGTGGTGCTGCGTTTGGTTATAAAGAGAGAGCTTTAGTCACTAAAGCCGAAGCTCTCATTGCAGCAAAAGAAATGAGTAAATCATTCAATTGTTCCGATGATAACCAATGGTTGGAATGTTTGCGTAAAGTTGAAGCGCAAAAAATTAGTTACTATTTGAATATGAGAATTACTCCGATCTATGGCACAGAATTCTTACCTCTTCTTCCTCAAAATGCTTTGAAAAGTGGAAACTTTAGCAAAGGTTTATTCTTTAAATTAAATAATAACTATTGCTAATAAAATGAGATTTCATCAAATGATTTAATGCCAGGAATTCAGATAATGGCTGGTGTGACAGCAAATGAAGGAACACTTTTGGCTTATTTGTCTTATCCAAAACTAAGAGAAACAGTTAACAAAACAGATTTAGAAGATTTAGTCAGATCTGTGTCTTATCCTGGTGTTAACTTAGATAAGGTATCCAAATTCTATTTTTCAAACCTAGATCCGAAAAATGAAACAGCAGCGATATTAGCGTTCGGTGCTTTTTATGGTGATTTGATTCTGACGTGTCCAACACATTTGTTCGCTCAACAATTCGCTGAATATTCACCGAAAGATAAGGTTTACTTCTATGAATTAACTCATAGACGCAATGACACAAGTCTTTACGCGTGTGGACCTGAATGGATGGGTGTATGTCATGGCGCAGACGTTGAATTTGTTTTTGGGGTTCCATTTCTCAGACCCAAAGTTCGAACAGATGGTGATCGAAATTTCAGCAAATTTGTAATGAGTTTATGGACTAATTTTGCTAAAACTGGGTATTCTTCTTGAAATTGATTTCATTGAAAATGAAAATTAAAATAATTGTTTCATCAAAATAGGAAACCTGTTTTGGACAACTCTACTATTGAATGGCCAGCACTCAGAAAGTCAGCTGAAAGCCCAGTTGTTTCGAGAGTAATGGATCTAAATCCTCATAATTTCGGTCATATTTTGGATGAGCCGTTTCGTAGTAATTGCGACGGATTTTGGAAACAATATTTTATTTGATCTTTAATAACCTGTTATTAACCACTTGACAACTTAATTAATTTTACTTATGAGTAAACAATAAAGTGACGTCAAACAACTTTAATGCAAGATTAATGAGTGAACAACTTTGAAATTTGCAGTAGTCACTTGTTCCATTGAGCACAATTGATGTCTATATAATTTGGCAAATTGTTCTGCGAATAAATTTTGAAACAATTCCAGGTTTAATGAAAGCTCTAAAATAATAAGGTTTAGTATTACTTAAAATTTAACCAAAAAATGAATTGAGCTCAGAGTTGATGAAACAATGACCAAGAGAAAGCTTACTAATGTTTAATCTTATGTCTAAGTTATATTGTAAATGCTATCTATAATAATACCTGATTAGAACAGTTATCAGCTTTACTCATCTCTATTTGGGTAATGGTTTGTTTGAGCAAATTTGTTTAACCAGGAGATGTTAGAAAATGAAAAATAAATCGGGTCGAGTGTAATCTTCCGAAGCCGATCAAATTATATTTAACACAATCTTCCAGTTATAGTATTTTTGAACCAAACATATTATTTTCGGTAATATTTTGCTGAGAAAACACATTCGGATCTAAAGTTTAGATAATCCTCGAAATGACAGAAACTTTTTTGATAAACTGATAAGTTTCAGTAAGTAAGTGCAAACCTTTACGAATTAGTACGTCGTATTAACGTTATTATGAGTCAGCTTTTTAAGCCACTAATACATTTCTTTTACAAAACAATACATTTCAATTTTTGATGAAATTCATACGATCTCTAATAAAAGAGTTCACATCTACACTGAGAATATGAGAAGTTCTCTTAAGAAGTGGTCTTTGGTGGGTTACAGTGCTTTTTAGATTTTAACTTAAAGTAATAGTCTGAACCTTATATATTGGTATGACGAAACTTGAGTAGATGATCCAACTATAAAACTAATATTAAATAAACTTTAAAACTAGTATTAGAACTCATTATAAATAATGAAGTAAAAGTCAAGAATTATGCACAAGTGTCCCCAAAACTGTGTTAACTGCACAAAGCTCATCAATTACTCGTTGAGTATAAGTATTTTGTATTTTAATGTTGGTTTTACTTTTTATTACATAAAAATGTCGAAAATAATAAAAATTAAATTGATTGAAGTTTGAAATCGGAAGTTAAATAAAAAAACTCCTGTTTTGTTAATTGATGAAGAGTTAAAATCAAAAGAAAGAGAAAGGAAAAGTATTTAACATCAAGTCTTAATAAAAATAAATTGGCTTAATTCTGTAACAATAGTTCTGAAGTATGAGACTCAGAAAATTAAGCTTCTAATCTTTGTAAATAAAATCGCAATTGGATTAACATTAGTCTAGTTATTCAAAGCTTAATTTAATGAAAATGAATGCGCAAATATTCATTGGAATATTATATATCAGTAAACGTTAGAATGAGACGATACTTTTAATGCATTTTTCTCTATTGATGCATTCTCTCTCGTACCGTTTCTTTAGAGAAATTCACATATGTGGAAAAAGGTATAAAAACAAATGCTAAGAAGACAAGAATAAAAACCTTGAGTTCATATTTGTATTATAAGTGAATAGTAGCAGTGCTATTTTCGATAATGATATTTAAATATTTTTTGTTAGTATTGACTTTCAATTACATTTCGTGTTTAGACTCGAACAATGTAAAAGTCAAAACGAGTTCTGGTTTAGTCCAGGGAAACTCTTTAGTGGTATTAAATAAAACAATTAACCAATTTTTAGGCATTCCATTCGCAGAACCACCGATCGGCAGTTTGAGATTCGCGAAACCACAACCACTTCAAAAGCCTTTGGAGGTAAACATTTGTTAGAATTATTTTAAAATGTTTAAGCTAAATAACTTATAAGTACTATTCACTCAATTAGAGTATAATCGATGCAACAAAACCAAAAAATTCCTGCTTTCAGTCGCATTTTTTGGACGATAAGATTGGTGGCTTTGCATCGAACCTAACAGAGAGTGAAGACTGTTTAGTGCTTAACATATGGTCTCCTGAATTACCTCATAATGAGACAAAGTTTTCCTTAAAGCCAGTCATGTTTTGGATATATGGCGGATTTTTTGAGATCGGATCCATATTTCAGTTGCCTATATATGACGGACGGGTATTGGCTACAAAAGATGTGGTTGTAGTCAGTACTAATTATAGACTTGGAGTGTTTGGATTCCTATACGGTGGACAAGAATCAGCACCAGGAAATTTGGGACACTATGACCAAGTTCTAGCTCTGAAATGGGTTCGGTTTACTCTCTAATTATTTATTCAAAAGATTTTGTCTTTAAAAATCAAGTGATGACTGGATTCGGTGATCGAATTCATTAAAATGAACATTTCTTGAGAAAACTTATAAAAACTCAAATAGAAATCGAGACAACATTCAGCTTATTATATGCTTGAATTACATTCATTATTAGGTCAAACAAAACATCCATTTATTTGGTGGCGATCCAAATATGATAACAATATTTGGTGAAAGTGCAGGCAGTATGTCTGTCTCTCTTTTAGTCATATCTCCAATTTCGAGGAATCTGTTTCAAAGGGCAATACTTGAGAGCGGTGCCAGCACTTTGAGTGGTGGCTTAACTAAGACTGTAGCTCTCGCCGCTGCCAAAGATTTTAGTAAATCATTCAACTGTTCTGATAATAATCAATGGTTGGATTGCTTGAGAAAAGTTGACGCAAAAAAACTCAGTAGTCCCTACTATTCTTCATCCATAGCTATCTATGGAACAGACATCTTACCACTTTCTCCACACGAAGCTTTGAAAAATGGAAATTTTGCTAAAGGTTAGTATTTTTGTGTTTTCAATTAATTATACTTGGTGTTCAAAATAGATTATATTATTTGAAAACTCTTTACAAAATTATCGAAAAGCTAACGATTTTTGTTAGGCATTCAGATAATGGCTGGAGTAACAAGGATGAAGGAACTCTTTTAGCACAAATGATCGTTCCTAAATTTGATACGATTAGCAAAACTGATTTATTGACTACAATGAAAGCTATGCTCTATCCTGGTATCGATAAGGACATGGTTTCAAAATTTTATTTATCAGACGTAGATCCCAACAATCACACAGCTTTGATGAAAGGTTTTAGTGCCTTTTATGGAGATCTAATAATCACATGTCCGACATATTTGTTCGCTGAAGAATTTGCTAAATTCTCCCCAAAAGATAGCGTTTATTTCTATGAATGGACTTATAAACAGAAGGGCAAGACAATTTTTGCTTGTGAACCTGAGTGGATGGGAATATGCCACGGTGCAGACTTGAACTTTGTTTTTGGAATGCCGACACTTATGCCTCAATCCAGTTCTGAAACCGATCAAAATTTCAGCAAAAATATTATCACTTTATGGACTAATTTTGCTAAAACTGGGTATTCTTCTTGAAATTGATTTCATTGAAAATGAAAATTAAAATAATTGTTTCATCAAAATAGGAAACCTGTTTTGGACAACACTACTTTTGAATGGCCAGCACTCAGAAAACCAGCTGAAAGTCCAGTTGTTTCGAGAGTAATGGAACTAAACCCCCATAACTTGGGTCATATTTTGAATGCACCGTTTCGTAGTAATTGTGATGGGCTTTGGAAACAGTTCTTAATTGGAGTTTAAGAATAATTTTGGTTGAAATACAAATCTATTATACTTTGGCAGAATAAACCAATTTTTAAAAATCCAATTTTAATATATTCTGATTTATAAATGAATATATAAATTTGTACAATAATTTAAATTAAAAGTTTGTAGCCAATTATGTGAAGTTATGCTAAAATTGCATATAAGGGCAAAATAGATTGTAAACGTGCCAAAAACTTTATAACAAAAAGTTTCTACGGGCATATTCGGACAATTGGTTTTACACTTATATGTACAATACTTTTCATAAGAGTGTGAGTTTGCACTGAATAGTCAATTCTGATAAGACTTCAATTTTTGTTAATCTTTTAATATCGCATTTTCAATCTTCAAAAAACTAATTAGTAATCCAAACAACTTATAAGTCATACCCAAAATCGCTCAGTCAGTCATTTTCTGTTCAATTGAAAGCATTCTCTTTTAATGTTATAATAAGAATATGGGCTAATTACAAATTTTGGGTGAAGATACTTAGCTCTTATTATATTTGATTGGATGTCGATTAAAGTCGTCATTTAAGTGATTTCGTTTATAACACTAACAAACGTTTCAATTGAATAGAAAGTGACTGACTTTCATTTTTAGTCATTTTGGTTATGACTTTAAGTTATTTGGATTACTAATTAGTTATTTGAAGATTGAAAATGCGATATTAAAAGATTAACAAGAACTGAAGTCTTATCAAAACTGACTATTAAATGCAAACTCACACTCTTATGAAAAGTATTGTACCTTAAGTTATGGTGCTGTGATAAAGTGCTTATTCACATATACCTAACGTTTGCCAAACTTGAACTCAACTCTAACTAAACTGGATTAACTCAGTTCATATCAATTGCAGTTTATTAGTTAAAGTTGGTTAGGCTTGTATTAGAGGTTTGACGCGCGTTAAGCACACAAGAATACGCAACTTATGACTGAAGGTTCAAATAAGTCAAAACCAATAATCAGAATTATTGTTCTCCGCTCTGCTCTGCTTGTACACTGCTTCAAATCTATTGTTCAATTTTGAAACACTAGATGTCGTTATCACAAAAATCTAGTCAATTGTCGATATGTACAGTCTTTCAATACTTTATGTCAAATATTTTGGTTCATTTCAATGAAAAATGTGCAACAAATTGAAAATGAGTTAACGTGAAAACATGCTTTAGAAGCAAAAATAAATAAGTTTTACGACTAAATTGTGATTAAATAACTGAATAAGTTGTAAATGAAATGCTTAGTAGAAATACACTATTAACAAATAGACAGTTATTACTGTCTTTATTACAGCATTTTCGTTATATGAGAGGCGATTCCACTCTTAATAATAATAGTAAAGTTAAAAAGTTCACTAAAGTTCGAAACAACGATTATTTAGGAATATTTGAGGCAAACAATAAAGAAACTAGTGGAATATATGATGAAAGTGCCATTCATCTCAATCTCAAATATCGTCCACTTACGGAAAAAAGAGAAGCAAAAGTAAACGAACAAAAGGTTTTGATAACGTCTTTCGGTAAAGTGAGACTTGATTCGGACAATATACCGCTATTTCACGGTCAATTCGATGAAGACAATGATCAAAACAAGTTTGATATGAGTCAATTTGAAAGTTATATCAATGATAATAGCAATTGCGTTCAAAGCCAGTCAACAAAAGTCACTAAGAGTCATAATAATATTATTGAAGAGCAATATTTCGGTCAATTAGGTCAACAAAACGATTCAAATGTCGATCAAAAAATTGATGAAAGTGTTCATGATGATGACAATCAAGTTGAATACATCGAAAGTCAATATTTTCCCAAAGCCGCAAAATTCGAGCCCTTATATAAAAGTAAAATTAATTTCAAATTTAGTCAACAATTCAATATATTAAGAGAAGAAAGTAGAGAAGAGAACATTTTAAAGAATATAAGTAATAAAAGGGTTAAAAACGAACAATTCGATATATTTGACTCTCCGTTAAAACAGGAATTATTTTCTGCCGATTACGGAGTCGATTACGACTTTCTCGAAAAACGAACAGATTTTAACAACGAGAATCAATCTGATTTTGGTGAAGAAAACACCGAAGTCAAAAAGGATGAAATGGAACAAATAAAGCTAGAAGAAGTGAAAAATGTTGAATTTCTTTCGCCAAAACTCAAAACCGGTGCCGAATATTTACGCGACATTCAAACAGGTAAAGCAGAGCCTCACTACAAAAAGCATTTCACTGAAGAAGTCAAAAAATTTGGTGCGGAATTCAATCTGAGAGGAGAAAAACTCGATTCAAAAGGTTATTTATTTTTAACTTAAGTTGATTCAATTTATATGTCAACTGAAATTGATGCAAAATCATTGATTTTTGTATTTGACTTTTTAAAGGTTTTCGTATACTTAGCGGTCAAGTCTTTGATTACAGCAAATTCACAAATGAAGATATTGTTGAAATGCTAGTGAAAAGAGTACTCTTCAATGATGCAGATATTGTTGCCATTAATAAACCGTATGGAATGTCAGTTCATTCCTATAAAGAGTCAAAATCTGGTCCCGTGCTGACTGAATTTTTGTCAAAATTGAGTGAAAGACTCGATTGCGAAAAGTTATATACAGTTCATCGATTAGATAAAGAGACGACTGGCATTCTATTACTCACCAAAAGCCAAGAAAAGGCTCATTACTTGAATCGATTGTTTACTGACCATAAGATCACTAAGCAATACTATTGTATAACTCGTGGCGTTCCCGACGATCCCGAAGGAGTTATTGATATACCGATAGAAGTCGGGCGAGTCGATGGCAAAGAAAGAATGGTTTTAAGACCAGAAGCACTCGAAGAGTACAGAAGTGTTATTAAGTCGTCAAAGACTGCGAAACGAGCGGTCACTCAATACAAGGTTATCTCTGAATCAAAAAATGCAGCTCTACTTGAAGTATGAATCAGTTTTGTTTTTTCCATTTTAAAGCTTTTTTAAATTGAAATAAGTTTGTCATAATTTTTTTTATTTGAAATCAGGTATTTCCGCAAACAGGAGTTCGTCATCAAATTCGTGTTCATTTAGGTTTTGGTCTTCGATGTCCCATTTTAGGTGATCACAAGTACTCTCATTTGGACAAAATAGCGCCACAAAAGCTGACGTCAGACATGTTGGTTGCATTGAATGTGAGACAATCTAAAGTGAGACATATTCCAATGCATTTACACGCCCGACAGTATTGTATTCCTGAAGCTGGCAAAGAGGGCAGAAATATCTTCATCAATGCACCACTTCCTCCACATTTTATTAAGAATTTAGCAAGTCTCAAACTAAGACGTTAATCACTAGTACTGTTTGATTGATTTATTAGACTGACTTTTTAAAATTAATTAACTGATGCCTTCCATATTAGTTTTGTTTCATTCAATACAAATGTTTTGATTATTTTAAAAAATCGATAATCTAAGCAATTAGTTCAATATTTGTATTTTATTGTGGCAAAAATTTTCTATCGTCAAATCTGGGAGATAAAGTGTTCTAATTTTTGGATCATCGACTAAAGTATTGAACCGATCAAACTTTAAGATTTAAATTAAGGTCCAATTGTTGCTAACGATCGAGTGAATCGGTATACCTGAGGGTTCGTTGCGGTATTCTAATGTAAGGGTAAAACGCCTGTTTTGTGCAGCTCAACTCTGAAATTTGCGGATTTATGTTCAATTCTGATTTGATTCGTGCGTTATATTTGAAAAGTCTGTTTTGTTGCGTTTTGCGTCGAATCGAGATGTAATTCGGTTTATGTAACGAATCTTTTGGAACACATCTATTAAAATTGAAGTAATTTGATAATGAATTTGCAATCAATTCCAATATAAGTGCAATCGAAGAAACAGAGAGTCCATATAATAAAAAGAAAATATGACTGTCTATGTGTTGCAATTCTAACACATCAAACATATAGCTATCATCGCTAGTGTCATAATTGATAATATTGGTCACATTGTAGAGATGTGGTGTCATTCTTGTGGTCTTCGTATGCCAAAAGTAAAATAGACCACCTTCTGATGCCATGCGTATGCTTTAAAAATGAATCAATTTTAGTTTCGTATCAGTTTATAAGAAACATTTTTCATGATCTCTGCGAGTCAAAATCTGCTATTTTTAACCTCTAATCTAACAAGGGAGGGTCGCGAGTCTTCAGGAGCCGATTCTGAAAATATTTCTATCACATGAATGTGATATCAAAACATCTTTAAAAATAATATAAGGATTTTCGGAAAGTTCCAGCGGCTTTCTTAGATGTATTTTGCGCGTTCTATTTGAACAGTTGAAAAATTAATTACAAATCGATTCCATTTCTCAATTGAAAGAACAGATATTTGTCTTCAAATTTTTGTCAAAATATTTTTGTTATTTGTGTCCAAACCATGTCAGACCAAACTCCCGATAAGACTCACATACGTCACTGTATATTATACGAATTCAATCGTGGATCAAATGCCACAGAGGCCGCCAATAATATCAATGCCACTTATGGCCAAGCCATTAGTGCCCGCACTTGCCAAGGATGGTTCAGTCGATTCCGTTCCGGTGACCAGAACCTAGATGACCGCCCAAGCAGTGGCCGACCCTCAATTGTGAACAGCGACGTTCTGACGGCTCTGGTTGTTCCGTTGGGGACATGTTGTCGATAATGACGGAAATTATATAATTGATTAAAATTTGTTCACTTCTTTTTAAAATAAAATTAAATACTTGATAACAACCCGCTGGAACTTTCCGAAAATCTTTATAGTTAAAAGAGCGGAACTCCAGAAGTCTGGGAGTGATACTCATTCAAAGTTCAGAATTTCAATTAACGATTTGTAAGCTTTATATGAATAGCAGTGATATAAACAAATATTTATGATTAAGATCAATCAAAAATATCACTAATTCATTGAACTTTTAAAGAAAATTACAAAAAGAGATGATTTTAATATTATTGTACATCAAATTAATAAGTGAATTATCAATTGATATTTCAGTTTTATAAATTCGCAATTAAGAAACTTTGAGTTAAACTAATTTAATGAGAATGCAATTTTTCAATGAACAAAAAGTTATGAATTATTCGAAAATTTTTATAACTAATTAAATTATATTTAAACACTATGAAAGTGGAAAAATTCATCAGAAAGTAAATGTTTAATACATAAATGTTTTTCGCAATGACTACAAGTCATAATTGAAAAATCGTCACAAAATTCACAATTATTGCCTAAAATTTTCTTAAAACACACATCAGTGATAGTATCGAAATTTCCTGGATGCTCTTCGATGGAACCTGACTTATGCAAACCATATTTAATCATATTATTGAATTTTAGTGAAGAGAGCTGATAAAATATTATTTTGAATGATCATATTTGATTTGGAAATGGAATCTTGATTATTTTTATCAATCTTCTCTAAAGGTTAAATAAATTGATCATATTCTTGATTAAATTGAATCACTAATATTCGTTTACATTATTGCTATTCATATAAAGGCTTATAATTCACTAATTGAAATTATGAACTTTGGATGAGTATCACTCCCAGACTTCTGGAGTTCCGTCCTTTTAATTATTATTTTTAAGATATTTTGACATCACATTCATGTGACAGGAATATTTTCAGAATCGGCTCCTGAAGACTCGCGACCCTCCCTTGTAAGTTATGATAATTGAAAGGTAAGATTCAAGTCAAGTCAGCTTTGACAGCATCTCAAACAATACTTAAAAAATCAGTTCTTTTTAAGAATAAATTCAATTTTGTAGAAAGTTTAAACTTTCTGGTAAAATGTTGAAAATTTTCTAATCAAAAGCTAACGTACAATTTATTGAAGTGCCAAGTCCAACTTGAATTTTTAGGCAGCGCAACACCAAACAGATCAGTGAGAAATGCAGATTCAGTTCTGTCTTTCAAATGGAAATGTTGTTTTCCATACATTCGTGCGTAAGCATCCAGAATGTTGTAGGGACCGATCAGTGCGAAAGTTCGTGGATCATGGATTGTTTCATAAACCATTTTCTCATATCCGGCTCTATAAGTTCTGACCAAATCCATGTTCTCATAGACTATGTTGAATGCAACACTTTGGCGATTTTTCTAAATTTTTCTCAAGTTATTTTGCTAAATATATATAGACTAAGAATTGAAATTTTTTACCTCAAATATTTTTGTATACATAGAATTTCTTATCATAATAGGCACGACTTCGTTTCGTGCAGTCAATCGCGTGAATTGACGCAATGTCTCTATATTATCGAGTTTAAAGTTTAGTGTCAGAAAAGATATAAGATTGCCAGCATATGCGGCACATATTATTAATCCCATATTCCAACAAACTTCTAATAATATATAAACTGCCAGAGAATTTGGCCATCTTTGGCGAGTATCTTTCAATTTAATAGTTTTGGCAGTCATCGCGAGTGCAAGCAATTTGATAATTTGACAAAATCGAAAACATTCAATTAGAAAAACAAGTTCAATAAGTGATCTATTTATGAGACAATTTTCAAACCTTTTTGTATAAGACCGGAAAATGCTTGCCACGGGAGATCTGATTTAGTCTTAACCACTATTTTTAGATATTTTGCTACAATTAAGACAGTAATCAGAGTAACAATAACCATAATCCAAGTCATTGTTTGAAACGGCATCAATAGAACACCACTCAATGGACATCGTGGAGATTCTAATGTAACGAATGTGAGACGTGACACCCAACTAGGTATAGAGAAGTCGACCACTTTTGTTCTCTCGGCACTTATTGATACATCTCCTATTCCTATGTCTACTTTCTTCGAATCAAAGTTTACAGCATCACAAATTATAGAATCAGCAGAAATATTCTATAAAAGTAGATCTATCTCTTGATGCGACTCACTTTAGAGGCAACTCTCCCAATAAGACCATTCCACGAACCATTTGGCAGTTTACTCCCAAACCTGTTAAGTTGATGTTCGATCTCCCAGTTAAAGTTGAAATATTCACCTAAAGTATTTAAAAATTGCACATCGAATCCATATTTGGGTGTGTATTGGCGAGTCTTCCAATTAAACACTCCGTAAAACATTGGAGGACTCTGTCAATCAATTTTTTAAGATTAAAACACAAAATTAACAGTTTTGAACAAACATTCAAATAATAGGTTAATATACTTTTTAGTCATTAATTAAAATTCAGTCATAACTAAATGACTAACCGGATTAGCTGCTACTTTGACCAAAGATTTATTCAAATCGAGTCTATTGAGTTTCATTTTCTACTCAATATTTAGAGTAGTTTATAAATGTAAATACAACTTATATAATGCATTCGAATCGGTCCACATTTTCATGTTTGACATTTTGCCTCAATGCTCTGTTGACTGGTCATTCGTTCAACTAAAGCTTTAAATAATATCGATATTGATTTCGAATACGACTTTAATTGACGTTTTATGTATTAATAACTTAATGCGACTCATTGTGACAATACAATTGAATTGACGCAATAGTTTTCCTTCTATATTTTGTGAGCTGCTTTAGTGTTGTTTCCGAAAGTATTCGTATAGAATTGCTTTGTATTCTAATACTAGTATGAAAGAGTCCAAAATAGATCACATCGAATAAACTTTTATGATTTACGAAATGCAATTTAACAATTAGAGAACAATAATTTAAGTAACTCTAGATTTGCAGTTTGATCCAAACTTTACAATTTGACTGTTTACCAATTTATGAACCCTTTCAACTTTTAATAAAATTGAAAGTCAAACTCAAGTAAAATTAGTATATGAAAATAAATCAATTGAGAGTTTTGATTAAAAAAACATGAGAAATTGATTTAGCTGTGAACGGGGACATCATAGTATTTGTTCAGTCATTTTTACAGTTTGAATGCTTTGAGATACCTGTATCAATTTATCAAAAGCTGTATTTTATACTTAAACGTATAAGGAATCTACTCTTACAATTCGTCAATTACGAAATATTTAGTAGAAGAACATTTATTCAGTATACGATTAATTTACGCAATGCCGTTAAAACTATGCACTATATTTAGAAGGTTCAATAATAAAGTTAATTACTTAAGCGTAGGACTTTCCTATTATCATATTTAAAAAATTGTTTAATTGTATTTAAAACAACGCAATTTATGAAGACTCAAACAATGAGGATGTCTTTATCAAGCAGTTAACTTTACATATGATAAGAACCAATTAAGACACAAAATTATTATTAAATTCTCAAATATCAATCCAATATTAATAAAAAGCATTATAACAAACAAAATCTACTGAATATTCTTAAAATTCCTAATCAATGACAAATATTTTCAAAACGATTCAATTGTTCTCATTGTTATTTATCTTTAAACACATCAAGATCTTAAGTATTTTGCTTCTAATAAAAACATTTATTTTAAGTTATCTCATTTGGCGATAATATTTATTAATTTCGCAAGATTTTTATATTGCTTTCATATTGTTAAATATTAGTCACATTAACCGTTGTGATGATTACAAATGAAAATAAAATATCAGCTAAAAGTACTTATGAATGAGATGTCCGCAAAGGCGAGCAATAAAGAAATGAAGTTATATAATGCGCAGACAATCACACAGAATCTCAAAAAAGTAGATTTTTGAGCATATTATAGTTAAAGTTTAGCTTTTCTAAAAGTTTGAGGTTTACTTTAAGCCAATTATGAAGATTTTACTTTTCATCTCAATTATATCGATATTTTGGCTGAAATTAATTTCAAGCTTTGATTCTTATGAAAATTTAGAAGTTTTGGCAATAGTATCTGAAATTTGTAACGAAACGGTATACGAACAAATGGTTAATTGCACAAGAAATGCAAACAATAAGTACAATGCAACAAACGGTCAATCAATAATTTCTAGGAATACATGTTATGCTCTTTGGGAGAGTATGTGCTGTGCTGTTGAAGTAGTGCAACTTAATTGTTCAGTAAATGATCAGGAAACTCTTAAGCAAAACTTTAGTTTTGTTCAACAAATATATGAGGAATCTGTTTGTGAAAAATATCCCAGAAAAGACATCAAATGTCAAGAGGATGAGGAAACAACACCAACAGAATTAACATCAGAGACCACATCAGAATTGACATCAGAGGTCACATCAAGACTTACAACAGAATCGACACCACAGGTCACATCTACAACAGAATCGACATCACAGGCCACATCTACAACAGAATCGACATCACAGGCCACATCTACAACAGAATCGACATCACAGGCCACATCTACAACAGAATCGACACCACAGGTCACATCTACAACAGAATCGACACCACAGGTCACATCTACAACAGAATCGACATCACAGGCCACATCTACAACAGAATCGACATCACAGGCCACATCTACAACAGAATCGACATCACAGGCCACATCTACAACAGAATCGACACCACAGGTCACATCTACAACAGAATCGACACCACAGGTCACATCTACAACACAATGGACAACAGGAGCACAAACTTCAGCAAATCCATCGCAAATGACGACAATAGAGACAACGAGTGATTTGATATCTACTATTGGCTCTACAACTGTGACAGGTCAGTCAATAGAAACTAATTTACATATTTTTATTAAGTTATAAACTCTGATTTGTTTAATCAATACTGAAATTTGATTTCCTTAAACTAGCCACAACTTCTGAAATGATAACAAGCACTCAAAAAACAGATGAAGATGACAAACTTGAAAATGCCATATTTTTAGTCATAGCCGTTGGAATAAGTATTATTGTATTGCTTTTACTTTTCATAGCTATAATTCTGGTCATTAAAAGAACTCGAACAAAAAATGGTAATTCAATTCATCAAAATCTATATTAAAACTAAACAGCTATCATTTTTTGCAGTTGTCTAGTAAAACAGGAAAATGCTCAACTCTTACACAGCGCCGTAGCCACGACTTTTGGCCTGGGGGGCTAAAAGTCAGAATTTAAATGCTCTGATTTGTTGAGACAAACACATACTCACATTGAAACATCCATTAATTTGTTATCAAACCTTTACTAATGTTTGGCAATATGTAATTGGTTGATGCGTCAAGTAAATATAGCTTAAGAGTTCTTAGTGCCATTTTTTAAGTACAGACATACACTAAAATTTTTGAAAATTCTCAGGGGGCTAAAGCTCTCGCTGACTACGGCTGTGCTTTTATGTAATATTTAATTTTGATTGAACTGATTTATTGGCGCACATGTTGAGCAACTATAAAGAAGAAGTTCAGTTGATTTGAAACCTGACAGAACCGATCAACAGTCGAAGAAAGTTGTAAAACCAATCAATTTAACCGGATATAAGTGTATGTTATTGTAATGACTTATTTATAAATAGTATTTTTATTTTTTGACTTAAATTTTATTCATTTAACATAAAACGAAACGATTAAATAGTTTTGTCATTTGCTTTTAATGTATCTATATATAAATGCAAGTTTGGGCACTTTTCAACTTATTAATCAAATAAATAAAAAGTACTATAACCTTATAACTATTTGAAAGCAGTTTACAACACATTTAGGCTAATGTTTGTAAGCAAAAGTAAATTATTATTGATACTGTTTTTAAACAATGTAACTCAAATAAGGCTTGCGCAATAAATAAATTTACATTTTTAGCTTTCTGAATAAAATGAAAAGTACAAAACACATTTAAATGAAAATTTGTTAAAAGTAAGAATATATATTGAAGTCAAATTTTTGTAATTTGTATGGCGCCAACACCCCTCCTTGACCCACAGCTTTCAATTTAGTCTTAAGATGACGTATTAAGTTTTTACCACTTTCGGCGATTGTTTTAGAGATGTTTCTCCAGATTTGTTTAAAAGTAGTCAAAGTTTTAGGTTTCTTTTGTCGATATTTGTTGATTTTCTTACATTCTGCCCAAAATTTCTCAATTGGTCGAGTTTGTGGACAGTTCGGAGCATTACTGTAGAGCTTTACGAATTCGATATTTTGAGCTTCGAGCCAGTTTGTGATATCACCGTGATAATAAGCAGTTGCCATGTCTGGCCAGAAGATAACATCTGATCTTTTGGCACTTTTCAATGAAATACAATAGTCTTTTCCTTAAATATTCCCCCAAATAGTTCTGTAAATTGATACCCTGATTGGAAACTATCACAAACTGGCTCGAAGCTCAAAATATCGAATTCGTAAAGCTCTACAGTAATGCTCCGAACTGTCCACAAGCTCGACCAATTGAGAAATTTTGGGCAGAATGTAAGAAAATCAACAAATATCGACAAAAGAAACCTAAAACTTTGACTACTTTTAAACAAATCTGGAGAAACATCTCTAAAACAATCGCCGAAAGTGGTAAAAACTTAATACGTCATCTTAAGACTAAATTGAAAGCTGTGGGTCAAGGAGGGGTGTTGGCGCCATACAAATTACAAAAATTTGACTTCAATATATATTCTTACTTTTAACAAATTTTCATTTAAATGTGTTTTGTACTTTTCATTTTATTCAGAAAGCTAAAAATGTAAATTTACTTATTGCACAAGCCTTAAAACATAAACCAATAAAAAATTGATTAGTGATCATGTTAATAAAAAAATCTTTAGAAGAATATGTTAATTGCTATAGTAATAAAGATTCATAAATTATGTGTAATTAATTATTTTGTGTATTAGAGACTATTATATACAAATGTGAATTTCACATTTACTTTTGAACTTTGAGGCACTTTTTAACTAAGCATAAAACTTGCACTGGTGGTGACGCAAAGCTTGTATTTACATATAGGTATTTGGAAACAAGTCCGCATAATGAACATCATTTATGAACTGTTTATCAGATGACCAAAGTTTTGAAAAGACCAAAACATTTGATATGCAACGAAAGCATGTCTCTAATTGTGAAAAACTTATTGAAAACTTCGTCTAACTTAAAACAGTTCTTATCAAGTATTAGATTTATAAGGAGTGATTACAAACGATACCAAATAAGTGAAAATGATGCGCAATGGTTAGAACCGCAACTTTTAGAACAAGATAACGAAGATGTCAGTTCTCTAGTCAGATATAATCGAAAGCTGATTTCTCCGAAAGTCGAACACTTTCAACAATTATACAAAGATGATCCGACTCTAAAATTAAATATAGAACTGATTTGCGCTGAATTCGAATTAATTAGGCTCACAAACCATAGAATCAAACATTCGATTACTGTGGACGACATGAAACAATTGCTAGAATTGGGACCAATTGGTAGACAAAATTTCTTTAATTCTTTATATCTAAAGGACACGCGAAAAATGAGGAGCAAATTAAACAAAATAATTAAAAAGAAAAATGAACAAAATAACAATGAAACGAGCGATAACAAACAGACAATTGATAGAGCATCAATCGGCATTTTTGATCAAAATGGTATTTTATATGTTTTACTCAAGCGATAATTGTTAACTATTTTTAAAATCTGAAATTCAGGTCAAATAGTGTATGGCTTATGGCGTAACGCACTGTTCACAAGAATATTGTATCCAAAGAACCAGGTAATCATCAATCGAAGACATCGAAATGCGTTTCTTTTCGGACAAAATCTAGTGATTGATTGGAATTCAGACTTTGAATCAGGTCTGCACAAAAATGAAATCAGAAAAATGTTAACTCAGGTTTCATTCGTGTACAATAATAATCGGTACAGATATTCAGATCCTTATAGTTTGCATTTCTGTAATATCAATCCTAACAGCATTGCTTTTCAATATTTATCAATAACGCTTCAAAAATTTGGCCAAAATGATTTTTATGTGAACATGTCTGAAAAATCATACTCACAACTTTTTCCTCAACAAAATATAATTTACATCACATCACACGCAGAAGAAGTGCTCGAAACTTATGATTATAATGCGGTTTATGTAATTAGCCCTTTATTAGAAAGACGGGCAGAAAAAGCAAAAAACTATCTAAAGGAACGTTTAAGTGAGGAAAATGTCAAATATTTGCGCCTACCATTTGAAAAGCATATCAAACTGAAAGATAATCGGTTCATTTGTATGAATCAATGGTTAGATTGTATGAATGATGTCAAAAATGGTGATAGCTGGAAAGAAGCGTTTGAGAGACATCTCCCCAGAAGGAAAGTCATTCAGTCAATAGACGAAGACTATGAAAATGCACAAAAATTGATTAAAAAAAGAAAATTAGACTTTGATTTGTTTGCTTTGAAACAAGAGTTAAATTAAATTATTTTATGCTTCATTTACAAAATAGTCATCACAATGGCTTTTCAATTGTCATAATCTCAATAAAATGTATAAAATGACTTTCTAAACTCACTCAATTATATTTATAAAACATCATAACTTCAAAAAATGATTTAATTGGAAGATATTCCAAGTATACGTTATCTAAATCGATCAGATAGGTAGGAAATATTAGAAACTATTTCAAATCTGGCAAATATTCAGTGTTTTGTAAGATGTCAGTCTAAGTCTTCAACTTTGAATTCTTTCTGGACTTATAAGACAAAGAAGCAAATCATGGCTAAAATGCTTTAGATAAATACACTAGTTTTGTGCTTTTATTGTTGTAATGAGTGAATTGAAAGCATTTAGCTACAGTTGCGAAAAAGATTTGTACTGAATATATGATTCTTCATATAGACTTAATTATTAAGACTATCAGTTAATATCTCGATGTAGAGTGCAAAACTATGCCGATCAGATGACCAGTGATTGGAGTACTCCTTCGTACGAAAAGGAAGGAGAGTGCTGTTGTGCACAATTCAAATGCAATGTCGAACAAAATGATAAATAAGGATATTAACATACTATCGAAACTGTCGACTTCTCATTGCGTACAAAATGAAACAAAGAACGGTTGAGCTAGCAATTTAGATACCAGGATATTTGAGATGTCTGAGCAATTTACAATCTCAAACGTTGATCACTAGACAGTTATTGGAAATTCTTAGTTTCTAATATTAAAGCTAAGTTTAGCCAACAGTTATTTAACACTTAATTAAAATTTGAAAAAGGAATAGCATCTATATAAATCACAGTCATCTTATTTCATCAATTCTATGAAAATTAAAGTGTTTATTTTGAATAAAATTATTTCTAACTACTGTTTAATGAATTGACTGAAAGTAAGGCAGAGGTCGATTTGAACTTCAGAATTGGAACAGGTTATTACTCGCCTACTGTCTTTGGTAGTCCGTTAAAGTCTTTGTCTATCAATTCTTGTATTTTTATCTTTATTAATGAAATCTGAACTTAAATATGATAAGAAAACATTGATTTTATTGTTGCATAATTTAAATTGACTAAAAATGTGAAATAACAACCATATAAAAAAGCTTTCAGCTGATGAATGAACTCTTGAACTAATGAAACTGTTGATATCTATCAATTTCCACCATAAAAGATATCTAGTCTTAACTTTCCCTCATTTTCAATAAAATACAGCATGTCCGACATTGTTTGTTCTATTTGGGATTCTTCTACTAATTCATTTATTGGCTTAAATTTAACACCATTTGGTGGGAATTGGAATTTGGGACCAAAATTGAAAGAAACAGTACATCCTTTGTAAAGGGATGCAGATGGATAATAAGTTCCCGAAAATATATCCTCAAAAGCAGTCCCGATTTTCACGCCGTTTTTATAGAAAATGATTTTACTTCCGGGCAATGGATGTAATTCTTTGATAGCTTTTTGAACTTCGTCTTTTTCTTCAAAATACAAGTAACTTTTAAATTTAACCAGAGGTTTATCTTTATACGTCTGCGGCAAATAATTTGAAGTGTGTTTTTGCCTTTTTTGATTTGATTTTAATGACGGATGCGGTAAATCAATGAGAAACCCAATTACGTCTCCGTTTCCATAACCAGAATCAGCGAAATGATAACCTTTTTATTAAAGATAGTTAATTAGTATTTAATTGTATAATCTGACTATGGGTAATAACTATAATAACCTTTGCTTTGATGGAATTTTGTGCCTTTTCTTGATCTCCACGAATAGCCAAACTTGTCATATCCGAGCGGTGCCTGTAAGTTAGCCAACTCTTGACCCCAACCCAGACGAACTGCAGACCCTTCCGGCATGTCCTCAATCTTGACTTCATAATACCAAAGACCTCTATTGACACCGTGAGTCGCTCTAACCATACAATATCCTTTCTCTCCAGTCACTTGGCGTCTGTCTTCAGAAATCTATAATTAGAAAAATTATAAATGAAATCAACATTTAAAATGAGATGATCGAAACAACCTTTAGTTGGGGGGCCCTGTCGTGCAAGGAGAGAGCAACTCTATCGGGCATTAATTTCCTGCAAAGCCATCCGGGAATTGGTTTTCCAGCCAAGTCTTGTGACTCTTCAAACTCTTGACGATAAGGTCCGTGTGGATCAGGCTCTGCTAATATATACCGATAGCCGTCTTTGTTATAGGGATATTCAGTGGGAAAACCATTCGGTGGTAACTTGGGATGTGATAACTCAGACTTTTGTCTCTTTCCAGCAGAATATTCATTTCCCTCCAAGTGTGATAAACCGCCAAATTTACGTTTGGCTCCGCGTCCGAAACCTCTGCCAAAGCCAGTCGTCTCTCCGACCGGTCGTCCACTTGCAGCAGATTTGATATTATTTTCATAATTGGGACCTATTTTATAGAGGTCTCCATATCTGAGAGCAAATTGTGGATCATTAATATCTCGATTGTCACAAATGAAGATATCATTTTCTTTGAGCATAGTTTTGACTACAGTGTTATGCCAGGTCTGTTTGATTCTTCGAGGCATTGTTGTCAATATGTCCCAATTCGCTTCAATGAATGGTATAATTTCTTTATCTTTAGAGAAGGCGACGCGATCTTCGTTTTGCTTCATTAAGTTGGCGATAGCTGTTTCGCACATCTGAGAAAAATCTTTCAATTTCAAAAGAAAATTAAGAATTAATAGTTTTCCAGTAATAAAAACTTCAAGTCAGTTATATCTAGACCTCGGATAAAAATAAATTCGAAAAATATACACAAATGTAAGGTAAAAATGCATCAAATCAAATAAAAATAAAATAAACCGATTAAATGAATGGATACTAAACTGGTTTGTCTTCTTGTAAACGATTCGGTTTGTGTAGGAGAACAGAATTTACACAAAAATGAATAACAAGTCATGAATTGAAGCGATCGACCGATGTTGATACGAATACAATCCAAATGAAACCATTTAAGACATCGCATACATTGCAATTCGACTAAATTTAAATCTCTGTCTTTATCACAGTAACAATTAAGAGTACGATTTGCGCAAATTTCATTAGTATTACTGCTGTTATTATTAACATTCAAAGATTGTGTTTGTGGTAATGAATGTTCGGTCAAAGAATCTGTTAGTAATAGTTGTGATTCTGACTGTTGCGATGTTTCGTCATTTAAGTCATTCAAAGGACTCAGCGGTATGTCAATCGATCGATCCATTGATGACAATTCAATACTCGTCGGCAAGTCTTCCATCAATTGTTGACATTCTTTTGTATTGTCTTCTGACTCCGACATCGAATCCATTATTCAAATCGTCACTTATTCTCATGTAAATTAACGCCAAATATACTCAAAGCTTAGTTCAAATCCAATTTTGATTAATGTTAGAAATATTAATAAATTCAAAATAAATACTAAATATAAATAATTGGTTTGTTGGAGACAAATAAGTCTAACCTCTAAGCGCTTTCAATTGAACATCAACTTTTGCTTTGACAGTTTCATACCTTTTTTCATATATATTAATACACAATAACGTGGAATGAATGCATTGAAAGAGTCCAAAGCATGTCAATGTTTACAGAGCTTTGGCTGCTTCATTTCTGTTCTAACAAATAGCTCCAATTTTTGAGTGCCCTCTACAATGAATTTGGTTGAAACTACACCTGCACGCCGTTATCAATAATACTGATTCGCACACTAGTTTCAATTATTTAGAGAAGAGTGAAGTAATGAATGATTTAGGTGATTCATTTCCGAAAATATCATCACAAAATAATAATAATAATGTTAATTGACTAGATCATAATTGTTGTTAATTTGATTTATCTACATTTACACTAAGAGTAAGTTGTACATCGTTCAAAAGTTTGACGATCGTAAACGTTTGTACAGATAGCACTTATTCGTTGGCAGCTTTGTGTTGCGGCAGTGTTTTGTAGTCACTCGAATGTGTAAACATAACGTTCGATTACTTTTGGCGCAATATTTAGATTATATGATTTGATTATAGAAAAATTAAAAATTCTAAGAAGTTTAGTTTTTGATGGACTTTATTTTAATTAACTTTTTTATACTCCAATTTCAGTAACCGGCTATAGTTGCATTGAGATCCTGCTCCCAATCAGAACGGGCGTCATATGTTTTATGTATTTTTGGGTCCTGAACCGAACGTTGAAGGTCTGATAATGCGGTGACAAATCGTTTCTGAAACATAGTATAGAAACATAACCTAACCTACTCTCCAATGGTCAGCCAATTAAGAGGTATAATTGAAAAAGTATCAGGTAAAAATAAATGGATTTTGGTCATATGATCAACTTGCAGTCAACTCGATGTCGTGGTTATAACTTCCATATTGTACAAGAGACTCGAGTTTTATTGCTGTCTCATCCACTCTGTTTTCTTTAGGTATATAGCGACAGATTCTTGAAACGTATTCAAACTAGCTATTAGACCGTTAAATATAAGACCGTTATAATAAAACTTTCTGCATTTCATGGGTATGTCAGTTGAATATGATACCTACTACAAGATGATGTAGCCGCTATAAAGAATGTGTCCTTGGTTTAATTGAGAGGCAAAAATGACGATCACCAAGTTAGTACTGATGAAGATTCTTTATTTGAAAGATTTAGAAGCTGTCCACAGCGAGTAATACTCGTAACCTACTCATTCGCGGTTGGGTCCTATACCTGTCAAACCATATGAAAAACTTGATTGGGGAGCGAAAGTGTCTATGAAACAGTAGCTGATAGATTTAGTTGCTGTAGAAGAGTTTGTATAGCTGCGTTGGATTATAAATGTCGAAATGAAGGTTTAATTGGTGGCCCTCAACTTGTCGTGAAAATCGACAGATGCAAAGTTGGTCGTAAAAAGTATAACTGCAGCAGAACGATTGAAGAACAGCAGACTTTTGGAATGATTGGGTTAAATGGAGGTTTCAGTGTTGAAATTTATCCTGACCGTAAAAACATTAGCCGATACCATAGTTAAACGTGTGGCTTCAGGAACAGTACTTCACACTGATTGTTGAAAAGGATATGATAATATAGAAGTGCTATTATAGGCTTACAGTGAGTCAATTATATAACTTCAGGGATCCTGATACTTGGTGTAATACCCAGAAAATTGAATCACAACGAGACCAATCTTAGTGTAGTTAATAATGTATACATATTAAACAGAATGAGCAAATATTCTGTTTGGGTCTTAATTTAATCTAGTTTGGTTTGGCTTAGTTAGATTAATTTTGGTCAAGTCAAGTTTTGTCTGTTTAAGTTTTTGTGCCTTGTCTCAGAAACGGTTCGTCACCGTAACATGCACCCATACTTTCGATTCGGAATTTTATATCATATATCTCAACCTTGTTCGAATTTGGTGTAGAACCTAAATGAGACCTTTTCCCAATGATTACTCAAAATAATCGACTGAAAATATTTGATGGGAACCACCACGTAAAATGATCATTTGTTTTAAATATTATTCCCAAAACTCTGAAACTTATAATTGTGTTCAAATCTGATGAAGGTCTAAGTAGAGATCCAGGTAGAGTACATATCCTCAATCAAATTCGCAAAATTGTAAATTTATGCCCCAAGGTTGGCATCACTGAAAACCTTTTTCAATTTTCCTATGTTAGTAGAATTTCGAGTATCCTGAGTAATTTATTTCTGATTTTGTCATTGGTATTGAGTAAATTTAACTCTAAATGCCAGTAAATGCCGTAAAAATGATTTCATTCAAACATTTTGACTGAAGAATTAAAATTTTAAGACTGAGAGTTTCTTAAACCCGATGAGATTTTGGAGCTCTCTGAAAATTCAAGGATTCTTGAAAATGGACTTTCCCTGAATCACGAGTTGCGATATTCAAAATAGTAACTTAGTACCTTCTCTAGTCAAAACATGACTCATACTTTTGCCTACTTAGAAACCTACTTAGAAATCAAGAAGTTTTCTTTTCAATCAATATCGTATTGTTTCTATATCTATCAACATCCGGTTGACACCTTTCTAAAAGTCTATATTTCAAAAATTGCATGATTAATATTTGGAGCTTGTACACATTTCGTGCAATAGCGCGTTGAAACAGCGTCGACTAATTCTTTTGACCCAAATATTTGATTGTCCGAAATTATTCTCTTCATTCAGAATGAATTACAATAATAGGAACTGACTATTATTAAAATTGATTATACTGTAGGAGACAACACTTACTGTACGCATGTTTCATAAGTTACTCAAAATATTTAGAACATTGTAATGAATTGCTATGCAGAGTTTGTCATAATTGAAGTGAAGTGTAATTGATTATAAAATTATATTTAGATTTCTAATTAATATAATAACATACCTTCAGAATCAACTTTATCAGACACCATTAAGTCATTCCTGCCGTTCTGACTCAAAAAATTCTTAGTGAAGGTCAGAAATTATTTCAGAACCGAGACGATCTCTGCTATGGACAATTATCTCCATAATTTGTATTTTCTATAATTCATATAGACATATGACCGGTTCAATCAAATTGTATGACTTGATTAATTAATTAATCTACCAGTTAGTGCTTTGTGACTCATTTAGTTTATGCCTTTATGGCTATTTTTTCAGAAATTAAATTTTAACCTTAAATGCTTCAAGTGTAGGTGGACAAAAAACATCTAATCAATGAAGAGATTTTGCTTCTAAATTTATAGGAATTAATCACCCAAGTCGAAAATTTAAAAATGTGTAAAGAGTTTATCAGAAGTTAGATAGGAAAAATCTTCATTTATTGGAAGTTTATTGGAAATTTTTTTTGTATTTTTACTTAAATAATAAGAAAGAATTTGTGGTTTCTAAATAATCGGTAGATCTTTTAAAATAAACACCGATCTATCTATATTTTTTATCAGTCCTAAAAATACATGTCAATGTTATGTCTATCATTGAGCTCGAGTTTAACACTTGAACTCTAAAACCAACTTTTTCATTGTCTTACTTGGATAATTGGAATTGTTTTCTAATTGAATATAAGACTAACAGAAAAGTATACGTTTATTGGTATTATTTGGATGATCACAAATCTAATACACAATTGATAAGATAGTAATATGAGATTTTGATTCAATATAACGTTACATTAGACTGAGAAATTGCATTATTAAAGCACGAATAAATGATTTTTATGACACATCTGGATCCAATTACGACGTAATACAATGACATAGTTTTACAAATAGAACAATAACACACTTGTAAGTCTTACCAATAGGATAAAAATAAACACTTATTTGATGACATTTTGATTGAGTGTCTATCTGAACTCTGAACAAATATGACTATAAAGAATACCTATTTGGAAAAAGGATAAAAGCTATTTCAAAAATCCAAAGCTTACTTCTTGATGAGATTATTCGACCCAAGAATATTACGAAGCAATGGAAAAAGAAGAGTTTTTAAGATAAATCAAATTGATTCAAAAAAATTTTTCATTTGGTGGACATATAGCTCTTATCACTCTGTTAACTGTTTTTCGCTGATTATGTGCCGTTTCGCCGAATTTACATACAGGTGTATCTATCTATAGATTTTTTCGTATAGAAAAATATAAATTGTGTATTTGATGAAATAAAATTGATTTTACAGCAACAGTAACTTAATTTGAGAGAAAGGGGCCATTCAATATTCTCATTGCACTCAAAAATATAAGTGTTTACAAAAAATCTTAAATTTGCCTGGTTTTTAAGTCTATATAGAGATGCAGTATCTTAAAAATAATATAAACAATAAAAATGTCCTGATTTGGGCTCAAATTTTGTGATATTTTGTTGAAATATTGAATTCTGTCCGCACTTAGCAAGGCATTTCTGACTACGGTACTGCTCTGAAGAGCAAAAAATGTGCTACAACTTATTTACAGTAGACTGAGAACGCTGATAACGTTCACTCAAAATTGTATTATTAATTGAATTGCTCTATTGCAAAAACTTCATTATAGAGCAATAGATCTTACTTTTTTATTTTGTTTAAATATTTTTTTGGCTAAGTTATTCGCATAAAATAATTATCTCAATTAGGTTTGCTAATAGAAAAGAGAATCTTTTATAGATAGGTACATCTGTATGCAAATTCGGCGAAATGGCGATCGGCGAAATACAGTTTGACGAAAAGAAATTGAGTGAAATAGTAAATTACCTTTTATGCTATTCGAATGGTTAGTCACAGTTCGTAATCGATATGAATGAGTTTTGTGAAGTAGTTGACTTCAAAAATTTGAAAGAATATGTTAAGTGGCTTATAGGAAATCGCTATAAACCCACTGATCATAGGTTGAAATGAAACTATTACTAATTTCTAATAGCTTATTACTAATCAACTTTAAGTTCTTAAGAATATATGAATATCAATTTTTCAAGCCAGCTACTTCACAAAACTCATTCATATTGTAATGATTTATTCATTCATTCTTCTCACAAAATCATTTTTCTCTGTCAGTTAACAATAAACATGTTGAAAACTATTTGCAAGTCTAAAAGTTTGTTATTTAGTAAAGTTAAATCAAGGCACTAAGAAGCAGAAATAGGAATTTTTACGCTAAGTATTTCAAATTGAATCGACTCTATAAATGATTTTTTACGGATCATTAGGATGAAATTTTTAATCGAAGCTAATGGAACAAGAATTAGGTTTATTTTACTTGTGCGTTGCACAAATTTTAGTTTTTCATATAATTAATCAATTTCTTGAACATTTTTGAATAGAAAAATTTAAGGAATGGCGAGATGTTGAACTTTTTCGATTTAGGTTGCGGGAATCAAGAACGTTACTCAAGCTCCATAACTATGAAAAACCTTATTTAAATACTTGATTTTAAAGCAGTCAATGCGAGGCAGTGAAAAGACTGAGCCATTCAACTTCATTGTAAAAAGTAGAAAGTAATGTATAACAATTAAGTTAACTGATTCAATAGGATTTTATAATTGAAATAAACGGAATTTAAATAAATAACACAAAGAAAATTGAATGCTTTCTGTTCAAAAAAGTACATTTGTTTAATTATTAGATTTACTGTAAATTCTCAAAATGAAGAAACATTTTTTGCGGCTTTCAGAACACTACTTCTTTTGAATCTTACTTTGGTTTAGTATTTATTGTTGCTACCGGTAAAATCCAATCAATTAATTTGGATTTTTACCAAATGATGGATGAATCTCAAAGGGTCTGACTAAACGCTTTCTGTCGAAATTGCTTTAAACTGAAACTCTCTTACTCTGAAGGTTTCTCTACTACCCGAGGAATCGAGAAACGTGTGAGTACTTTCTGGAAGCAACTCTTCGGTCTGTATCTTGTTACCATATTAAAAATGCTGATATAGTTGTAGGAATTTTTATCATTAATTTCAATGGTTGAGATTTAGCATTAAGCGAAATATTCTATCTTTATCTGTATGTATAATGTTAAATCTCATAGGGATTCAATCATTCGTATCAATGGTAAAAATCTAATAACTGTATCAGCATGTTTTAACATGATAACCAGATACAAACTGAAGTGCTATTTTAGAAAAGTTCTCGTACGGTTCTCAACCTTTTAGGTAGTCAGGGAACCTTCAAGGTTAGATATTTGATTTTTGTTCCAACTTATTGTGTTTTATTCAATTGTGATTCACGTCTTATTCGTTGAAAACTTATACACTAATACTTTAGTAGACACCGAAAAGTTGACATTAGACTCTCACTCAAAAGTGTTGTCAAATTGTTGACATCACACTTCAACTTTTAATAGTTAATATTTATTGTCAATTTATAAAACTTAAAATTTGAAACGTTCTTTACTTGATCATCTTTTACAAATCATTAATTAATCTTTAAATAGAGAGCTCGAAAAATAACTTTGCGATAAAAATGAATACAAAGTGAACAAACGAGGTTAGATTGAGATTACAAAAATAAAAGCATTTGTAGTCTTATATTGAAAATGACTACAAAAATACTTCTACATAAGATTGATTGGAATGAGTCAAAAATTAAATTAATACCACTTAATTAATTAACATTTTCGCAGACAAAATCTATATAAAATATGATGATTTCATAAGTTAGGACCAATATAACGTGTTTTATCCATAGATCGATGAATGCAAACTTCGAAAGCATAAGTTACATAATATTTCAAAATTAAGGCTGAAATAGAAAAGCAATAAGAATGAATTTAAACAAGCCTTTAGGGCGAACAAAAAACAAATATTACCTTAGTATGAATGTTGAGTGGTATTTTAACATTTATCACAAGCAGAATATTCGCAATTTAATTTAAACTTTTGTAATACTATAAACCGTCACTTGTATTAAGTGTGGTAAATGACATGAATTTCCGATATATTAGTTTTTTCAAATCGATGAAATCTTTCTGTAAATGCAAAAAGATAATTTGAATATAAGAAGTTATTTTAAATACAACGAGTCGAACTTTATTCAAGAATTGAGCATCAATTTTTTGAGTTTTTTAGGTTTAAGTTTTACTGAACCACGATTTTGAGAATATTGAAAAATTGAAGCCACCACATACTGAAGTAATGGCTATACAATAATAATAGGCTTTGGGATGGTCTAAATGATTAAATAATTAATGATTAAAAGAGAATTGGCTTTAAGCAGGTCGCTCAAAATGTTGACATTTTGTCAAAAGAAATTAACTTTTGATTGATGAAGTTAACTCAACTATGGTTCATTTTCATCACACAAGTCTCTTGTTTGCCAATTATTTTTGATTAAAAAATTGCAACATTTTATGAGTAGTTCCGTAATCAATTAGTCTACAACATTGAGTGAATAAACGAAGGTAAAAACAGATTCATATCTTTCGGGAATTGACAAATGCTTAACAATAGGAAACTAAGACTATTGTGTTTTGATAGCCGTGAGCAAAATTTTTAAAATAAATTTTGAAAAAATGAATATATCAATTGAAAAGTTAACCTTATCGGATATGAAGCCATTTCTCAAGTAATTTGACGGGTATGACCATAGTATTGAAGGTTTGGGATTTGCTATAGAATAATAAATTAGTTCCACAAACAAATTACATTCACTTTACAAGTATTATTTAAATTTTGTGCAATTTTGTAATTTGCTTTTAAATATAGATAAAACATGTATACTCGTTATAAGTAAAACAGTAAAACAATATGTATATCTCAATATGAAAATTGCAAAAAATCGTAAGTTAAACTACAGATACTTGATTTATGCAATACTTTAGATTGATTTATAGTTGGGTTAATGATTTTACTGTTACTCAAATAGTAAAAGGAACTCTTGTTAGTGAAAAATATGTAATTAAACATTTTCAAAAGTTGCAGGTAGTGCACTATTGTGTAAAACAATTCAGAAAATATTGTGGTAGGAGAAATGGTAGTGTTGATGAGACTAAATTGTAAAGCGTAAGTTTTGAATCATTTTTATGTTTTATATTTTTATAGAGTAGATATAAGGGTCGACGTAGAAAGTATGAAAATGAATGGCTTTTCGGTGGGATAGAGAAGGATCTAAGATTTGTTTACATAGTACCCGTTAGTAGAAAGGATAAATAAACTACTTCCAATAACATTTAAATGTTAAGCCAGAAACCACTGTAATTTTGGACGAGTGGAGATCTTATAAAGCCTTAATTAATTAGAATTATACGCATAAGAGTGTCATTTAGTTTTGTTAGTCCCAAAACCCAATAGTTTACACTCAAAATTTTGGAAACCTTTGTTCATCACTTAAAAGAAAAAGATCCCATAATACTCATGGAAGTCATGATAGCACTTATTTGGATCAATTTTTACACAGGAGAAAGTTTCTTAAACTAACAATGGATTAAGATTTTTGTAGGTTTGCCAACACATTAGTGCTTGTTATCTCAGCAAGTGTTGCTGATTGTTTCTTGGAAATTTAACAGTAGTTGATTTTATAGGTACAACAATTTAAAGAAAAAAAAGTGAAATGTGTCTCCGGAGATTCCTTGAAATTAGAATTAGATTCTATATTGTTGTAACTAGTTTTCTACTAAATTTTCAATGTATATTATACAAATTTTGGTTTCTATATTCAATCTTGCATGTTGTAAATGAGTAAATGTATCAATTACATTATAATTGAAAGGTCTGCAGCAGAAGGGTATCCGATATACTATAGAGACTAGGAGATTTTCTATTGCAGAGGGCTCTCAACTATCAACGTATTGATATGAGAGACTCTTCACTTAATCAATTAATTAGACATAAAGTAATCCAATTCAAACATTACTCACTTTCAGTAAATATTATGTAAGAAATAATATATGAGAAATTAGAACAAATTTACGTGAGCAAATAATTTTCTGTTAGTGAACACACTTTAACGAAATAAAGCTCGTATCTTTTAAGACTCATCTAAGCAACATATTCTACTCATAAATCATGCAAGGTGTCCTATTAATGCGAAAAAGTTTTATCGAGTTATAACTTTCTTAATTGACATATGAGTTTTGTTAGTTTAGTTCCAACATTATCTGAAGCAAACGAGCTAATAGTTACAATTTATGGAGAGTGGAAAAAGTTACGCAAAAATGATGTAAAGGATGCAATTCAAATAGCTTAAGGAATATCTTATAGAGGTGTTGGAGCAATGGCCACATGAAAGACTAGGAAAACATACTCTTTTTGGTTCTCAGTTCAAATGAAGTTCACTAACTTAAGAAGTTAAAGCAATCTCAATTTAATAAAATTTACAGACAAAATTACAATATCTCGTGCTTTACTAACTCATAAGATTGTGCCAAAAATTAAATTTGAATTCAATTTGTTAAGCTTAATTCAAAATAAAGATCTTCAATAATTTATCCTTTTTTATTAACTTGTTGAAAGGACTTATTGACCAGGATATATGGTAAAGATTTTACCTACAAATTAGCACATGATTCTACATTCTCAATAAAGTATTCAGATAGGTTTTTATGTTTCTTCTCAAATATCGAACAATCTCTTAAGACATTAAATTACTAAGATACGCTAAAATATAGATTCAACTTTAATGAGCGACTCAAGTGTTACGTTATAATTATATTTAACAAAAACTGTCGAACATCTTCAACTAGCAATCAAAAAAAAGAACAAAAAAGCAATTTTTCAAAGAGAATGTTAATCAGTATAATTAATCGTAGAATAATTGATAGTTTTTATTTGACAATTAATGGTTACTGGATCACAAAAACTATTGATCTTTAAGAAGTGAATTCTTAAACTTTAATTATACTTATAGTCTAAAAGGGGTCGTACAAATCAAACTAATTATTAAATAGTGAAGCATTCAATAGAACGTTCATATCAAATTGGAATTACTCGAAACTTGTCGATATGGGTTCAATTGTGCGCTTTGCAAATCAGCTATAAAATTAGTAATAGAAGTATCAGTTCGTTTACATAATATTGTCAATCACTTAAATGGAAACTTAGTTTCATATAATTAAACGCTTAATAGTGATTATATTGTGTGTTCATTTGTAATGTTCACTTTATCTCGTTATATTGAACTTTTCTTACGAGAAGTGTTGCACTAAAACAGCTTTCAATTTTCTAATTCAATCGTAATATCTCATTAAATAGTAGAAATAAAACACGATCATTTCATTGATTACACAAAATGATTCAATCTAAATGTCACTATTTTAGACATCGTTCATCAACAAAATGAATGATTCACTAGAAATGTGGCGTAAGATTGAGTGAAATATTTAAATAAATACTAAAGAAATTAAAGCGATCACCTCATCACACAAGTGGTTGCATCGAATTTACAAATATGAAAGAATAGCTCTTCAGTCAATACCTAGATTGTGGCATTTAGTTTTTCCTAAACTCTAACTTTTGAGCCAGATTCTTTTACAAACATTATCAGTCTAAATGAATTGACTTTTGAAGTTCACTCTCACTAACACTGTTTGAGTCTAGTGTTGAGACCGAAAGGCATGTGTTTGTCATTATTCGATAAATTATTTAAGGGAAGACAGCATAAATGAGCTTTCATGTAACAAATTCATCGAAATAGGAGAAATTCCTTCTATTTATATGATACAAGAAGCTTTTAGTTACTTTTATCTAACTCGTGAGCCATTAATATATGATATAATGCTTAATAGCGATGGAGCATACAATACACGTTTTGATACTAATACATATGATTAAGTTGTTTTTGCATTTTCAATAACTATTGTAGCAATATTTGATCCGTCCTTCACTAATCTTCATCGTTGTTTCAACGATTTAATCCAATATTCTTGCTTGAGATTTTATATTTCATAAATTAATTCTTATATTGAAAATTAATGCAAACTACTCCTAGAGCTTAAATGTTGGCCTAATTTACTAAGTTTTTATTCGAAAAGTTCGTCATTTATGAAAATGATTGATATTCTTTGGGTTAACTTAAAGCAGCTTAGCTCTTAAAACTTTGCATTTTTCAGTGATACTTCTGGGCTCGATAAATATTCCGTACTAGAAATCTCAAGAGATCTAGTATAAGTTTTATGCAATATGGTTTTAACTAATACACTCATATAATACATAATCTGAATGAGGTTAAATCACAGTCGTGAATCGTACCCAATGGAGATTGGAGGCTATAGTCCCCCTAGATATTTTTAAAGATTGAGGTGTAGGTCTATACTGAAAGAAAACGGTACCCAAAGACTCTGAAACTATATTTATTTGATGCATCAACCGATTACTTATTGTCAAACATTAAAAGGCTAGATAAAAAATCAACAGATGCATTGCTAATAAGTTTTCCGAAAATTCAAAATTTGAAGATCCTTTTTTGAAATTTACAATATATTTTATGAATCTGACTCGTTCAATAATCTGAAAACAGGTGTCTATTAAATTATTTGATAAATTAAGAGACTTGATCTGTTGGACATTTATATGTTGGTCATTTATATGTTGGTCAATCGGAAGTAAACTGTATTAGTTTGAGTGTGTGTTTGCCTCTACAAATTAGAACACTGAATTTCAGACTTTTAGCCCTCAGAACGAAAATACTGGCTACAGCATTGAGTTGAACCTTAAGGAAAGAATCATTTTGACTAACGCAATCACGTTTATACGTCAAGTATTACAATAATTCGTTGTATGATACATCTTCAATTGTAAGTTGACTTTAAAGTATAGCTAAGTATAGCTAAGTGCTATGAGCTATATATTCAACTCGAGTTTCTTAATAAACAAATTGAATTAAGACATTGAACAATCAAGAATAGACACTTACAAATAAAGTTCTTTGTGTTTCATCTTTTTTTTTAATACAATTATATGAATTGATTGTTGAATGCGTGGACGTTTATTGCAATTTGAATGCTAGATAAATTAATAAAGTTTCATTTGACTGGCTAAGAACTAGTACGGACTGTTATTCATCTGAATGTGATGCATGAAATACTATTAACTTGAAAACACCCTATTGAAGAGTGATCTCATATTTACATATTGATGATGGTATAAACACTAAACTAGTGACTAACAATAATCAAAGTCTGATGGCTCGTTCATTCTAATTGTTCACTACTAATTGTCAACAGAAAATTGAATGCAACTATTTCAATGCCTCAGTTATGAAAAATATAGACAATTATTGCATTTACCATAATTAGATAAAAACGGCAACTATCTTAATAATTTGCATGTTGAGCAATATTTGATATTATGCCTTTATTTAATAATGAAGAAAAATTAGTTTCTCATTCATGCTCATTCATATGCATTGTGAGAATATATGTGCTGTGAAGTGTAGTAAAGCGTACTTTAGATCTGAACACAACAGTTGAGCAATGAGTCGATAATTTGGTTTTCAAATGGAAAAATATAGCGCGTTCAATCTTTTGATTGACATATGATTTGGATTTGTAATACTATAGCCAAAAATGTTTTAGAAATATGCATCATATGTATGCCTAGGGATTCAACATGTGCCAAACCGACGTTAGCTAACCCCACAACAGTGCTATATGGGTGGTTTGTCACCTTTAATTTGAATGTCAAATATCCAAAAATATTAGTTACATTTGCATCATTCAAACTAGTCTTTTTTGTAATCGAATTCATTTTAAGTTAATTAATTATTATGAACTGATTTTTTTAAATAGTTTGAAAATTGGCTTAGAGTCAAATATAGATAATTGCGTGCACTGCATAATTCCGAACGATCAAAACTTATTCTTTTTAAACAGAAATATAGACGACTGGAAAACTAAGGGATTTGCTAAATCTTAAGAATTTCTATTTTTATGCGAACATATAAGTTAGTGTATGTAGAAACGATAAATTGCATCAAGTTTATGTAAAACCTGTATGTTATTCATTTTGCTCACACCTAAAACATAACTCTATTTCTTCGGTGCTCAATCGTTTTATTTCTCTAAAAATTGTGAAATAGTAACTCAATAATTCGTAAAAAAATGTTAGAGGCGATGTCTCAATCGATATAACACTAGATTTGTGCAAATATTCAATTTCTATCCATTTGAAATCCAATAAAAAATTCCAACTTTTATAGTCGAATAACACGATTTGAACGAAAACTTTAAGTGAAAAGCTTTATATTAAATATTATTTTCAGAAATTTATGAGATACTCTGTAACTAGAGATGAATAAAAGCAGACTAAAAATCAGTAATGATTTTGTATTGATCCATATTTTAAACAATATAATAGTGAATCACAATTTGACAATAAAAATTGACGGTAGGCTTTCGGAATAGGAGGCAATAGTAATACCCTAACTGAAAAATCTCATAACAGGGTTTTTCCAAGCCTACTGTAGGACTTTTGTTACAAATAAGTTTGAAAACTTGTACAAATAATAAAAGAAATGCAAGTGAATTATATAAAAATAAGTACAGTTATTAAGCCAGGGTAAATTTGAACAGTTTTATAGAGGCAGATGAAAAAGATTCAAAGTTTTTAACATGCTTTATGAAACAAAGGTTAACAAATAATAAAGCAAATTTATAGTTTAATTTCTAACATTAAAATCAATGTTTTTATTTGAAAATTAAAATTTTTATCTATATATACTAACTTAACTGTATATAATTAAGAGAAAAATTGAGAAATAAAAGTAAAAGTATTGAAAGAAAATTACGATGCTTATATTAAACTTAAAAGTTGATGCAGATTGCGAAACCGGTTTCAGGGTAAAAGTAGCAAACAATGAATTTTCTCTGACTGCCTCCTATTCCGAAACGTTACCAAATTGACATTTTCATCGCGTATTGACTTCTGTACGTTTTTAAGTGATTTTAAAAAGAAGCATTTTTCATAAAGAATTCTATAAAAATATAGCACAATAAGGGTCAACTACCACTGAGATGAATCAAAACACTCTTCTCTATCTCAAAAACTCTTTCTCAAGGGCTCATTAAAGCATTAGTATTTATATATTGTATTAATATTTAAACACTTTAGCCACTTAAATTTACTAATTCAGTATCTTTTGAATTTGAGCCTTAAGATTAAAATTATGAGTATAAGAAGTACAGTCGGTTGACAAAAGTTATGCATAAATCCTGGATTAATCTCTGGTGCGTTTGGATAAGAGGAATGAGACAGAAATTGAAACTATAAGTTTATAACGTCAAATTATAGCATTACTCAGTAATTAAAAAACACAATATGAGTAATAATGTTATTCATAGCTGAAGTCAGTTTATTTGATATTCATAAGAAAAACGATAAGTCATAGAATGAAAGTTACTGATAAGATATATCAAACTATTTCAATCAAAATAGTTCAACTGTGATTCAATTTAAATAATTTTAATGATGAGTTGGACTGTCCTCTCGAGCTATCACTTCTTGTAACCGATGTGGCATTGACTCAACTAACTTAATACAAAGGATGAGTCAAAGTCTATTTTATCGAAGTTCCAAACTAATTTTTTAAGTATTCATTTACTGATTAATATCACTAAACGTAATACAGATATGAATGAGTTGTTGAGCCCTTAGGTTCATCAACTCTTCTGCATCTTTTCAGTGATGACAAATACATAACTTTTATCTGTCAATGGTACTGAAGATTACTTTTAAATTAAAAAGAATCTCAATTATTAAGATTTTAGAATTAATCCAACTTTTTACATCTTTATCAAAATTTTAGCTTGACTTCAGTACAGTTTGATATGAATTAGAGAATGCACTCGTATAATATGTAAATCATTGATGTTAAATTACTTCTGTGTTTATACTAACAAAACTTTTGGTCGAGAGACTTGTCTTTATTTTGCCATTAGTTAAGGGTTGAATAATTTGCTGAAATCAAAACATATACCAGGTCGTTCAGAAAGTTTTAAAGTGCAAGCGTTTTATCAAAGAAAAATTGATCTCGAGTCGGTCATTGAATTAGTTATTATTTCAAACCTAAAACCTATTATTTTCATCAAAGTCGAATCAATAGTTTTTATTTTTTAACAATTTAAACTTCGACTCAACATAACTTTCCAAATATTTTAATGGGTCTCAGTCGAGAGTACGTTCGGAAAATTGTTGAGTCGTAGGGTTTAAATTGTCACAAAATAAAACCTATTAATTCGACTTTGATGAAAATAATAGGTTTTAGGTTTGAAATAATAACTAATTCAATGACCGACTCGAGATCAATTTTTCTTTGATAAGACGCTTGCACTTTAAAACTTTCTGAACGACCTGGTATAAGTTTGAACTGAAAGTTTGAGCCTCCAACCATTTGTTTGAAATTTTTTTCAAATCGCATATCATCGCTTTGGAACTATACTGTCGTATTTTTGATTGAAATAATATTAGACACGGCAGTATAGCTCCAAGGCGACGATATGTAACCAAAATCTACAGTCATTCGAAAGATAATCTGCCAAAGGATTTTAATATAGAATGAGTTCAAGTTATGAAGTTGTCAAATATAACAAATTGTGTTCAGTGAGTGATCTCTGATGGAATTCAATGCAAAGCATATCAAAGTCATGATTTGGCTCGAATTGGAAAGAGGTTTATATCGTACTCAATGCAACGAAGAACTCATTAAATTAAAATCCTTTGGCAGATTATTTATCGAATGATTGTAGTTTTTAGTTATATATGCAGTTTGAAGAAATTTTCAACAAATGGTTGAAGGCTCAAAACTTTCAGTTTAAACAAATAGTTCAATACAGCTTGTTTCTTTCAAATATGCCTAAATCCGGAACTATGAGTCGTACCGTCGACAGATAAAAGTTATGTATTTGTCATCACTAAAAAGATGCAGAAGAGTTCATAAACCTAAGGGCTCAATAACTCATTCAGATCTGTATTATGTTTAGTGATATTTATCGATAAACGAATACTTAAAAGATTAGTTTAGAACTTTGATAAAATAAAATTTGACTCATCTTTGTATTAAGTTAGTTGAGTCAATGCCACATCGGTTACAAGAAGTGATAGCTCGAGAGGACAGTCCAACTCATCATTAAAATTATTTAAATTGAATCACAGTTGACTGTTGAACTATTTTGATTGAAATAGTTTGATATATCTTATCAGTAACTTTCATTCTATAACTTGTGAATATAAAATAAACTGACTTCAGCTACGAACAAGATTATTACTCATATTATGTTTTTTAATTACTGAGCAATGTTATAATTTGACCTTATAAAATTAGTTTCAATTTCTGTCTCGTCCCTCTTATCTTATCCAAACGCATCAGAGATTAATCCGGGATCTATGCATAACTTTTTTCGACTGACTGTATATGTTTTAATGTATACATTTTGGTGTTTCAATCTCAGATTCAAAAAAAATAATCAATTAGTCAATGAGACTAAAACTCAACATTGAATATCAAGTACTTGGTTTAAGTTTTATCATTATTGAAAAGCTCTTTTGATACTTTCTGATAAAGAAGAAGCTTCTCTTGCAGTCAAAGGTTCAAATGGACATATAAATAGTCCCTTAGATACGTGCTTAGACATGCATTTGTTCGAGCTGCTACGCTTATGTCTTGTTTCGATCGGGTGTACAAAATAAAGCTTTGCCATTATGCGGCAGCTTCAGTATATTTCGATAATAAGATGGATACTTAAACTGAAATTACTGTCGAAACAAAAGTTGATTTTATTGTTATGTGCCATTCTAACTTAAGTAATAGCTTATAACAAGATTAGAATCAATAGGAAAAGTGTGTGCCCTACTTCAGAAAAGTATAGTTTAGGAATGTGTCGACACTTCTTTTGTATATTATCTAACAAAAAGGATAAATAAAAATGGTAAAAATAAAAAAATTCAGATAAATTAGTATATTTGATGGCTCAATTAGTTATCATATGATTTGTTGCAAATGCGTAGTTGTTGGCTCAAATAATTGATTGAATAAAGTGATTTAATTTAATACTAGGTTGTAAAATGGAAAACTCACTCGAAAGTTATTGCTCATAAAGCAGTAGATGAAAGGGTTGATGCCTAATTCAAAATCAAAACAATATTCTTGCATTAATAAAAATTAACAGAAATGTTAAATTAAAAACTAAAAGAAAAATTAGTACATGAATTAGCCATTGCTATCCAATGACACCCAAAGTAAGAACCAACAAACAGGTAATAATGAAAAGGCGTTGGATTTGCTAATATTGATGGACGAAATGTTAAAAATAGTATGAATATATGTATCGGAAGCCAACACAATGTAAATAGTATCCAGACAGCGAATAACATTTTTATGACCTGTAAATAAATTGGAAACAAATTTGATTTTTTTATTTTATTAACACGATAAAGTTATATGGTCTATAATAAATTTGCTATTCTTTCTACTTTGGGTCAAACAGTAGAAAATACACAGAAAGTACACATAATGTTATTCTCAATATATAATAACTTATTAATGCAACTATAATAAATAGATATTATTTAATGTTCATTCACAAAATTTAATTATTAGTTGACTACGAATACCATAAAATCGAAAGATAATATTTGTTATTTCTCAGAAGCTTCAAAAAATATTTGGACAAAATTTCCAAACTGTGAGCATTTGTTTCTGTTATTGTTTGAAACTGACGCTTTTACTTAAGAAATAAATTTACTATACATGATAAAAATCAGTATTAATATAATATGAAAAATTCTTGTCGTACATTATTTTGTTCAAAATTTCTTAAGACTGTTGCGCAATATTTTAGATAACATCAAAAGATATGCAATTGGCTACAATTTCAACGCATTTCAACAAAGATAAGGCATTAAAAAGGCTATGTTTATGATGAATACAAGTTTTCATGACCGAAGTATAATAAGACTCTATTTATTAAATAAATGCTTTGAAAGTTGAGAATTTAATTTAAATTCGAGGCATTTTGCATTAGTAGAAATGCTGATAATTTTATTGCTTCTCAAAATGCCAAGTTAAATAAACTAAAATTCAAATATAATTAATTAAAATTTTTGTAGATGTTTCATTATCAAACCTAAAAATGAAGTTGAATTTGATTTTTAAACAATTTTCTTTTCTGTATTGTAAAGTAGCAATACTAAAAGCCAAAGATTGCTTGGAGTGTGTTTATAGTAGTTGTATTTTTGAGTCAATCAATAGTGCAGTTTCAAAAGTTTCATTAAAACCTTCTAATTTTTGAACTAATGATAAATAGATTCGGATTTCAAAATAGATATTTTAATCGATTTCGAACATAGAAAATACCGATAAACTATTCCAAGTTAATAAGCTTACAATTAAAACAGGGACTCCTATTTCGAGTAATTTCAATATTATTTTATCAGAGGTAATAATTAAAATTGATAACATATAAACTTAAAACTCGTGCTTTAATTTATCCATCATTTAATTCATGAATCAAATCGAAACAATACTTCTCTGAAATTTTTCTTAAAAATAATTTATATTTTGTTAGTTTGATCATTGTTAAACCAAACTGCATTACGCTCTATCGGATTAAATTTATTTTTATTTGAACGTCTAATGATTGCTGCAAAAGAATTTTATATTTCAAGCCTGAAGTCGAAGTATACAGTTAAAGACTGAAATTTCCTAAGAGTTTTGCTAATCATCAGTAAAAAGTCAGCTATGCCTCAATTAAGTCAAATAAAAGCTAAAATTTGAAATTCTAAGGCTCGTTATGCACAGCTATATTTAATACGGCTCTAAGTCTTAAAACCGACTTAAAACTTGAAACGAGTTTTAAAACTGATTGCACAACGAATGTTTAAAACAGTTTTAGTTAAGCCACGACTTGTGCATATCGGCCTAAGAAACTTAAGGTGTGATTTATACCTACTAATAAATTTAATTTTAATCATTGCGATCATTTTAATATTGGACTTTATAGAAATTATGCTTTAAAACAAAAATAATATTGAACTGATTACAACTTTTAAAAGTAAATCTTACTTCGAACTTTGTATATCTTGCCTATCATTTATGAAGTTCTGAAATATGAGTGCTTTACTTATGAGCCCTAAAAAGTTAGCTTTCCATCCCTTAGGAAATTTCAGTCTTTAACTGTACCTCCTCTTCCAAAAAGGCTTTCAATTCATATGGAACCGTTTATAAAATAGAGAGAGAGAGAGAGAGAGAGAGAGATTGCAATGCATTAAGATTCGCATTTAAAAGCACTAAATATATACAGTCCGTTTTTTAAAAACTAAACTCAGATTTAGGAGTTAATACTCCATCGCTTTTAGAAATGTGAGTCAAGAGTGAAAAAGCTTAATCACTGACTGAAATTCGAATGTATGAAAATAAACCCTTAATAATGAACTATAATCTTACAAAGTATTTGAGAACTGTAATCCTACAAAGTAGTTTAGATATGTAAAAATAAATTTATAATTAATCACAACATATGCAGAAAGTGATCATTATTTTCTAAACAAAGTTCAACTCTTTTAATCATATTTTCTGAAACCTTTTTAAGTACTTCAGAACTTATTTTTTCTGTTTCATTTCTTATATTTGTCTTTAACTCTTCTAATGTTTTTGGGTTCGAGCGGTATACTTTATTTTTGAGATGAGAACATAATAAATGAGTTTCCAAAATAAAAATTGTTTCTTTTGTTGTGAACACCGTTTTTATGATTAAAAGTGTTTATAATTCAAAATGAATGACTGAGTGATCAAACTTTGTTTTATATGTTTTAAACTTACTCATTAGTAAGTTCTGATTTATGAGTAATAATAAAGAAAAATTGTTATAAAGATTTGAGTTTAGTTTTTTAAAAAAACGGACAATATATAGTATAAGCTTTATATAAAAACTATAGTCATAAGGCAATCATAAATTTAGTTATTGAACCTTTAAAGCATCGAATTTTAGTCTCGCAAGATTTTCTCTAAATATAAATCTAAGAGACATTATTCAAAGTCTTATAGATTCAATATGAGTTCTGAATTTTTATCAAAGAAGAACCTAACTTATGAAAGTTGTGATAAGTACATTTAAAACACGAATCATTGATTGGCAAGTTAATTATTCATAAATTCTTTGACAATTTTAGGCTCTTTGTGACGAAAGTGCAACTTCTGAAAGAACTTTCAGTTAATATCTCATCAAATAGAAATAAAAATGCATTGAACATTCAATAAAGTTTGCGAATCACTTTCGAAAGTGAACTGTCCGAGACCCTGTTTTTGTTACCCTATTAAACTATTTATTCAAATACAAATCCCTGTTTTACAATTCAGAACTATTTTCAAACAATATCAAATAATTTCATACTTTTCTTAAACAACTTTACAAAGATAAAAGGAGAAATAGAAATGCAATCAAATAGAAAGCATATCATTTATATTTAATCTTCATTTAATTTTTGAAATTCTTGAAAAATCTTAATGACGAAAGAAAATTGATACAACTTATGAATGAGATACACTTTGATAGGTATATCTTTTTCAAAAATGACTTATTAGTTTATTGTTTGGTCTGCCACATTAACATCTTCAAGTTTGTTAAAATTAAGGCAACTCAGCGAATGAATGTTTCGTATATTGAACTTTCAAGAATTTTTTATTACTAAAATAAGTTAAAACTTTTTGAAACTTTGCTCGAAATTTAAATTCAACTGTACTTCAAAACTTTCAGGATTTGAGTGTACTTAAACATTGAATATCAATTAGAGATACGTTATCTCTCCACTAAGTTTTTTGTTTGTTTTATAAGATTATGGGCGAATAATCTTTAAAATCTTTTACTTTTGATTCATGTAAGTGAAAAAGAACTGATACGTTAGGGTATGTATCCACTAATACTTTGAAGCTTTGCAACTTCAAAAATAAGGTTCGGGAGCACTTTCGAAATGCTATCTTAGAGTTCTCTTAACCTCTGGCGTTTTCCATATACACGAGCACCTGTATAGCTATTAAATTTTCGTTAGCTTATCATAAAATACAGATTGTTTTAATTCCTTTACTAGCGATTGTTACGCTAGGAAGGGAAGACTTCAGTCCTTACTATTCCTTCAATTTTGTCCATTTACTTCTAAGAACTCCTTCAAACTAAAAAACAATAAGATCTCGATGAAGGAAGATGGTTCCTTATGCGCTCCAGTTACGATTTGCTTCTTTCCTCAGCCTGAAGAAGGAGGCCGCAAGCGATTAGTAGAAAAATACCCTTATAAAAATTTTATAGATATCTTTTTTGTTTGATAAGAAAAATTGGAATAAGACTCATAAGTAGAGCATTTATTCGTGCTTTCGATCATTTTGAGGAAGCTTTTAGCGACGCTTCTATCTGAAAATAAACCAATTGTCAAACCTAAGGATTGAATATTCAAGTCTAAAGAATCAGATTTTGCTTCACAATTTTTTTCAACAGAATCAAAAATTTCTGGGAAATGAGTTAACAGATGAAAAGTGTGACACAACATACTTAATGTCAGACACAAATAATGCTCTTATAAACTTACATCGGATTTTGATATTGAGGCGTCATATTTATAAATCATCTCAAAATTTTCAAATACAGAAACTCGAAAAGTAATTGAATCTTTCAGCATGAATGCTCACGTATATTTTCAAATCTTTCTGTCATTGAATAGCTTTGAGTTATTTTTAATAGAAAAAGCAAAAAGCCTTAATTTGATTCTAGATTTGTTTTTGTCTAGAATTTTAATTTTTTTATGCTACATCATAAATGTGAATACATATTTTAGTTGCAAATTTAATGAATAAGTCAATTCCTTCAATAGTAGTATATTTTTAATTAGAAATGAGCGAAAGTTTTAAGTAAAAGTAAAAAAGCTCGATTGTGTGTACTTTCTAATCGGGGATACAATAGTCTTAAGAAATAAACTTACTTTTGTTTTATTATTATTTTGAAAATTAAGTGGTTGTGAGTTATTGGGTGGTTTGTAATGAAATAATTTTAACCCAATCGCTCCATAAGTGTATGCGAGTATCATTAGAGGCAACACAAATGTGACCAAAAATGTGACACAAGTATATATCTTTCCTTCGAATTCATCCCATTCTTCACGACAGTCAACATATGTATTATTACGATAAATAAACGGGACTGTTTTTGAATGGAATAATTGTATACTTCCCAATAGAGTGCCTAAAATCCATCCAACAATCAGTATTACGTTTGTGTGATGTTTAAACCAATAATTGGCACAATTGAATGAGTGCAATGTTGCGAAATATCTGTTTGAAGTAATTAGCAACTTGATTAATTGACTTTTCTTTCCACAATTGAATGGACGGCTGCATTAACATATTAAGTCACATGCTATAGAAGCAGTCGCTTAACACGTTAATGCAACTGTCCATTCAATTCCATTTAACTTCTGCAAAATATTAAAATTTGAATATTCATATTGAATTCATTTAGTTAATTATACTAATATTTGATGTCTTATAATATAAAAGACGTGACAAAACTATTGTCACCGTATCCACAGAAAACCCGTCATAGAGCAAAACAGTTTTCATATTTAGAACCTACATCAAAATATGCATTTCACTAGAAAATTCGATAGACTTAATTGGACTCGTTGGCCAGTTATTCACACTTAAAACTCCATTTAATAAGTCACTTTAAGTGAAATTTACTTTTCTTTCGTACGAGTTATTCGCTCCACTTTTAATCTTTAATCAGTTATAGCATTTTTAGATTGTTGTTTTAAAGCATAGTTCGAGCTTTAAATAACTATATCCTGAAGTCTCGGATATGATACGATTATGAAATGAAAAGATAATTAATTTGTAAATCAGTACTCATTTTGATAGCTGCCAATGTAGTCTATGGTTAGAGCACACGCGTCTCAAAACGGTGTAACTACAAAGAGAAAGCGTTGACTTAACGCAATGTTATTCAGTTAAGCCTCCGTTTAAATTCATTTTAAATGTTTCTAATGGTCATATTAAATGTGCTATATCATTTTTAATAAAATCAAAGAGTATGTCAAATCGTTATTGAACACTTTTTAGGTTATTTGAGTAAAATTAGAAGTTATTAATTAATAGTATTTCTGATCAATTTAAACGATTAAATTAATTAAAGCTTTAAAATGTGTTTGTTATGAATAGCTTGGCTGACACGCTAGTAATCTAGCGAACAACACACTACAAAATAACTCAAAATTTCAATCATTTGAACAAAATAAACTATGAATCCGATTCATGTAGCTAAACCGTCAAATATAATGTTATTTTTAACGAAGAATCCAAATGTTTGATCAAAATTAGCTTGTCTCGTGTGCTTTGTCTCGTAGGATCATTCTATTTGTATTGACTATAAGTTGCGATTAAATCAAGCAAAAATAATACAAGGACATCAATTCATAGAGTCTTGTCACATTATGTGTTCTTTGACAGCTATTCCAAATGTGAAACTACTTTTCTACCTATTACTGTTTTTTGCGTGTATGGGTTAGCAACAATATTTTTATGCACTATATTTGTGGTCATCAAACTATAGTACAAAGATCTCTTCAGTGTGATTGATGGCCATTGAAATGAGTGGCCTAACTTTAGATTCTATGACAAGTAAACTATTATGTAATGTAAAGGTTTGAGAGATAACAAATTTGATGAAGCAGTCAAGTAGTGTATTCTCTGCTAGCTTATACTCTAAGAGTATTCGAAACAAAAATATATTAGATATGGCATACAATTAAGTAGATAAGTTGATCTATTTATTTTTCCTCTCACTCGGCAAATAAACTTGTAACAAAGACACGAGTTAGCGTGAATATCGAAACTACTAATCAATTCACAAAACTTTTCTATTATAATGCCACTTTGTCATATAAGACTTCTTTATACAAATAAATTATTGTTTCTCTTTGTTCACTTGAATTCGTAGAAATTGGCTTTAGTTCAATATCGAATAAGAGAGTTAAACAGAAGGAGTAAAACAAGTACTTATCGGTATCTTTTGAAAAATTAGAAATATCTTCAAAATGTCCGTTCGATACATAGACCTAGTAACTAGAAACAAAATTTCCATCTTTCAACTTGCAAATATCATTTTTATAAAATATATCATTAAATTATTTAATAAATTCTAAAAAGATCTCTTTTAACTCTTCTGAAGCTTGAGATCGTTTTGGCATTCATGAAAAATATATTTGAACAAATTTTCCTATTGTACTGATAACAAATTAGCAGAGGTTTATGTATTGACAGAATCTCTAAAATTGATTCTGTTAGCTTTTCTGACAATTCATCAAGAAATCAATTACTTCACTCTATGAACTGAAGCGCAGGTGAAAAGCCAATTAAAGTTTAGCTAGCCAAATATTAGAATAATGTTTTATCAAAATTCTATGCAACAGAGAAAGTTCTCAGAGTTTATTCTTAGAAAAAAGGCAAGATCATTTCGAAAAAAAAGTCGAAGAAACTTAGATTTTTTGGTTTATTTAATTTTCAAGTTCTTCTGAAGCGAAAAGATTCGTGAAATCGGAGTTTGTTCCACAAAATTATCTTCAAAATCTAATGACGAGATCTAGATTCTGATCCACTCACTATGAGTGACTGACTCCTTATGATTTAAAACTAATATAAAATCAGAAATTAATTCATATAAAGAAAAATCGAAATAAAACTGACTGATTGTGAAGCTTTTGTATTGACAGCATATAGCAATAGCATAAAGTTACTGTATGTCAAAACTTAAATAAGCAAAGCGTCGGTGTATATAGAACGAGTATTATTTGCATGACAAATTATAAATAACAAGCCAAAGCGCTCGTATTCAGTTAATCAACAGATTATGTAATTTAGCATAAAAGTAATAAAATAGAAATTTTTCAAGAATGAAAACCATAACTTGTGCTTATATGCTGCTATAACCATTTTTAATAATTTATCTGAAAAGTTCATTTGATGCTGTATTGAGTAAAATACAGTGTCTTTTTTTACTCGTTAGCCACTGAAAAAGTTGAATAACTTTTTAATTACAGATAATATGGAAACTAAATTTGGCTCAATTATTCTTTATTTTAAGACAATTAAATTCAGTTTGTAATAACTGCTGGAAGTGTCCATCATTCATGGTCAGACACATCCGAACGCGGTTTACCATATTTCCAGAAACTTTGTGCAAGGTTTCGACATTTATTTTTTGATTTCATTAGTTATGTTTAATTTTAATTCCTCGAGATTTAGAGGATTTGATGAATAAACATTATTTTTTAGACGTCCCCGTAGAAAAAAGTCCTCATCTAATCTCTTATTTTGCTAACCGATTAATCTCAAGGAGTAAACGACTTCTCCCGACGAAAGTTGAGTGGCCTTCGCGGTCACCCGATTTGACGAGTCCGGACTTTTCTATGGGGACATCTAAAGAATAATGTTTATTCATCAAATCTTCCAAATCTCGAAGAATTAAAATTAAACATAACTAATGAAATCAAAGAAATAAGTGTCGAAACTTTGCGCAAAGTTTCTGAAAACATGGTAAACCGCGTTCGGATGTGTCTGGCCGTGAACGGTGGACACTTCCAGCGGTTATTATAAACTGAGTCCAATTGTCTTAAAATAAAGAATAATTGAGCCAAATTTAATTTCTCTATTAATTGTAATTAAAAAGTTATTCAACTTTTTAAGTGGTTAACGAGTAAAAAAGACTGGATTTCGAAAGACTCATACTACCACTTAATATTACGTATCTAAGTGAACGCTTGGGATACTTGAAACTTTTCTCATTTAATTAATTATATTTTCTTAATAAATGATTCGAAATTTGACGAGTATTTATTTAAATTTATTTTTAGATTTTTAATTGCATTTTCAAATGGGAACTAAGGAAAACAAATACTCATTTAAAGAAAACTATACGAAATGTTGCAATCTATAGAACATAAAACTTACAATTTAGAATGTTGGTTCGTGTAAAAAAATTTAATTAATTAAATTAGTAAAGAAATAAGATAAACTTCATAAGAAAATTCAAAAGTTAAGGAACAGTTGAGTTAAAAGAAGGAAAAACTTTTCATAATTAAATTTGTTGAAGTTTTTTTTGTTGCGTAGTATTGTATTATAATATTTGCAATTTGCATAATTATTGCAGATTTAGGAAAACGATATAACTTTTAGAATGTAAACAAAATAAATTTCAATTCTCATGGAACAAATATTCGAATGCAAATCAAAATTGCAAATTAAATTCCTATTTGCATTTTAATCAATTGAGTCTATACTTAAATGCGAATAATCTAGTAGCAAATATTGGATTTTATAGTTTTATTGATTGAAAGTTTTTAACTAACTATTAAGTTGGTTAAAAAATGCAAAATTATATGGTTGAATAAACTTTGTTATTTCATTTATATACTTAAAGAAATCGAGTCAATTGTAATTTTTTTCCTTCAGAAAATTGATGTAACTTTTTTGAAAAGGCATTGTGGATTCATTGAACGGTTTTAGCGAAATCAACTATTATTTTAACCAAAAAGCTATATATGATTTGGTAGAAACATTTGGCGTTATGCTAACGTTAAATGCAAGCAGTTAAATCCAAGCTATTTACCTTTAAACAGTATTCCTCTCAAATTTTGTATTTACTTAAATAACTATGATGAGCATTCATTAGCTAGATATTAAAAGCAACTAAAAACCAAAGTTATCTGCCTAAGGGGATCATAAGAATTCTCTCCGATTCGTTTGATATGATTTTTTTTATTTTAATTAAATCATTTTCTTAGCATTCAAAAATGATTTCAAGCATTCGTTCAAATAATTAAAGGATAAGACTTTAATTTTGGTAGATTGGACAAATGAGAGATTTCCCTAAAGATAATCACCTGAGTTTGATGATTTTGAAAATTAAACTCTCTCAACGACTACAACAATGAATGCTAAAATATAATTTCTATTCAGAAGCTAAACCAAAATTTTAATCAATTCTGGATTGTGCAATAAGCTTTTGTCGAAAAAAATTTCTGCTAAACTATCAGACGTGTTGATTAAAATAAACTTTTTAAGATAAGTTTGAGATCTATTAAAATCGTTTACGAACCATAGAAGAATTGTTTCCAAATCTAATACATTAAAGTACAAATAACTCATAGAAAATGAGGGACACATTTACTGTAGTGTTTAAGATTATTATTTTTAACTAGAAGTTTGGCCACATTCATCGAATTGGAAAATTTATGATTTATAAATAGCCATTTTGCTTGTTCTCTATTGAAAATTTAAATTGGATATCTATCGAAGTATATAAAAGGATTTTTAGAAACTAGAGATTTTCAATTGTTTTTTAGGCCTATCGTGTCAATACTTTTCATTTGACTTTTATACTTGTTATCAAAAACGAAGCTAACACTACTTTACATGAACGCTCACGCTTGCTGATCAGATGAAGATTTTTCTTTTATTATGACTTACCTCCTATTATATTACATTTCTGACTTTATTTCTTTCTCTGATCATATCAATATTCGTCTGAACGAATTCAATAGATATCTCTCATGGATTAACTGTGTGCTGTATTCATTCAGGTATATAATCATGTTAGAAAACCATCAAATCTATATTCATTTAATTGTTTTGTATAGCTTCTTCAACTCATATTTAGTAATATTTTGAACTTAAATTCTATATCCAGAATACTATGCAATTTTGAATGTTCTTATCTACTGGTAAAGAAGAAAAATAAAGTCGTATCGGTAGCATTCTAAGCGTATACGTTTATTCGATCTCAAAGATTTATGATTTTTGTGTAAACTTCAGATAAATCTATCGGAAAGATTCTCCAATTTTTGAGAATCTGTTTTCAAGAGATTGAGACATTCAAAAGTCTAAAGCACATGAAGCAGCCTAATAAATTGTCTCCTAATACTCTAGCCTCCAAATAAGCGAAAAGAGCTTTGAGTTCGAGCCTCTAAATCTTTAAATAGTCGAAATCTTATATTAACTCGCTTTTTGCTAACTTTTTATCATATTAGCTTTGTATTATGGTAAAACTATCGCTTTAAATGTTTTAAGCACTCTACCAGTGTGGATTTAAGCTTAAAATGAAGTCTTGAAATCGATTGGTGGAAATACCAGTTGAAATCGGTAGAAACTCCAGGATCAATGCATCTTATATACCAAAGTAGGTAAATTAGCCGCCACTGGGACTATGATTATAATTTAATTAACTATTAATTAATTATGAAGTAGCGCAAACTTTTTTAAAAGTTAGATAAAGTGAACAGAAGCGTTATTAAGATAGACTTCTGCAAAGATTTACAAGTTTATTACAAAGTTTGTTTGCTTCATAATTAATTAACTAATTGGGTGAATCCGGGCTAATGGGTCTAAAGGGTTTCCGACTTCCCACCCCCAAGTGTGATACATCATTGAATTCAGTTCGTCGAGCTGAACATTTTAATACCACATTTGACCACTTCTGATCTGAATCTGGCCACTTCTGGATAACTCCCGACGGGAGTGGGTGACCCCGCCAAGTGATATATTATTGGACTCAGGACATCGAACTGAGCATTTTAATATCTCACTTGATCAATTAGCACAAGTAGTTCTCGAGATATCCATCATTCTTTGGTTTAGTACCTCGTAATGGATAAACCTGGATTCTCGAGTCGTAACTCAAACAAGCCTCATATAAACTAAAGGAGAATAAGTTAGATCGCTTTGCGACCTAACATATTATACCTTAGTTTAAATCAGGTTTGGCTTGGGTTACAACTTGGTAAAGCCATGTTTACCCATTTTCGAGGGGGTTAGGTTTTGAAGGCCAGAAGTGGTCAGTTTCGGGTTGGTACTCAAGTGTGGTGTTAAAGCGTTCAGCTCGGCGAACTGAATCCAATGATGTATTACGCATGGAGGTGGGGCGTCGGGAACCCCTTTAGATCCATTAGCCCGATTTACCCAACTAATTAACAATTAAATTAATTAAATTTCGATCATAGCTCCAGTGGCAGCTAGTTTACCGATTTTGGCATTTAAAATATATTGGTCTTGAAGTTTCAACCGATTTTAACTGGTATTTCCACCAATCGATTTCAAGGTTACATTGTTAGAATATTGATATCTATTATATTGAATGATTCTATAAAAATTTGACAAAGTCGTTAGCTTAAATAATTGTTTTATACTTTTATACAGATCTTGTTTCTGATTTGAGCCTAAAGGCAAAAAATTCTATTAATAATCAGTTTAGTGTAGACGAACAAACTTGAAACTCGATACTCGATTGAAGCATCCAGTTTCGAGTTTAAATTTCAAGTTTCATTAGTTAGTGTGTATTTTATTATAAAATATTTAATTTTGAAAATAATCTAAAATTTAAACATTTGAACAAATACATTAAAAACACATGCCCCTCTATTGCCGAAAGCAATACACTAAATCATTTTATAGCACATGCTTTTATAGTTTTGATATTTGTTCTAAAGTTATTGTTTACTTTTCGCGCAAAAACACGAATAAATTTTAATTAAAGTTAAACAATAGTTACGATTGGTTGAGTTTGCAAACACTTTAGTAAGTGGACGATATTAAAACAATGGCAAAATAATTATTTGTACTCCTGATAATACTACGACTTATAGTAGAAATTTAAATATAATTGACCAAATCACTCATTCTTCGACATGAAAACACCGTAAAACTGAACAAATCATAGTTAATGCTAAGCTGTAGTATTGAAAGAAAAGAAAAAGTTGGTGGACTTATTGAATACATTGAAATTTTTTATTTGTTCAATTAGAAAAACTTGGAATTTACATTGACTAGTTTAGTCATTAATGAATGCTTTAACTCTATTAGCTAAATATTTTTAGTAAAACAAACTTTTCAAGACAAAAACTATTGTTTGCAATGTGCAGTATTTAAGATATTTAGGTATTACTTAAATCACTTAATCGAAACGCCGAAAACTATGATCTGTTAATCCAGTTTTGATGCTTTGTAACGTCAATCTTAGACTTAATAACTGTCAAAGACTGGAATGTTCTCTTATAACGACATCTTCGAGGACGCAATTATTGATTTTTCAGATTATCTGAGAGAGAAGTGTTTTTTTTGGTTATAACTAAAATGCCATTTTGTACTAATTCATGTTTTGCTACTCTACAAATAGGCGAAGAAAGAGCATTATGTAAACATTTTGCGCAAAACTATTACTCTATCGAGTCATAAAGAAAGTTGCAGAATCAGCTTTGAAGACTAAGTATTACCACGATTGTTAGATTCTGTTATTTCCAAAAGTATTTGTTTATTTAATGTAATACATCCATTTATAATTGGATAAAATGTTCCTTTTTTATTTTCAAAATAAATATAAGCGTAGAATTTCAAACTCAGAATAGCTTTGCCTCAAATTTCTTTTGATTAAATTAATCAAAAGATTAGGTCATCCAAATAAGAAATTCTAAAACTTTGTGGAACAAATAAGACTTTTTTCAGGATAAAGGTTTGACGCTTCTTAATGTTATTCGAGTTACTCATAAGTACGAATTGAAACTATAATAAAATCGATGTATTATTGAGCCTTGAAAATCTATTGAATAGATTAAAAAAGTTCTAGAATCGAAGTCAACATCTAAAGGAAAAAGAGATAAAAATCAATTGAAATCATTCAATTCTAGAAAGTAAACTTAAGATGGTCTACAGTGAGATTCTAAGACCTCAAAGTCAATAAATGTAGACGCTCATCGAGCACAGGATGACTATCAACAACTGCTTATGCGATTGCCTTAGATTTCAACTTAACGCAGCAATGTTCAAATGCCAAACATTTTGACATCAACAATATTAATCAAAACTTCTGTTCGCGCACATCATGTCACTTATTCTACTTTTAAATCTTATAACCTCATGAGTCACTACGTTATTTCAATGATATTTTGGGCAGCTTCAATCAACTTAAATAATGATTTGTTTTCACAAAAATCCTTTGATAAGCAAAATAAAGTGAAATTTGTTTGGAACTCCACTCTTTTTTTACTTCGGTTTCATGATAAGCAAATTAAGTTAATCCTCTTCTGAATCTGTTAACTAAAACCTATTTATAATTTTGAAGACATGAATATCAGATTAACACTACTCGAAATAATGATCAAAATCAAATGATCTCAATTCTCAATCACATGACGTTAATAAAAGCTCTGATATATTTACTTTGCTTCTCTGTTTCGATGCGACTTCAAATTTATTCCAAATACTTTTAACTCATTTGCAGAAACCTTTATTTTCGATTTGAGTTATAGAGAAAAATGATTAAAATTAAGAAATAAATGTCAATTAATAAGCTGTAGATAGTATACAACTCACAGCTAGACTAAAATAGTAAAATTTGTTAGATATAAGAAAAATTCAAATCTACCTCACAATGCAAACAAGTTTGAGAAACATAAATAATAAATGATAGGGTCAACCTTAAAATATGAAAATATTCATGCATATTTGATTGATTTTATTATTGTTTTACCTCTCATTCGCTCAAGCAATTACTCCGTGGAGTCTTGATTCTGAAAATATGGTTATATTTTATATTCCAATAGCTTGAAGACTGACCTTATTTGAGAGCTAAAAGCGATCATTTCAATTCAATTTTTAGATAATAGAGAATATTCTCCAGTAAAACGTTGGGCTCAAACTTTGGAAAAGAGTAGGTGTCTTGTTATCTCTTGAAAACGTCACCATTTTCATCATATTCCAGTAGTTTTCTATCGATTTTTGATGAAAAAATGACTGCATTTTTTAAATATGATTTCAAAGTGAATACCGGACAATTTATTTCCTGTTTATTTGCTAATGCATTTATTATTATAATATTGAAAAGTGATATCTTTAAAAATGTATCGAACTTTGATACTAAACTATCTATGGTTCGAACAAAACAGCTGGAGTTTAATATTATATTTAAATTAATTTGAATTAAAATTTTCATATCAGCAAAAATTTTTACAATTTATCATATGATTCAGATTTTTAGTCATTAGTGGAGAATTAATTTGAGATGAAGCACACACAATACTTCTTATTCATTGTAAAGATGTTTAAAATGTATAAATCACTTTGAAGAATTGAATCATTTTTTCTAACGCAATCGTTAATTTAGAGTTGACTTTGGATACCTGAGTAATGTTTCGAAAGTAAATATTATTTGATCTTGTTCTTATTATCCAGAAATTTAGCAATGCTGCTCAAGTCTCCTTAAGCATGTTTGCAAAAGTAAGAATAAGGGATAAATGGCTTAACTTTGATCATACTTAAAGTATTAAAGTGGGAATCAAGTATTGCTCAATAATCTTCTTAAGAATCGTAGTTGTGCTCAATTGTTTATATTGATCAACAAATTATAGTGAAAGTTGATCTAAACAGAAATAGTGTAATCATATTTGCTGTTTCGCAATAATTGCATTTTCACTCAAAGCTTTACTTTTCTGTCAAATTATTAGACTGGCGGTAAATTCTAACAGGGCTGCAGACTAATCAAAAACTGCACAAATACATGAACAAAATTAATTCGCTTGAATAAAATAAACTAGTTATTTAGGTATTCCACTGAGGTGTGATCTACAAGTAATGAGTGATCTATACACTAACTGTACACCCCCTGAAGTGTGACACATATAAACTTCTCATACATAATAAGTAAAACTAAATTTTTTTTATAAAACTGATTTTAAAAATTGAAATTACAAACTGAAAATCTGTAAAAAAAATATAAATAAATGATATAAAAAATGAAAATATACATATAGAACTACTTTTAAAACTATATAAAACTAATGAGATGCATTTTACAGTTAAGACAACTATTTACATTATTTTGCGAAAAATTTCTAGAAAAACTACAAAACTACAATTTCATAGTTTTCATATAAAACTACACATGTGTTTTACAAATAGTAATTTTCCCAAAATGAGCTAAAGTCAACTTTAGCTGACTTTGACTGTAGACCACACCTCAGGGTCTAAATCAATGTGTAGATCACACCTCAGTGGAATACCGTTATTTATATAGAGATTTTACCTTTGTTTTATTAATCGACAACATTTTCCTAAATGCTTAAAAGTTTAACACATAACGAACTTACTGGGTAATAAATTAACCTTCCTTCTTATTTTAATTTTGTACCATTAAGAAGCAATTATGTAAAGTTGACTTTTCACACTAAATTATGGTTTGCATATATTTTAAAATAAAATTGTCATCTATATGAAAAAATCTTGCCTGAATTAACGCAGGTTAATTTTAAATAAACTGTAAAAATTTAGACTTGACCGCAACTGTTTGATGGGTAGTATTTTGCCAGGAATGTGACTTCGATTCAAAAGTTGATTTGCACGCGAAATCCCACTTTTATTATCGTGAAGTAATTGTTTTCATGAAAATAAAGTCTCTAATTCTGTATTAATTAGACCTTGACTTTTGTTTCAAGTCAATATAAGTTTGGTGTGTTATGCTGGTACTCAAGTATGAGAACTGATGAAATGGTGTCAAGAGCATTACAATGAGTTACATCAATTCTGTTCACTTTTACGATAATAATCTTTAATGTATAAGAAGAATAAGCTCCATACTATTAGCTCTATCGCTGTCAAATAGAGGAGTTCAACTTTGAAACGGAGTAAATTGTTTTCAGAAGTATAATTGAGGAAAACATGAATAAATAATCACATCAGCAAACGAGAGAAAAACAACTATTATCATGTAATAATGTGCTATTTAACACATTTTTAGTGGCTTAAACCAGCAATTCTTCAACACATAATTGTATATGATAAATATTATAGACCGATTATATAATTATTGCGATTATCCTTGAAAAAAACCAAGGAAAAAATACAATCAAGGGGAAATTACAGTTCGAGTAATCGATTAATACTAGTGATAGAATGACTCATCAAAAATCATTATAGATGTGGACGTTTTTCTCAAAATTTGTGCAAATAATGTCAAATTTGAAAAGATATTGGTAGATATTCATCAATACTAGTCATCTTATGTTTTTTTATGTAATCCGTCAAATCAATAAAACGATTGAATTTTGTATATAACTTTTGACAAATTTGGGACTTGTTTATCAAAAATGACAAAATACGTTGACTTTATCAAAAATACAATCTCTGCAATACCACTACATGAAGGCATATATTCACCTAAAGATGAGAAGCTATTTATTATAAGTGTTTTAACTACAAGAAAACATGTTTTTAAGAGTTAACATTCCTAAAAATCACATTATAATCAATTTGATTTGGATCTAGTTGGTTTGCACAAAATTCAAATAAAGTATACAGCATTGAATATAGAGAACACATGTAATTGTTGTCGATTACATTTAGAGCCATTCTGATATGTTTTACAAAATACATTGTTGAGCCTAACATCAGTTTTGTTCATTTTATTTGATGCCAGCCAAGTGCTTTAAAACACAGTAATGCATACAAACACAATAACAATAATTGACATTTTCATGATCCGTTTGTTGTTCACAATATATCATATAACTCAATATCAATTTTGGTAAAAGACTTAGAAATTGGTTCCACTAAACAACTTATTCTTATAATACATCCTGATGCATTACTATGTGAGACTGACATGCGATTCTATATAAGTAGAGCTGATTTAAAAAAAGTTATGCATTGGTCTCGGATTAATCAAATCCGCTCATACAGTCAAACGAGACAGGAGAAACCAGACGCAAATCTAAATACCTATTTAATACATAATCTCATTGCTTATTCACAGACAAAAATCCATCTATCTAAAAATAAACGATAAGAATAACAATCGATAAGTCATACAATGAAAATGATCCTAAACATACTTTTACAAGAAGGATGACGAGTACTTTTCGTTACATTTAAGGACTCTCAACTTTTATAACTTTTTCATTATTACAAATGTATGATTGAAAAGTTGTCAACTAGCACATCAATACATTCAATGTAAATCTGAATGAGATGTCAAGCCTGAAAGTTTATCAAATATTTATCTTGTCGGAATCAATTTTACGTAGAAATAAACACTTTGATCTACCGTTCAAATCTCAAACTTAAGCCATCTCTAACAGAAACAATTATATTCCTTCAATCCTAGTGTATAATAAAAGGTTTTTTTGTAAAACGTTTTGATTGCTTTCCTTGTTTAGGAATGTGTTGAAAACAGTCAAAATTGTTCGTTTGAAATACGCGCACAACAAATTGACCCAATCTTTACTCTAACACATACTTTAAAATTGAATACTTTTTCCTCACTATTGATAATAATTGGTTTTCTCTATAAAACATTTTACAATTAATTGTTTGACTTTATTTTATTTTGATCTAATTTTATAGACCTTAACATTTGAACATTTCATATTAGCTCTCATATTAGGTAAGACGAAATCCAGTAACTCATTTGAGAGTGTCTCCCAATGAGAGCCAGATTCCCTAGAATAACAGGGATTTGTGAGAGGTGATTGAACGCAATTTTTGTTTTTGTTTTGGGACTGATTTAATAGCTCTATGAACTGCAACTTTAATCCACCTATAAATCTTTAAGTGATAGGTGTTTGAACGCTTAGCCTCAAATGCTGCGACTGTTAATCTTAGAAAGAAAACTTTTCTCACTATTAGTAATTCAAAGAGGGGTTGTTCACACTCTTCAAAGAAACTGAGAAAACATGTACTTATGTCCATGAAAAAATTCCATCAAATTCGAATCAAATCCAAAGTATTCTTATTCGAATGAAGTTTTTCAACGTCCTTCAACTCATATAAGCTGAAGACTGTGGCTTCAACGACTCAAGATAGTTAAGGTTATTTTAACGTAAATAATTATGTGTTGCGTCAGGATCAGATTTCAGGCTTATCCTGTAAAGTTCAAGCTATGCGCTACACTGGATATAATCATTAAATACAATTGCAATTACTGATCAATTACAATTTTTGAAATATTTATATTATGATATATTTGGCTGAGTTGATCCAACTCTATCACTAAGTTTTAAAGATTTTTAACTAATGTTTCTCCACAAATAATTACTTAGTTTTAACCAGATGAAGTTCGTTTCGCTATAAGAAATTCTTAAGTTGTAGATCAAGTGCTTCAGAGCAAAGTTGATTAATTGTCATCAATATTGTTATAATTCTCCAAAATATAAAAATAGTTTAAAGTTAATTCTCAGAATAATTTCCTGGATCTAAACTTGTTTGCATTTACATTTATTTCTTAACAGCAAAAACTTTAGAAAAAATTATTCAAAATATCTATATTCGATTTATTATTAATTAGGTTAGTGATCAACAGAAAAAATAGATTCGGCCCATAAGAACAAATGTACTGTACAGTGTGCCCATAGATTCAAGTTGATTCATGCTTTTTTGTTCTGTTTACGTTTTAAAACAAAATTATGTATTTGTTTGATCCTAATACTTAATCTTTATAATTAGGATTTTGATTGCATTCATCGCTGACTTCTGGGCATTGACGAAAAAAATGGTTATTATTTACAACAAAATTTCGAGCTCTAGCTCTGAATGGGTGGATGGGAAAATTCGTTTAATCATTTCAATCTTTGAAAAGATTCAGATGCCTAAAAAGCCTTCAGGTCAATAGCAATACCTCTTTCGTGATCATTTTATATCATTGAATCCCTAAGAAGCGTATAATTTTAGAACTTATTTTTCAAGTCTCGAACACCTCTTCATTGGCTGATAATTTTAATTATATAGCCGGACAACAGTCAATATGAGTCCACTCACGATATTCTGTCATAATAAACTCAAGGCCATTCGGTTGAATACAAACTACAAGCTGATAACTGCGTACTAGTTTTCACTGTCTCCAGTCGGTACTATCCCTCTTTTTTTTCTTACTCTGATACATAGTTTCAGTTTTAAGCAATTTCAAAGTCATGATTTAGTTGAAAATTAAAAAACAGATTAAATTATTTTCGATTAAAGTACAAAGGAAAAAATGAATAAAATGTCATTATCAAGAAGAATTGTTCTTTAACTTTTAAGCTTAACATTGAATTTACTTTATAAATATGCAGTCTAATTGTTATAAGAGTAGTTATTTGAGCGCTAATCACCACTTCTATCGAATGCTAATGAGGGTATTGAACGTTCTGGCTGTCATCACAAATCTTAAAAGTCCTTTGAGAATTTACTTCAGGCAAGTAATCACAATAAAATCAAGAGATGAAAAATTTATAATAATCACTGTATGTTGTACTACAAGAATCCTTCATATTTGGTGTAAGTTTAAAAACTGGATTATTTGTTATAACCCTTCAATGTAAACTTACATGCAAAATGTCTAACTTATTTAGTAAGGAGAGAATCTATAGTAGATTGGCAAATTCCAAATCATTAGCTTCAGACAAATATTTGATAAATCTCAAAATCATTTAACTAGAATTATTTATATTTTGTTCATTTTTAGAATTTAATTCACGCTCATTTTATGTTCTTAATTGTTTTTCTATTAAAAAAGAATACAGACTTAATCATTTAATTATATCTGACTAATGAGAAACTCCGTAACTCATTAATATTTCATCATTTCAAATGTCAAATACATTAGAAATTTGATCTTTATCAGTTGAAAAATTCATTAAATAATCTGAATCTCATATAACATCAATAAAATGTTGGACATATATGACATTAAATGTAAACTTGGAGAAAAGTGTTATAATTGCTAAATTTACAGCCACAAACTTGGCTATCCGTCCATTTTAGTTATTTTTGAGTTAATTAAATTTAAAACTATCTCTAAGTGACTATGACAAGTGAGGGCAGAAGAGAACAGATGAAATAGCGATCCGACCAGAGAATGAGCAGAAAATTGATGTCAAATTTAAGTTTATTACGACTTATGCAATCAACTTTGACAACAAAATTTATTTAGGTATAAACTTTTTGCGAATATTAGAAAGTCAGGGCCACATTCTCGAAGGATTGCAAATAATTGATTGCAAACCATCTATTCTTATTGTACATTTTTGTAATATTGCTAATTTTGCAAAGTTTGCAGAATGTAGTCCCAGATTTTTTCAATGACTAATAGGAAATGCCAAACTTTTAAGACTCAACTCGGCCCTTCAACAAATGAAAGTTTGTCTTTTTTTTATTAGTCATTGAAAAAATCTGACTTATCCAACATTCGCAAAAAGTTTATACCTAAATAAAATTGGTCGCATAAATCACAACAAACTTAAATTTCATGTGAATTATCTGCTCATTTTCTGGTCGAATAGTTAGTTCATTTGTTCTCTTTCTGCCATCAACTATAAGAATCTCAAATAAGTTTGACACGTTTCATCGTTAGTTGACAATAGATATTGAACAATCACATCTTGTAACTATGATCAAAATCTGAGGTGGTTTTCACCTATTTACGTTTATTTCAAAAATATGATTTGCAAACGAGTTCAGGTTTTATTCAGGAAATAAAATTTGAATAATTCAACAATTGAAACAGTTTGAAACTAAAGAATCACAACATATTCAATATAATTAAGGGCAATAAACTTCTATACATTCTTATAAAAAACTTGAAATCGTACTAAAATGTAGCCATATTTGAAAATTTGATCATATATTGCATGAAATAAGTTAATCTACTTATTAGTAAACTTCACAACTTGTTAACTAAGGATTAAATCCATTCAGCTTTTAAATGTTAGTGAGGGTTAGAACAAGTCAAATAACAATTACTAAACGCTAAGTACTTAATTCTGTACACAATTAATCTGTTTTAACATAACATTTTAAGTAGTTTGCATACTATGAATCCTTACTTTATGTAAATTAGTTAAAGTGAGCTTTTCGGTAAATGCTTTATGTTCAATATAATGTAACAAATGCTAAAACAGATTAATTGCATACTGAATCAAGTACTTAGCATTCATTAATGTTATATTTGATTTGTTTTAATTTTCACTAAAATTTAAAAGTTGAACCAATTTAGTCCTTAGTATGCTCTAAATAGTAAGGATCTGGCAATTACTTGAAGGTAGACAATATAGCAAAACTGTATTCCCATTCGAAAGCATACAAATTCCTAAGAATCAATCTAATAATAAAACATGTGAATAACCTGACATATATTTGATTACTTTTGCCACAAGAATTAAAGATGAACAAGTTTTGGTTCCAAAGAAGAACTATTAAAACTGATAGTCGAGTCGACTGCCTCCTCAATATTTTTATTTGCTGAGAACTGTTTAGTCTCGATATAGCAGCCAAAATGAGTGAGAAAATGAAATCATCAAGATCTTGAGCTTTACAATAAACTTCAAACTCTATACCACTTTTAACTTATGAACGAATCAATTTATGAAGTCTAAAAGATTTTAGATTAAACAAGCATCTTTATAATCTTCAACTTGATTAGTAATATTTCTTAAGATTACTTAAAGCTGAGGCATACCCCATTTAAATATTCGATTAACATTTAAATGTCTAGCAAGTTTTTAAGTATAAAAGATGAAAATCCAGATTCTATTTCGATCTAAGCAACAAATAAATCGCTTCCAAGAATTAAGTGAAAGCATTTTTAAACAGTCAGAAATCGGATCTCAGAGTACATTATCAAACACAAAATGAAAAAAATGAGATTTCAGATTATAAATAGAAAATTAAAAATAAGAAGAAAAATCGGATTTATATGTTTACCTTTCAATTCCAATAATTGTCAACGTAAAAACGCTAACAAATACTGATAAAACTTGAACAAACTGTGCAAATGGACATAAAAAGTTTGGAAACATCCAATAGCCGAGCATGAAATCAGTGTAAGTGAACGGAATTGAGAAAAGAGCAATGCTCACATCGGCCAGTGATAAATTAATCAGAAACTTTCTTAAACTCATCGGGCATCGTTTCCCTTGCGACAACACGAATATTACGGTCACATTTCCCGTGAAAGCTAACAGAGCTGTGATTGAGTACAATATAACGAGAAATGTTTGTAAACTACTGTTGAGAGCGTCCAATGAGTTTAATACAATTGTGTCTTCTTTTGTTGTGCCGAACCTGATCGACGATATATTATTAGCTGAAGCCCAAATTGGATCCATTTTCGTGATATCTTTTTATAAGTTCAAACTTGATTGAGAGTTTGATCTTTTTTAACAACTTTTAGTTTTGTTGCTTTTACTGCAAGAAATTCCGTTCACAAAAGTTCTTTTAAGTTCTTGAAATCACATAAAAATATTTCGGAAATATACTGTCAGAGAGATATGAAGTATGTCAATAGCTTAATGACATCAAAATTTTGAAGCAGTAAAATCTGTCTAATTTTGGAGCTTCTTTTTCTTTATGACAGAGCTGAGTTAGGTATCTTTCAAACTTTATTAGTTCTGATAATTAGATATAATATTTTCTATGAAATAAATTTTAGCTATTAAACCACAATTTCAAAAGTAAAATGAAATTGAAAAAAACTTCACATCATTTCATAACGCAAGCTGTATTTTATTTGTCCAGAAACCGTATAATCTGTTTAGAACTAAGAACGATATGTTGTATCGAAGCTCTTTAACCACACTTCTGACGAGTTTAGCTCTCAATAACATGTTTATAACGATGTGTACGCATGACATGAATTTTACATAGAACCAAACCAAAATAGTATAACATAAAATAATCTACCTGTTATTATCATACCACGTGCTTTGATGCTAGGGTTCCCACCTGTCTTCTTGTGAGGTGGACAGTCCTCCCTTGGACCTCCAACGGGTTTGGGAAGGACTATTAGATGTCTTCTTTAAGAACAAGTCAGCAGAATCGGGTCAAATTTTCACTTTGCTGTTGAAGTATTGGACTCTTCGTAAGCTTTAAAAAATTGATAGAAGTGTATTATCAATTGAGATTTGATCTCTCATGCACTGGTTTTTCCAAGTTGATTTGAAAACCGCAATAAATCAAAAAAGCAGCAAAGTCTGGTGATAAGACCCACTTAAAAATAAATCAAAATTGGAGTTAAAATTTTGTCCTCCTGTTCTCTTTTCAAGGTATCCGTAGTACTCTCTCCATCCCTCAGTGAAGTGTCATTCTTATTTAATACATGCACTAGTAATAAATTGTCTACTTTTTTACTAAGCCCTTTATGTTCGTTGTCATGAGCAATATCTGTAACAACTTGAATAATTACAGTCATTTTTTCATTAGCATAAATGAAAATCTCATTAAAATAAACTTTTTCAATATTTTTAATGGAACTCACGTACTCGAACGCAAACGGCCAGTTTAAATGAATTAGCTATTTTTATACTCTTAGTAATTGTTCACTTTCTATTAGTATTTTGTGATCAGAAAAACCAATCCCTTTCAATGGACTTGGGATTATGTCATTTTGGTATTGAAAGGTTCCTCAACGGATGTCAATCTATTCTTCAAGCTTATTCAAATTATCAATTGAAAATTTATACACTGTAACATACATTTAACATATTTTAAATTATACAATACTTGATCCCCAAAATAAAACATAGATAGATTTTTCACTTTCAAATCAACATTAACTTTTGAATCACTACTTTCAGTAAATGAATCAGATCTAAACAATAAATGCTATAAGTGGCAAAAAGTTGATTTCAAAATTAAAAATTAAAAATATGAACGTTTATTGTAGAATGATATTTAACAAACCAATTTATTTATTATAACTTGCGTGAGAATCCAAAAAATAAAAAATTTCAAGTCATAATGCTATTGAAGTAATATTAATTGGGCTCTAGAGACAAAGTGACATGAATTGTAGTACAGAATATCACTAATAAAAATCATTTAATCTGATTAATAAAATGAAAGATTATAATCTTCTGACATTTATTGTTGTTTGACTACTTTTTCAGCCAAGTGTTCAATATTTACAACCCATACAAGCATCGATTTGCCAAACGTATATTTGTTTTGTTTGCTTATGAGCTAAACTGTTGCCAACGTTCATGTTAATTTATTGCCTCGTAATTCAGTGAAACTATCGTCATATGAAGAATATTTGCATGAGATAATTGAAATTTTGAAGTATTTCTATCTTCATACACCATCGTATAGAGTGATGGACCATTTTTATGGATTAAGCTTAGAATGAGAGTCAAATTAGAAAAAATATTCTGCAAACTAGCAGAATACATGAAGGAATATCTCTTTGTTATCCGAAAACTCGAGTTAATAATACTTCGTGTTATATATTCTTTGAAAATTGCATATTTATTTGAGCAGAATTCCTTAACTGTCAGTTATTAAAAATGTTGCTATTAGTGTTCACACAAATATTGTCGTTATTACATGAAGTATGTTGTTGTTTCTTAATTAATCTTATTATAAAAAATTATCTGATCTTATTGAAGAGAGGAACGAAAACTACCTTGAAAAGTGAAAAAAAGAGAATATTTTTAAAAGAACTCAAAGTAAACAAAGAAATTAGAATTGAAGGGGAAACTCGTAGGTTTTACTCAAATTTGGAGTGCTACAAAATTCTATTTAGAGAAATTTGTTACAAAAAATTATTGTGGAATAGCTGTCAATTTTTGTTCAAAATATTACTATATTTTTTAATTGTATGTAATTCACGTGAGGCATACCTCTGATAAAGATTTTGTTTGCCGCTCACATCGTTACTGAACATTAATCAAAATCGTCTTCAATCAAACTTGATTTGGCACCTTAAGGATAGTTTAAATTTAATTTATTGTTTTGTTCAGCCTTATGCTTTTTTTAGCTCAAAGTTTATCATTTTTGTAATCTTGATCTCATCCTAGTTTTGATTGGTTATGAATTCCTGTAAAACTTTTTGCTTTTTTCTGAAAATTCCAAAAAGTCAGAATAGCGTAGTCGAAGTCTTATTTTGAAGACCTATCTTAGCGAATGGGGCTTATATTGCGAACAAAATAATTTCTAATTTCCGGATTAAACAACTGTTATCCATAGATTTAAATCTGTTTCTCCATATCGATTTTTAAAGTATGAGATAAGACGACGCAATTTTGTTCAATTACTCAAACATCTTCAGATATTTTAAAGAGGAAGAAAATTCAATCACTATCAATAATAGATTATTATTCACTCAAAAATTAAATCATTTTCCTATTATGACTAAGGAATTTAAAGAAATCATTTTGTTATCTTTCTATGATGACGCATTCAGTCTTTAAAAATCTTACGTTAAGTCTTCATATAGGGAAGATTTTAGAGACTTATCATGACAGTCTTCAGCTTAAACTTAGTATGAAATTTCTAAAAGTCGTATGTGTTATCATTTGAAAAGTAACAAAATTATTTCGTCAAATCCTTTAATTATAACAGAAAAGGATTCAAATTTATTGAATCAATGGTAATATATTACTGATAGAAAACGATTGAGCTTTACTTTCGCTTTAAAATGTATGAAAATGTTTGAGTCGTTAAACAAAGTTTTATCCTCATTATAATACTTTGAAAATTGATATGAAGAAACAGATGAGTACCTATGAATAAGAAAGTTCTTAAACTTCAAACTTAGAAATTATTTTAGTACAAGTCCTATTCGTCTTCAAAATGAGACTTCAATTATGCTATTCTAACTTTTTTGGAGTTTCCAGGAAAAAGTCAAATTTTTTACAGGAATTCATTAATCAATCAAAACCAGAGTGACATCGAGACTAGAAAAATTATAAACTTTTGGCTAAAATAGCATAAGGCTGAACAAAACAATAAACTAAATCCAAATTATCCTTGATAGGTCTTCAAAATGAAGCTTCAATTGTACTGTAATGATAATGTTTCGATCATTTTTAGAAGTTTAGGTTTTCTGAAAGTTTTTCAACTGCAACGTATGCCAGAGCATTCTTTAATCTATGCCTTATAGACTCCTATAAATTTGACTAATGCTTTTTATGAGAAAGCTATTAAATTTAAAAGTTATCTTATCGTTAATCTCCTACAGACTAGCAATAAATGTCAGTTGACGATCAAGTAAAAATAGGAAATAAATAGTCTACAAGAAAACAACAGTAAAGGTCTAACGCAGCAAATATTAAATCGATGCGAAGTTTTTGACAAAATATCATAAAAGATAAATTCTTAGACACTAATAAAGCTAAGTTTTGAACAATAAGTCGTGCAGTAGACTAAATTTTCAATCAGTTTGGAAATTTGAGTTGTTATTCGCATGACTAGTCAATCATTTTTGGCATTGAATTTGCGTCCCTTTTAAAATGATTTCGAAAGAAAGCATTTTATCATATAAAAATGACGCAAAACTTAGTTTGAGATCACTCAACAAAAGAGTTTCGAAACTCGAACGAGGAAAGTAAAAATTGAAATGATTATTGTCTGAGATAAAGTACTATTAATTGAAGTATCAATTTTGACTTAAAGAAAAGAGTGAATGATCTATCGATTCGCTTATAACAATAGGGCAGACAATAGTGCTTTTGTATAAAAAATCAAAATCAAGTTGTCATTTTATAATAAGAATAAGTAAACTAAGCACGGGACTCATTTCATTAGTCATTTTTTTATTTCTCTATCTTTTGATAAAATAATAAAAATAATAAATAATAATTGTTTATTATGAAAATTAAAAGTAAATATTATAAAGATAAACCCGAACCGTCATTTGTTGTAACTTATTCTTTGATTCTAGTTTTTACAGCGTTTTAACTATTTAAATATTATCACTCATTCATTTGTCAATCAGTTCAATCCAATAAAGCAGAAAAGAGAAAAATTCAACGTAAAAACTTCAGAAAACTTTTAGGGCCCAAACGCTGTTCATTTATATATTTTTTCATATAAATAATTTTGTAGCAAAGTGATTATCAAAGTGATTTCCCTGTATTAGCTTGTCGCAAAATAACAGATAGATATGTGTTTCTTATAAAAAACACATTTTTTCTCATAACTTGTTACTTTCCTACAGTGCCGTAACCAATTCTCTAGTTTGAAATTGAAAGCTCAAATTCGTTGAAGCAAATGTTAACTTACACTAAAATATCTGCTAGTTTGCTAACAAAATTTTTGTTAGTGCTTAACAATAAGCAATCGATAAATGTGTCAAATATGTACAATCTCAAAGATTTTGTGAGATCTTTTTCGGTACATATGAGCCCACTTTTTGAAGAAACGAGGTAACTCATAGGCCTTTTACTATGCATCAAAAATGTTTTCTATAATGAATTCAATATTTTAATGCATAGTAAAAGGCCTATGAGCTAACTCATCTCTCCAAAAAGTGGGTTCAAATCTACACTCCAATTTTTAAAAAATCTTTGGGGGACTATAGCTTTTTCGACATGTCGCTCAGTATTATAAGACGTATTTCTGTTTTTTTGTAAAATTTTAACTACTAAGAGATGGATATCATGATTGAAGTTATTTAAGAGGCAGATATAAGGTAACAATCACAAGTTATCCAAACAATATCTATATTCAGTATTTCTATGATAATTACAGAAAAATATTAAATTTTTTGTTTCTTTTGAATTTAACACTATCTTTATTTGGATTTGAGTTATAATTATTAGGTTTAGGAGCATTTAAATCAGCTTTAAAGTCATTTAGGCAAAAAACTTATAGTTTCCTTGATAGTTCTCTCACTATATAATTGTTCAATAGGTTATTCGTTTTCAACAATTTATTGCAATTTTATTAAATTAATTACTAGTTAAAATTGATTAACAATGTAAAGATTATAATTATTATGTTATAAACTTTTATAAGTTTAATGTTTGTCTATAATAAAAATGACTACACTGAATTTGCACTTATTTTCTTTATTACACATCTTAGAAGCTTTAAACTTTTTCTTGCTTATACGAAGTTTAAAAACTATCACATACAAAAGGAGTTTCGAAAGAGAGCATCATCTTTAAAAGAATAAAAACTACTTTGAAAATATTAAACATATTTACTTTTTATCGAGAATTCTGATCGCTAATTTAGGTGAAAGCAAGGGCAAGACTTCAGTTAATAGCAATAAAGTTTCATAGATATAAAACTAGTTTCACGAATTTAACGAACATATATAATGAACATCTTAACTAGAAAGTAATTAATTTGGTAGTATTTTTCTTTATTACAGACGTAGTAAAGATTTAAAAATGCATTAAGAACTTGCCAAATAAGTTTATTAATGTCACTTCAGAGGTCAAGTCAGCACTAATGTAATAGATTTTTGATTTTGAAACTTTGAAAGGCCCGAAATAAAAAATCACTTGAAATCTTTTTTGACTGAATACAAACAATGAAGTAATAAGTTCGATATTCTCCAAGGGGTAAGTTTTCTGCAGTAATAGAAATTCTAATGAAAATAAATTGTTCTTTCTGGTATAATAACGACGGTTGAAGCTCGATGAAAACTTAAATTTAGTTTTGTTTTCCTTGTTTTCACATTTCGAAAGAAAAATCGAAGGTAAAATTTCCTCAATCATTATTTATAGTGAATTTAGAAAACTGTAACGAAATGGATAATGAGCATTTAGAAGTTTAAACTGCATGCGTCCAATATTGGACAGAGCCGACAATTATTAAATTTTAAGGGAGGGTTCAAAAGCTCATCTAGTTTAAAGTTTTTTTTATCTAATCATTTCATATTTTACTCTAAAAATGAACAAAGCTCAAATCTGTTTGGTTCTGTTTTTATATTTTATATTTATTACATGATGTAATAATACAGATTTTGTCCTTAGCAAAGAAACTCTAGTGCACTCATCTGGCAAAGAGTATACTAGAAAAAGATTTTTCATTTAATAATGAAAATTTAAGTGAACAAAAAAGTGCAGAACATCATTTTTAAAACTACTTTTTGAAAAAAATTTCTCAGGTATCGACGACATTTTACAAAGTACCAAAGCATACACTTAGGAATAATACATGCGCCTAGGGCTGGGCCGGTGCCAGAAAAAGTAGTTACCCATTACTTTACCAAAAGTAGTCAGTAGTCATGACTACTTTCCTGACTACGATTACATCAATGAGTAGTCACGGGTTTTTCAAAATTACTCAATTATTCTTTGAATATGAGTATTTATTTAAATTTACTCACTAGAAAATGTAAAAGAAGCAATTTAATAAGATTTGTAAAATAATTGACAAGTTTTCATTAATGAAATATTACAAATAAAATTTTTAAGGAATCACTTATTAAGAAGTAACTGACAAGATTTATGAAGAGAATAGTAATTACTAATTGCAAAATTTCTAATAATGAGTTTTACTATCACACGAATTAAAATTTTTAATTAACGTATTCTTTATTCATTGATAAGAAAATTAGTTATTTCCCTCGTTCATCATTGAAACTTATACGATAATCATTATAAGTATAGCCACCTTTATAAAAGTAGTCGTGACTACTCATGATTACTTATGAGTAACCGTTCAATGAATGAGTGATCGTTAATGAGTGACTACCGAGTATTTCATAAAGTTGGTAGTCAGTAGTCGAGTAGTCAGTAGTTACCCGACTACTAACTGACTACTCATGGTAGTTGGCACGGCCCTACATGCGCCTACTGATAAAATAAGATTAATTCAACCCTCCTGTGATTGGTATCAGTTTGGCGGGAGTAAATTTAGCAGAAGTCAGTTTAGCCGAAACTGTTCAAAATCAATTTTATAACTGATTTTCTCATTCCTAGACCTCAAATCTTGTTCGTTGATTCACATTTATCTGCACAAAATTCAAAATCTAATAGTAATCAACAGATTTAGATAAAAGATTAAGCATTAATAGCATCCAGAAAATGATAAGACTAAAAACAAAAATATATATAAGTTTAACTTATTAGTAGAGGTACAAAATAATATTTACCTAGACTTTTTAGATAATTGAATAAAATTTCTAATTTATATATTTTATATTTTGGATCCACAACTCCTATTTGCAGCATACCAGTATTTGATAAACTTTCAGAATAGATTATAACGACAATTAAATATTTTTGAAATGCAACATCAAGTGTGTACCTAAAACTTATATTCTTAAAACTCGAGTTCTTCATATTGACTTTCGAAAATAAATAGGATTTTCTAAAATCTAAACCGACAGTAGGTAAGCAGAGAATATTGTCTTTCTGATAAACTGACTGATTAAAATGCCAATCTGAAAAACTGACTTCTATCAAACTGATTCCCGTCCTTCTCTGAACATGAAGTTTATTACATTTTAGTATATTTATTCTAAAAAGAAGAGGAATCTGCTAATGGAAACAGAAAATAGGGTTTAGTCAATATGGAATTGGCCATTTCGAAGTGTCGATAGAATTTTCATAAAAACTACAATTAAATGTATTTAAGTTGTAGTCGTATTGGGTATGGAAAAATGTCGTACTTCGAATTGATTCAATTGATTTACAACTTTTTCAGTAAAAGTTGAGAGTACTATTATAACCAAAAGAAGCAGTGCAAGTATTATATTGAGATGTACTATCGACAAAAACAATATTGACGTTAAAAATTAAGAGATCTTTCATTAGTTTTATGAAACAAAAATGTTAAATGAGTATAAAGATAAAGTTGACTCATTACTCCAAATTAAAATGTAGTGCAACGAAAGATCTAATGAGTCTTTTTCTCTCTTACAGCATCTTAATCAACTAGCATTCCTTTAGAAGTAATACGCATTTTCTGTTTTTCAAGCCAATAATTCTTTTGCCGATAGTACAGCTTGTTTCCTTCAAATATGCTTAAATCAGGAACTGAGTCATGTGTCCACATCAAAATTAAAGGCATTTTCATATAATACAAGTTTAATAGTTCGAAAACTTTTGTCACAAAACGCTAGATTCTTAACAAAAAATCTTTTTATTACAAATAGTCACGTGAAAGGTTGTTTATTTAACAATAAGTAATAAAAATGAGCAAAGACTAACTTAATACTTAGTTGGACCTCCATTTTTATCAATAACTTCATTAACGTTTTGAGTCATTTTAATGATTTTTAAAGTTTTCTTATCAAAGAATCGTGAGTAAAGCAAAGCATATTTTATCGCCTAATATTGTTTTTGTCAATTTTATAACTTTGCCCTCAAAAAACTACTCCTTACGCATCATTTGCGGACTTTTGCTAATACATTTGAAGAAAACAAGCTGTATTCTGTTTAAATGTAGACTTTTCCAGAACTATTTTTGTGATTTGCATACTAGTACGTAGATTAACAATTAGGCTTATTCTTCCCCATTTTTCTCTTGGTATCTAGAATATGGATTATGTTCAATCGATAGTGGGTGATCAAATTTGTTTAAATTAGTTTAAAATTTGCGCTTCAAGCTGCCACAGAAGCCTACAAAGTAGAGCTTAAAATTGATGTTAATCATAGTAAAGTGGCGGAAATTTATTTTTGCCTGTCGAAGCTTTCATTAAAAATTTTTATAAGAAGATGTCATTTCAATCGTTCATTGAAAGCTTCATTGAAAGCTTTAGTGAAAGCTTCGACAGGCAAAAATAAATTTGCACAACTTTACAATCTGAGCACACACTTTAATATATAATATTTGATGAAGTAGAACTTCAATTTAATATCAATCTAATTGTAGTGCTCTGTATTTTATCCTTTAAAAGTAGTAAATAAACTTATTTTCTTAAACTACTATCAATATTCCTGAAAAAAGTCTAACATCTCTGATGTGACGGGATATTTAATTCATACAAACCTTTAGCGACATAAGGCTGATAAACATTTCTTATAGCATTGACATTTTCTCACTTGATAGGAATCTGACTTTGAAATTTTTAATGCTCTATACTTGAAAATTAGTCTCGATTCCAATTAATCGTTAAAGATTCATTTTAAAAGATTTCTAATTTGGAATGAACTGTTACTTTTAATCGAATCTTATTATTCAAATTTTTGTCAAACAAAAGAAAGTAAAAACTGAAAGTAAGTTCATTCGATTTATTAATAGAGGTTAACATACTTTTCAATTGAGTCATTAGTTAATTTAATTTAATTAAGTCAAGTTAATTTGGCTATATGGCAAGTCAAATATTTTTTTATTTGATCTTAATTATGCCTTTCATAGTAAATGTTCATTTATTTGAATTAAATTTTTATAATCATTTATAATTATGACTGTGAGAAAAATATCCCTGACTAAGGCTTAACTAGGTTTTATGTATTGCTTCAAGACTGATTCAAAAGTTAAAAATCTTCAATCAGTATATGATCAAACGTCGAATAAAAAATTGTTTTTTGGGTTTATTCCAATAATTATTTTTAGGAAGTTAAATATAAAAAGCTAGAAATTAGAAAGTAAATTGTAACGAGAAATCAAATGCACTCTAAAGTGATTTTTAGACACAACTGTAAAAATTTGACTTCAAGCATTTTAAATTCATTTATATCTTATGTTTTAGATAAACGGTTTAAATTATGAAAAATATAGGTTCAAGTTATCAACGATAAAATGACTGAAGTTGAGCTAACTTTAATCAAATGCTTGTATGCATCATATTTATTTAAGAAGTTGATTCTAAAATTAACTGGAAAAACAACTGACATGACTATAATAATAATTAGGAGTTTACTCATTATCATCAAATGATTGCAGAAAAACTTCAATAAAAATTTATTTGATGCAATTAGTGAAGCCTTCAAACGTTGCTAACTTAGTATAACAATTGAGTGATGGTATGCAATAACCAGTCATCTCTTGATCAGTATTGCATTTTTAAATGGTCCAAATTTATTGATACGAACGACGCCTTCAGAAAGAATAAATTACTTATTACTAAAGAATATAACTTAAACTCATTTAACATATATTCAATCTTAGTTATTTTGTTTAGTTTGTTATTAATTTTATTATTTTCTTTCAAAACTTAATGCTTTGTTTAATTGAAACCTCTGTTTATTAAAGAAACAAAATTTAAATGAGTTTAAAAAACTCTTATTTAATACATGTCGTGCTTTATGTCTACTCTTAAATAGTATTAGAAAAGCTTTTTTCATGTACAATACTGATCAAGAGATGACTGGTTATTGCATACCATCACTCAATTGCTGAATATTCATCACACAGCAACATGTGTTTCGTATTTTTTTCATCTATGAACCTGGAATACAAATTGTATGGATTTTAAAACAAATGAGTATTTAATATTGTTATAATAGTTAGAAATCTCATAACAGTGAGCAGAGATTGAAATTTTAAATACATCCATATTATGAGTCAAGTTATTGGAATGAAAAATAAATTAAAATCTTGATAAAAATTGATTTCTGCTGAATAATTGCCAAATTGCCTGATAAATAAACAAATCTCATTAAGTACTTGAGTAAAGAACTTAATATTGAATACACTTAAGGTTGTTTGAGAAAACAGCACTAAATTACAGTAAAAAGTTCAATATGGTTCCAAAATTCTCATTTTGTTCATTTCTGCTTACAATATTCTTGATTTTGTCGCGTATCAATGTTTTCGAAATGAATTTTTATAGAAATAAGATTAAACTACTATTTTCATCACTTGAAGATTTAAATCTTCAATTTTCAATAATACAGTAGATAAAGACAACAGAAACTATAATGGAAATAAAGAGACAGATTGTGGAAGCGTATTGCCTTTACATTCTCTGTTGCCTTCTACTGTAAATAATTTCAATCATTTTTATGTGATTTTATCTCAAAGATTATTCGAGATTTTGTTTTATAGCATAAGCTGCTATTTGTTCTTATGATGTTTCTGACCGACTCTTAGTCTTATGTAGACGTTTGAGCCTAATATCAGGGATAGGTCGTTAATGATGTCTGAGTTTTTAAACACATTTTCTATTGATGAGAGAATCATATTTTAATTAAATAATTTTGAGCGTGTACAAAAAAATGATTATAAGTTATCTTAACTTTGTATAATAGAAAAGTATTTCGCAACTATCAGATTTATATTAATTCTACCTTCAATATACAAAATTCCAATATATAGATCGTTATTTATTTATTATTTTGATTGAGAGTTTTATTAAATTAATTTTTTATGTTTAGCCTATGATAGAGTACGTGAAAACTCTATCATGAGAAAAAATTCCTTCTAAGGTAAAAATCTCTGACATATCCTATCTCTCTCATAGACTAGGTTTTATAGTAATGAATTTTATGATGAAATAATGTAATTCCGACAGGATAATCTAGAATCAAATTTTAAATTTGTTTTTGTTGAGTCCCTATCATTACAGGATTTCTTACATTAATTTTCATTATTCTAAACTCAATTTCGACCAACTTCTTACTTATGTGTCCCAAAAGAAATTAAAGTACGAAAATTACTAATACCTATTTCAATGTTATAAAAAATATATCCTTCATATTGTCTTTAAGCTACTTAGTCAACTATTCAAATCTGGTGCGGACGTTCAGTTAAATAATTTTTCTGGTTAAGCATTTAGAAACTGAGTCAAAATTAAATACTTGATTACAAGTCGAGTGATTCAAATCAATTACTGTATATTATTGCACATGAAAAATTTCTCAAAATGTCAGTTTAAAAAAAACTCACGGGTCTCATAATAAGAACACGATTAAAAAATTTATTTCTAGGACTAAACTGATATATAATTATAATCTTTATGAAGAACTGCATTTAAGCACAAGTGTTTATCTTAAAGGAGATCCGTGGCTCGCTTGATCCAGCCTTAAAACATTGATTTATTTGGGAATTTTTATGTTGATAAAGAAGCTCAAAATAATATTTCCGCTTATGACATTGACCTCATGTAACAATAGTGAGAATCTTTGAAGTTTAAAATTTTAAAATTCTCTGAAAGAACCATTGAAAACGACTAAAGGTAGTAAACATATGTGATAAAGTTCTATCAAATTATTTTAGTAAAAGTCCAAAGTATTTAATAATTTCGTGGATAATATTTTGAGAGAAGTAAGACAATTTTCAGGTCTAAATACTATAAATTGAAAAAAATTAGAATATAGAAATTTAAAATAAAAAAGATAACTACATTCTGGCCAGTCAAAGATCTGTGATAAAATTAACTTATTCTGTAGTGAATTCTGGTTGTTCATAAACATTACCCTAACAAAATAAATTATGTCTTTAATTAAAGCATTTGTTAAATAGTTGATAAAATCAAATTAATAGAGTGCTTAAGTAGTTCTTGAGTCACAACAGGTGTGCTCTAATTGCTTGGGCATTGAGGATTGCCGGCTTGAACGCCGAAGTCTGATACGCATAATGGGTTTTTACGTAGGCAGGAACGCCGAATATAGAGGAAAACCTGTTTTCAGATCCCATTTTTCTTCAATCCTTTGAAATAACCTGAATCTCATTCAAAAGATTATCATTGATCAGAAAAGCCGTGGCTGTGCGTAGCTCGAGCTTTTCTCATTATTGTACGAGAAAGTGATACATTTATTTTAACAATTTAATTTAATACACTATAACTTATAAATATGCTCAGTTTAAACAGTTGTATTTTACTTATTGAAATAAAATTTTTAAACAGGTTGAAAAATGAGTAATTTATAATAGAAGAAACAATTAAAACACGTTTGAGTCGAAACTTCGTGCAAATGAGATTAATTTACACGGCCGGCATGTGTATTTAAGCTTATCTCTCAATTTATTTTATTGTAAAATTATTGATATCCCTTTGGGATATAGCAATCAATGATTTCAGGGAAGTAAGTATAGATAGGAAATCAGTGTTAAGAAAATCAGGTGAAAACAGGTTTTTCTCTATATTCGGCGTTCCTGCCTACGTAAAAACCCATTATGCGTATCAGACTTCGGCGTTCAAGCCGCACTCCGGCATTGAGTGCCCACAGACTATAATTATTGCCTCTTATTTTAATAAAATAAATTTTAAAACACAACAAAAGTGTCTTCAACCTTCACATCCTTAAAACAAGCTGAATTAGGTTTTAATAAACAATATATTGAGTCAAAATTCAGTGAAATAAACAAAACATTTTCTGACAATTTAGTGAAAATCAATTCTCGAAAAGTAATTTCAATAAAAACAAAAAGTGAATTAAATAGTAGTTTTGACGAAATTAAAGAGCTAACTAATCAATACAAAACATTATCAACAAAATTGAATGAAGAATTGAAGAAAAGTTATCAGAAATCGGATAACTCTGGTAAAACCTATGCAGAGGTGACCAAAATCAGAACTCAAACGTCACTAATGGAGACAAAAGAAGTAGTAATTGTCTACCCGATAAAAGAGATGACATCAGATCAGTTAAAGACGAAACTGGATATTAAAACCATTGGTAATTGGAATAAAGTCGGTTAAGATAATAAAACAACGGACTAATCATTGAATCAATGATAAAAATCAATGCATAAAACTGGAAGAGAATATTAACAAAACAATGACCGATATCTGCAAAGCATCGCTTCCAGAGGAAAAACCCTGAGGTTTACAATTTCTTTAATGAGGAAGAGAAAGAGAGAACCGAAGAGCTGATGACCGAACTAAGAGAAACAATTGTCTCACAAAACGAGCGAATTTCTGAATGTCGGTCAGATAAAAGTGAAGAACTAAAAATAAAATTCTTAATAAGAACAAGGAATGAAAATTTTAACCATTTAGTTTTGAAGTTCGCCGAAATTAAGAGATATTTTCATTGAATCGCAAAAAGTGAATATAAATTGGTCTCGAAATGTAATCAAAGATATTGTTTCAATTACCCGATGCTTCAAATGCCTCGGGTTCGGTCACTCAAAGGCCAACCGTAAGGCTGAGGATGATATCTGTTCAAACTGTGCAGGTAGTCATTCACATATAAACTATAAGTCAAAACTTTCGCATAATAATTGTGTAAATTGTCTGAAATTTAATCATAATAATAAAAATCCAAATATTAAACCATTTGATTAAAACACACTGTGCTGCGCAGTGAGTGCCCTTCACTCAAGAGAATAAAAAATTCGATTATTTCGAAAATAAATTATGAATAGTATTAATATTATCAAAATAATATATTTCGTAAAAATCACTTTACATAAAAGTCTATCATCGACTCCAGTGTTGGTACATGCTTGAGAATGATGTCGACTTGACCCACATTCAAGAGCCATATACTGTTGATAGCAAAATAATTTTATTTTCACTAGAATTTCAAGTAATTTAATCCGAAGACAATCCGAGCGCTAGAATTGCACTAAATCCTAATAAAGCAAAAATTGTGCCATTAAATAGGTATATAAATAATCCCAAGTTTGGGCTCTAATTGAGTACATTTCTAAAAAACTCATTTCCATAAATTGATTACTGATTTTTTGAAAAATATAAATCGTTAAAAGATATGTTCAAAATTATTTGACATTATTCTATATAGTTTTATCAAACCCCTATTGTTATAAGGGAAAACTCTAAGAATTTCAAAAATAATTTGAAATTTTTCATCATCATTATGTCTATGGTGATTTGGAGAATTTTTATCCCTTGAATTAGGGATCTTCGTATAAAGTCGATAAAATCGCTCAAAATTTCTGAAAACCCCTAAACACCTTAATTTGAATTCAGAGCATTTTCAGGATTTTAAGATTTTAGGCACTGATCACGCTAACTTAGTCCCATGAAAAAGTTCTGAAATTCTGAAAATACCTTAAACTTGAATTAACTTTCAATATATACAGGTGTTTAGGGATTTTCCGATAATTTGAGTGATGTTACCGACTCCATATGAAAAATCCCTGATTCACGGGATAAAAATTCCCCGAATCATCATAGCATCAATAATGTTGAAAAATTCTTAGAATTTCTCTTATAACAATAAAGATTTAAACTTGTCTACAATGAAAATCATTGGAAACTTCAATAATTGATTTTACTATGTTCCAGGTCTGGTCCCACTCTAATACTTTCCCAAAAATTACTCTCTCATTTTTATTGATCGATTCTTGAATGAAATCTTGAAAGAAATTAATTAGGGGCTGGTTAAATGATTTTTTGAAAATAGTTTTCTTTTATAGATATGTTAAAAAGTTAGGAATATTTTTCCTCATAGCTGGAAGTATCTAAAATTGATATTTTGGTCAATATATCTGCCATCTCATCACAAGACCAAAGTCCTTTCCCACGCGCAGTGGCTTATCGTGAGTTCTCCCTTAAAATATTTCAAAATATGGCACCCCGCGTAAGCGAACAATCGACTGCTCAAATGGAGAGTAAATCCAATTTGATTTATGGTATTTTTGTTGACTTCGTTTACGTGAGAAGCCGTCTAAAAAATTAAAGTTTATTTGTACCATAATTTTCAAATCTGTTGAATTTTAGGAAATATTTCCTTAATGATTTAGTTCTTTTGATCAAAATAAAAATTTTTGATCAGAAATTTTGAATTAACTTCAATTGTCTTGTAATGGAACTCTAAAGTTATATTGCACCTTTAAAAGGTTTTGACTGATAATTTTCGCTGTTGTTAGATGAGCTCAAAGATCAAATCATAAGTGGGAAAACGTTTTGAATTTCTTCATTAACATAAAGTTCCTAAATAATAAATCGATGTTTTAAGGTTCTCTCCAATAGATTCGCGCTACTGCTCTTTATATATTGGATAAAACGTTACTCTTGAAAACATCGGTTGAACTGTAGGTTGTAGTTAATGTAAATTATTCTTTATCTTCTTAAATCGCATTTTTACAAAAATCTGACTCTTCGACTATAACATATATGCAAATTTAATGTTTCCTACTAATTTTGAGGTACCTAATAATTCAATCTCAGAGAAATAAGTTACTCAATCACAATCAGATCATTTGGTCAATTCAGAAGATTAATCTAAAATATTAGAAGTAAGGCTTGTGGTTAATCCTTTTGTCGGCTTATATTGTAAAATGGGCTCAACCTTAGCCTTCCACTCGTTAATTAATTCGAGCTTTTACCTCCTTTTTCATTGTAACGATCTGATTCCAAATTGAACTTATTATGAATTGAACGTTATACTAAATCTTTAACTATATTTTCGCAGCTAATGGTTGATATGTGCAATTAAATGCAAAACTGTCCAGTGAAACATCCTTAGTTCTGAATTTGTCAGTTCTGTCTTCTCAATTTCAATGCATCACAAACTATATAAACAATTGGAAAAAATAATTTTTTTAATGATTTGAGATCAGAATTTTTGGTAATCTATAGCGGCCAGTTGACGATTAGATACAATTTGACCCATATTATGGCAACTAGTTGGTGCTATGAAATTTTATTGTTAAAATAGGACTATGATAGAAAGCTTTCCTAGATCACGAAGGTCCCCATTCCTTTATATTAGCTATCTCTCAATGAATTTCTACTGACTCATCCAATGATTGAATATTTCTTCTGTAATAAGATCAGCATTATACAAAAGTTCAAATTGGAAATTTTGTGATGTTAAATTTCTAGTTTTGAATCTGGATTTGCTAAAATCGGGGCGTTGATTAATCTATAGGATAGGTGCATGAATCTATTACCAAATTCGAGGTTTTGCTAAGGCCTTTATTGCTATAATACAAACAGTTTAACATTATGGATCAGATAGGAACTGTCAGTTCTTCGAAATTCAATTACTAAAATCGAAATTTGCCACTAATCGGGGAGAGACTGTATTTTCTTTCTTAAAAGAAATTATTAGTCATACGATTCAACTTAAAAAGTTCATTCAAAATTTTTGACGAAGTTATTCTAGAACAAAGAGATTGCCGACAAGATTTTCATTGAAACTAATAATAATAATAATAATAATAATAATAATAATAATAATAATAATAATAATAATAATAATAATAATAATAATAATAATAATAATAATAATAATAATAATAATAATAATAATAATAATAATAATAATAATAATAATAATTAATTTTAGCATTGTGCGCCTGGAAAGCATCACTTGGTGCAACCCATAATTTACATGAAATATTATATCAAAAATAGTTAAATGTTACGCATATATGCTTATAAAGATTACTAATTATAAAAACAGTACAATACTTTAGTTACATAATTCCCAAAGAATATTAGAATTAAATAAATCAATTGAATTACAAATAAAGTTTTGTCACAAAAATATATACGTGAATACAATTGTTCAATTAATGCACCATTTCGAGAATCGTAAAACGCATAATAATGTTTAAGATGATCATAGGCAGTAAATTTATAATATTTAAATCTATGAATAATTTTTAGTATTTTAAAATTCCTTCGGACTTCAAGAGATTGTAGATTTAAGAACCTTAATCTTTCGTGATATCTTAAATCATTATTATTCATTCTATAACAAATATATTTGGTGATCTTTCTCTCAATTAACTCAATTCTTTTAATTTGTGTATTATTAAAGGGAACAGCAGTATTACAATATTCAACTATTGTTAATATATATGTTTTATAAAGTATTAACAATATTTTTCCATTAACAGTGTCACAAGTTCGCCTTAATAAACACCATTTTTTCATACACTTGTTGAACATAGAGTTGACATGTAAATTAAAAGATAACTTATCATCAATTAGAACACCCAAATGTTTATGATTTTTTTTCGGTAACAATAGATTCATTATTAACATGATAGTTATCAACTATAATATTTTTCTTAAGAGCAAACCTCATATGTACAGATTTTGTTGGATTTAGTTTAAGGTGATTGATTTCGGACCATACATATAAATTGTTTATATCTAATTGTAACAATGATACATCGTTATTATTATAAATAATCTTAAGTAGACATGTATCATCAGCAAATTGGAGACAATGTGAGTGATTAATCACGTTAGGCATATCTGCGACATATAAATTGTACAGTATAGGACTGCTTTTTGCTCCTTGTGGAACCCCACTAGATACATCAATAGTGTTGGATTTAGTATCATTAAACTTAACAAACTGCTTTCTATTATCCAATAAATTTTCTAATAAATGTAAGAATTTCCCTCTGATGTTAAAATTATATAATTTATTTAAAAGAATATTATGGCAGACACTATCAAATGCATCCGTAAAATCAAAAAATATAATATCAACACATTGAACATTTTTATCATTAAAGGCTTGAGTAATTAGCGTGATTAAAGCAGTAATTTGAGTGTCGGTACTGTATGCAGATCTAAACCCATATTGTGAGTTAGGAATTAATCTGTTATAATTAATGTGAGATTTTAGATTATTAAGTAATAAAGACTCAAATAATACTAAACATTTGTTTTGTACCGATACGCCTCTATAAGAGGTAAACTTATTTTGTGGTCTATTAACCTTTAATACTGGAGTAACTGAGGCAATTTTCATTTGATTGGGAATTATACCAAAACCTACAATTCGTTTGAAAAAGCTGTAAAGTAATTTAGCAAAAAAATGGAGCACATTCTTTAAGAATTTTAGTAGGGATTCCTAAGGGACCATCCGATTTATTAATATTTAATTTTAAAATTTCCCTTAAAATATCTGTAATAGTAAATTTCGGTTCCTCTAATATATAAGGATATGCGCACATAGAGTCAACATATCGTAAATTGGTCCTTTGCTTATATTTTAATGCAAATGTTTTTGAGAATTCATTACTAATCATAATATCACTCTGAATTATATCATTTTTATCATTTATAAAAATATTAACTTTAGAATTATGATTTATTTGACGAGTATACTTATAGAACACTTTAAAATTCTTTGTCTTATTAATTAACCTATTAATATATTTCTCTTTCTCAATAATTAATTTATGACCAATTTCTTTGCAAATATTCTTATATTTAATATACAAACAACTATCACATTTCATATTATATAGTGAAAATAATTTTCTCTTTTTCTGTATTAATTTAATTGTATCCTTAGGAACCCTTTTCTTAGAACTAAAAGTTCGGAATTTAAAACACATATTTAATTTAGAAATAATATTAGATGTTATATTTTCATATAGTTCATCAATAGAATAATCATTTGAATTAATTATAACTTCCCAATCCTCTGAATCTAACTTCTCTTTAAATTTTTCTAACGAAAGTTCATCTATGCATAAGTATTTTTTGTTAATAGAGACACAAGGTATATGATCAATTATGACATTAGCAAATATTAAATTGTGATCACACGATGAGAATATATTATCACGAACTTCAATCTTATAAATTAGTCTTTTCTCATTAGTAATGAATAAGTCTAGTAATGAAGCATTATAATTTAGAAATGAATTTTGCGGATACGTTTTACAATTTATCATCTGATATAAACCGTAGTTCGAACGAAAATTAGCATAAATTGACGTCACGTGATTATTATCATTAAGTACTTTGATCTGTTCAATTAAGAAGGCGTTAGCGCTTAATATTTCAATGATCTGAAGTATAAATTAATCTGGGTTATTTTCTAGTAAGACAAAACCAAATAAAAACCCTTTCAACTAAATAGTTATGAATTGATTTTCAATGAAATCGAATGAACACTGTCATAGCTCATTTATTTATAAAATATTCACAAGTTATGCAATTCTTATGTATTAATCAGAGTTCGGCAAAATAAGTTGAAAAATAGCTTATTAATATAGTTGTGAAACAAACCCTAATATTAAACCCTGAATTTTATGGGTGCAAGTGAATGGGTTGCAATTAGAGATGAACCTTTTCGTGTTTTATTACTTTTTCAGAAATTTTGGGGTTTTTCGGTATAAAAAATATTTTTCGTGTTTTATTATATAAAAAATTGAATTAAATGTTAATGACAAAATGACTATAGATTTACAATTCGGTTATCGTTTGACTATTTTTCAGACAATTTGACTAATTAATCATAATTAATAATTATTGAAGTGATCTATGTCACCATTAAAATATAAAATACAATACATTTTTAAGTGTTCCACACTTAAACTTGTTCTTTTGAAAGTAAGAACATCTCTGAATTTGCTGAATGAACGTTCAGCGTCAATTCTACTAAATGCCATTGAAACAATTGTTACTGCAACTTTATATAAATTTAATAATGTTCCATTATTAAATCATTATTATTGAATTATAACAAAAAAGTTTAATTATAAGCAAGACATGTGATTTTTAACACCTCGATGGATAGATATTTTTATACCGAATTTGTTTATAGAGATTTATTTATAATTTTAGAAATATTTTATTAAACGACTATATTAGGAATTTTCAGGGTTTTTCGTGTTTAACACGAAATACTTTTTTTTCAAATCGGAGGGATTTTTAGTGTTTTATCGTGTTTAACACAAAAAGGTTCAGCTCTAGTTGCAATATTTAAATCTAATATAACCCTGTTGGCTTTTAGAAAATTTTTAAAAAGTTTTTACATAAAGTAAATCAATTATACTTCTATTGATTTTATTAATGAAAGATTTTGAAACGTTAAAATAATTATATTGTAATTAATTTTTCAACCCTCGCGATAAATTGTCTTGTGCCAGTATTTTCAAAATAAATTCGAAAATTTTTTATATTTATAATTGAATATTCTCGGTAATTTTGATGTCATAAATAGAGTGAATAATGTACTTTTTGAAAATATTTATATTATATTAAAATTGAGTTGCTTAATAAGAATATTAGTACCTTCAAATTGACGATTCTTCATTGAATCAACCAAATTTATGATATCAAAATAAAATAAGGGATATCAATAATTTCTTAGCAATTACATAACAAGTAACAACTATAAAAATCGACGGAACATAAGCACAATTATAAATTTTAAGCATAAGATTGATATCCATGTTAAAATACACCATCAAACTTTCTTCATTTAATATCAAATAATGCTCTGAATGAAATAGCAGTCTATTATATGAAACTTTACTTCAAAAATGTACGCTAGAGAAAATAAAACATAATACATATAATGTGAAAACTGAAAAGTAAAGTAACTGCATACATAATCACATATTACTAAGTTATAGATCTTATCAAAACCTAGTCATTCTTAAGAAGACAATTATTTATTCGATACAACTCATACAGTGCTAAGATAATACATTTTCAACTCTTTTTAATTGAACTTACTACTAGTTTTGTTCATTTTGTCTTATATTTGAGATTGTTTGTTTGAAATTGCAACATTATTAAACATATTTTAGAGTTACCTTAACTTTAACTTTTCAGATGAATCTTTACCTGAAAAACGTTTACCTGAAAACTAAATAGCATTTATGAAAAGTTAATGTTAAGAAACTATTAAAGTATGAGTAAAAGTTGAATAGATCTGAATTTGTAATTACAAGCAAAATATCTCAAATAAGAGATAATTTGAAACAAATAGTAATAAGCCAAATTAAAAAGAGTTGAATATTTTTCAGCACTTTGAGTTGTGTTAAATAAATAATTGTCTTCTTAAGAATGACTAAGTTTTGATAAGATCTATAACTTAGTAATATGTGATTATGTATGCAGTTACTTTACTTTTCAGTTTTAACATGATATGTATTATGTTTTATTTTCTCTATCGTACATTTTTGAGGTAAAGTTTCACATATAAAAAGCCACTAATCTATCGTAATACTTTTACAATATTATTTAAATGTTGAGCAATGTTTTATTCTTACTTTTGAACTAAAATTTGTCAAGTATCTATAATAATAAACTTTATACAAAGCATGATTTGACTATAAAAAGCAAGTATTGCACAATTCACTTTAATTATACTTTTCGTAAAAATCAATTCGTTAAAAACTCATAATAGATATTAATATAACACTTTGTTCATATAAAGGGTGTATAACATATTAGAAAATGATTTTACTTCACTAGTATTTGAAATTCGAGCTTAAAATTGTGCAACCCGTTTATTTACACCTCCTTTATTATGAAAACTTGATCCAATAATTAGAGTATTGTCAAAGTGATATTCATTGTTTTAAGACATCTTCTAGTACATTATTTATGCTTCAATACATATATTATTGAAATATGAGTCATATATTAAAAGTCAACATTTGATAGTAAGATTCAAGGTTTAATATGAGGGTTTGGTTTACAATTATATTGACCAATTACTCTTTTCAACTATTTTGTTGAACTCTGGTAACTATATTAGATAACTAAAATTTTCTCAATTTCGAAACGCATTTCTAACAGACACATCGAAACACAAACAACATTCACTTAGATAAAGGGAAAAGAATTTACCCAAGCGAGAAGAAACTTTGCCTTACGAGTTGAGTTGTTTTCAAGATTCAAATTTTAGATTGGAGTGAAAATAGCTAATAAAGTTTCGCTTAGCGATCATTTGTCTTACTTAATTTTTGCATAGAAAAACTGAGTGACAAGCTACAAAGCACTTTTCTCGGAAAAATCTTTTAATTCCCAACTGGTTAATGGCTTAAGGTTTTTAAGAAAGAAGAGTCATACGTGTCATTGTATCAACTGTATGGTGGTATTCGGTAGACTATTCGAAAGTCAATTCTCCGAAATCCTATTTTTCTTACCTTAAAGCTATTTTGTGTAAAAAGTTTCTCTTTCTAAAGAATAATCAAAATAGATAAAATTTTATTGAAATATTTAACAGGAAATTTTTGGAATAACAATTTTCTGAAGTTTCAAAAATCAGAAGGCACTTTATTTATCAATCTATTAGAAAGCTTATCAAATACGTTCCCAAAGGGATGGTAAATCTGATTCTGAGTAAAATAAGACAGTGCGGCAATAAAATGATGTTTTCGTTGAAAGTTCATTGAAAATGGTTTTTTATTGAAAGCTACGGTAAAATGAATTTATTTTAAATAAAGAATGCTCAAATTTGAATACATAATGTGACCCAAGCGAATCATATTTTGACACAATCAATTTAATCATAAAGTAGATATTAATATTTGTTGAGATAAACATCTTGATACATCAAGAAAAACAGGGTTTCGGAGAGTAATCTTCGAACCCTGTATAATTGAAATCTTTTCTCCTTCTAGTTGAAAGATATGACCCCGATTCACTAAGGAGATTCTAACAATTGAGTAAATGTCCTAAAATGTAATCATATAGTATAATAAACGAAGCCTTGACTACAAGGAAGCTTCTCTATCAGAAAATATCGAGAAAGAGTTTCTCGATAATGATAAAACCTAAACCAGAAACTTGATATTCGATATTGTTTTAGTCATTTAGTCTCATAGACTAATAGAATATATTCTTTAATCTGAGCCTTATGTTCGAGACTAAAACGCCAATACATATACATTAAAACATATAAGTAGTAACATAGTACATATAAGTTTTGATTTCAGTAAATTACCCAACTCCTAACTGATACCAATATAATATAAAGACAAGCTTTTGACAGGTATTACTGACAAAATTTTTGTATAAATACAAAAGCAATATAACTTATCAATGATTTACATATTATACAAATCATTATTAGTGCAAACTCTAATACATATCAAACTGTACTGAAGTTAAGCTAAAAGTCGATAAAGATATCAAAATTGAACTAATTCTAAACTCTTTAATAATTGAGATTCTTTTCAATTTAAAAGTAATCCTCAATACTTCTTATAGTCTTACAGCCTTATTTACAAATAAGACCTAAGTTAAGGGTGACTTTTCAAAAATTGATAATTCGTAATTTTCTATTTTAGATTTTCTCTAGATTTAGACGATAGGACCTTTGCGCAGCTAATTTTTAATTGTTCAAATTTCAGATCCAAACTCGCGTCTCTTCTCATACCGACAATTTGGTTAAGTCACACTTAAACCTCAAGTGCATCAATACTGCTGTTAATCATAAAAGATTATTCTTTGAAAAATACTGAATTAGTAAATTTGAGTGATTAAAGAGCTAGATACAATATAAAATTACTAGTGCTATTAAATAATACCAACTGCTATTATTCAACTTTATGATGAGCAATTAAGTTTACAAAATATTTTACTGTCTATACTACCACCTCCAAAGGTCTTCGTAAAAATTCAAATTTCACAGAAAATTATGACCAAAATTTTGAGGGAATGCTATGAAATTCACTACCAAAAATATTATTTTATGAATGCTGTCATTACTATTAACTTTTTAAATTTAAAAATTAAAGTTTTATTTCAATCATATCTCTCCCTTAAATTTTGGCGCAAAGTTTAACAAAGACTTTTGGAGGTGATAGTACATTTTATAAACACGGTTTTTAAGCTGCGCTTGCTTCAGTCAAATATTTGCAGTTAATGTTTGCAGACGATCTTTCCTTATAATTGTTCATAGGTCGCACCTGATCGATGCTTAATATTAAAGAAAATTTGTATTTAGTGTCTGAGTTTAGAAGTCCAGAGGACATATGATATAAGACTACGAATTAAAAACTAATATTTAGTCATTCAATTTTTTGGAAATTTCTATGAGGCAACTCCTCGGTTGACACACTCATATAAAGTAGAACAAATTATTAAATTGATCACGAAAATAAACAATTAGAACTACGCACATCTATCCATTTGTCAATATTAAAACTTAGGTAGAATATCGTGTTGTCGATGAGTTGTTGATTGCAATGATGAACAATTCGTATATGAAGCACTTATTACTTGGTTACAGTTTTATATAAAATCATAGAGATTCATTTTATGCTATTTTATGTGAAAAATTACGAAAGTATGAGTATAACTTTATAAGTGAGGGGTTCGTCTTAATTTTGAAACTCTTATTAATGAAAGAATATTCGTACATCCGCTCTCTATAAGTGACATAATATTAAGAAAGAAGCCAGAGACATCGAATGGATCAATTGATACGCTAATGAACTATTGACACATACTTTAATGAACCATTCCAATCGTATAAATGATGGTTGACTTCATATTGTTATCGATTGCTGCAAACTTCATACGCTATCGTTCTTGAATTCTAAGCTAATTTAAATGACTTTTGTCACGAATATATTTTTTCGAATTATTCGAAAATTCTTAATATGGTGTAATATCTACTTCGTTTGGTTTCTATTTTTCAAAGCATTAGTATATTCATAAACATATTCGTCGTTTATTTGTAAATATTCATTTCTCATTCAAAATTATAGATTACTATTAATGAGAAAAAAGTGAATCTCATAATAAGAACACATTTGACTGTTGAGAAGATAACTAGAAGTAGCAATCAATAAAAACGCTATTTTTTAAAATAAAGTTATCATCGTATTTAACAGACTAACAAAATAAAGATAACTTTTGTGTTTCTTATTCAGAAAAGTACTCAAAAAATGTCAAAATTCAAGCCAAAATATGAGCAGTTTGAATCTTCGGCTTTATTACGGGACGGAGGATTATAAAGTTGCCGAAAGTGCTTTCATTTATCTATAACTAATCAATTGGTTGAAGCGGCTCCTTATAGCTGAACGAGATGCAACAATACAACCACACACTCGGTACTAAAACCAAGTCCTCTCAAGATGTTCAAACGTTAAGCCCTCCGTCAAGTTCTAGTTCTGAAGCAAATATTCATGTCGATCTTCATGATCGACAAGAGGAAATATCGAGTCGTTTGGCAAGATTGAGTACCTTGCAATCATTTCTAAAACAAGAAAGTGATAAAATTGAGAATGATAGGGCATCTGTCCAACCCAAACATAATGGAGAAGAAGTTATACTGAATCCCATAGGAGATCAATATTACGGTGAGTATAGTGAATCAGATGAAGAGCCAGAAGAGAAAGAAGTTATAGCAACAGACGATGGTTATATTAAACCAATTGACAATAAAAGCCTAACTATTGAAGAATATGATCCGGACGATTTGTATGATCAAACGAACGATGATATTGATGAAGAAGAAACTTATAGGAGTCGTAGAGAAGATAAAAGACAAGAATTTAAAAATTCTCTTTTCTCATCTTTTTTCGCATTAATTAGAATCAAGTTATTTAGCAACAAGAAAGTTAGTGTTGAGCCGATCGAAGTGATGGATGTGGACAAACCCAAGAAAGTGACCGCCTTCAATGATAGTCATGAAAAGCTAAATTGTCTCAATTCCTGGATTCCAAGAAAAAGAGCTAAAACATTGTAAGTTTTGGTCATTCGACTTTTAGTCAATTAAATTATTGCCCTTTGATTTTGATTTTACTAAAAATTAGACTCATTAATGATTTGTAATTTAATTTGTTAGAATTTTACAGTTCCGTTATAAATATAATTATAATCTAGATAATAAATACATTGAAAGTTATGGATTCAAATCATGTTTAGATGGTCTCAATTGTAATACAATAAAGTTTATCAGTAACATGATATAATAAAGTCAAATTTAATTATACAGCAAGTTTTAAATTTACTTTTTCATTAAAAATAATGTTTTGCTTCAGTAAGAAAGGCTTGTTTTGAAAATTTTAAATAATCATAAATTACCCGTATTTTGAACTTTAATTTAAAAAACTGAATCCTAATATTTGGTTTGTCATAAATAATATCTAAAGTAATGCTATTTTATATAATATAGTCTGTATAGAATAATCAAGATTTTTATCTTCAGATTTGTTCGTATAATAAAACATAGCTATAAGCAAAATTTATTATTGTCTTTCACGTATTTGGACTTTACTACAGAATTGAAAATTATTTGATACTTCGGTCACTAGATTTTATTTTTTGCTTTGGCTGAGATAAACATATTATTGTAGGCCGGACCCCAAAACTTAGAGGCAAAATTCAGGTATTTATCATCACAATTAGAATAGATGAGACTACATTTATCACAATCATTTCTTCGGCCTAGTTGTATCCCTAATTTGTGAGAATCTGTAATGACTGTTGACCCTTGTGATGCGTCCTTATTATACAATAAACCATTTGAAGTTTTCCGGCAGAAATCTTCGCAATTAAAACGATTCGTACAAATAATCATTTGATCATCATTATTACCAAAGCCAGAGTTCATTCGCGACATCAATGATTCTGCGATTGGCACACGTTTCTGTCTTGATAATGCTAGCTTCTTTGTCTTCAATTTAAAGCAATTCAAAACTTGCAAACAAACAACAAATAGACTAAAAAACAGAATTTTTTTCATTGTTTTTATTAGATATTATTTAAAAATTTCTAAACAGATAATAGTTTTCAACTTATATAATCTTAAAATTTTAAACACCGAATTGGACAACCTTGCAGAATAACTATCGATATGAAAATGTTTGAAACTTTTTTCGCCCTTAAATAGTGTTTCCTATTCTGTTGACCTATACTTAAGAAAAGTCGAAAAAACTTATTTGTTGTTAGACTTGTTTTTTTCATTTCGTATACAATAATAAGAATGAATTAAAAATCAGGAAAAAGGGTTACTGATCGTGAACTGCGATTAGTGCACATCTCATAATTATAGTTATAACACTCGTAAACCAGTATTCGCGGGATATTACTTGAAAAGTAAAAATAAAAAATTAGTTCAATAAATAATGAAAAACTTGTTCGGTTTTAAATGTGAACTTTAGTTGAAAATATGTGTAGTCATACTGGTGTGTAGTGAACTTCAGCATTTTTCAAAACCTGACCTTTAAAATAGATAAACTAACTCAACTTTATACACATATTTATAATATTGGCGATGAAACAAGCCAAAATGCTTAAATTAGTCAAAAGTTTAGATAATTTAGTTGTCGACTTTTGCTTCAAATACAGTTTTACCGAAAACTTAATATCTATTTATCGATTGAACTTTCGTGGATCTTAAGTGCACTTAGGTGGTTTTTTCACAATTCCGGAAGACGTATTAAACAAGTTTTCTGCTTTAAAGTTCAAGTTTATAGCAGATTGAAATCATATAATTAATTGATATAATGCTCTGTTTAGAGGCTAAACGTATAACTGCTTTTAAGGTCAGCTTCAGGCTAATTATCAAAAACGAAAAAATAAAAAGTTTTCCAAGGTGAAAAGAACTTATTTGTTTTCGAATATCAATATTTTAATTCTCGTACCGTAGTCAAAACTAAAATTTATTTTTCAAGATCTTAGATGTAAATTTGTGTTTAATAAATAGTTAATGCAGCTTCAAGTTAGAGGTTTTCTAATTTGGATTTTTTTCAAGTAAAAGGAATATTCCGATAAATCTATTGTTCTTATAAATGTTTGACAAAGTAAAAACGCTATGACATTCAAATATTTGCTACTCGTCAATGCAATTTTACAATTTGATAATTAAATTTTTGTGAAAAATAACCTGGTTTCATGATCAATGAGTTTACAGACGAATAAAAACTATCGACAACATATTCAGACATTCAGGTGATGTCACGTCTTATTATTTACCGATTTTAGAAACTTGACAGAATTAAATACATTCATTATACTTGTGTGCACACAATAAGAAACTGTATATTATTCAAACATTATCTCAATAAAACTATTCTAAAAAAAGTTGCCATCAGCAATTTGAAATCGATTTTTTGTTTCGGAAAAATAGTAATTTGTCGATAGATAAGTAAAAAACATGTCGTCAAAGATGAGTTTCTTTTATGATGATGAGAAAACGCAATAATAGAAAATTGAAGAAATTTGACTTTTGTTCTAATTTTTGAAGGTTAAGTAAAATTGTTCACACAATATAGCATCTATAAATATTTTACGGTTAAGTTGTTCTCCTACAAAATCTACGCAGGACACAAGTGACTGAAGTTAATACAATGATACCGATAACAACTAAAGTAATCGTTGCCCACATCGGAAAACCACACTTTATTGAACCCTCACTATAATGCTTATGACACTCGTCAAATTCTTGATTACTTGCAATTTGATCAATATCCTTACTAAAAGCTGTTATGCTATTGGGTTCACAATTGGACCACTTAACAGCTGCACCTTTCATGCAAGATGTCATATCCCAAAGTCCTACAAGAAAATAATTCAAACTGCCTTAAAGTGAACTTTTGTCAATTCCTTAAATTTATAAATGTTTACCACAGCAAACAGTTTTCAGCTGTTCTTCATTCACTTCAGAAATATTCACATAAAAAGGTCTTTTACCGATCGATTGTTTGACATTGTTTTGAAAAGTAAGTTGACATCTGATTATTGGTGCGACCGATCGATGAAAACACTTTTGATGAATTATCTCCATATTTACCACACCTTTTAATGCCCAACAGATTGGAAAACATGGCAAAAGTAACAGTAATAATATCTTCATCATTACTAACTTCAACTATTTTCAGTTATTTTTCTTATACATTTTATAAAAACTACAAATTGATTGTGATCTGCTAAAAATTGATTTAAATTTAAGACCTTGATGCCATAAATATTTGTAAGAATAAAAAATACGACAAAAATGTTAGTAAATCAAAGCTATTTGACTTTTCTGCTGTTTCAATTGATCAAAAATTGTGAACAAATAGTGAAACTAAGTCTATCTCATTCTGATATTTCGCGATTTTTACTCTATAATCTCGTTCCCATGAAAATAGAAGATAAAATAACTATTTATCATATGATTTAACATAATGTTGAGCTATTGTAAAATAATAATGGCTTAAGCAATACAGTATTAACTTTTCTATTTCGCTTCACTCGAAACTAAATTATTGATTAGCACTTCAACAATGAAACATTTGATTCATTATACTGTACTAGTAATGATTACATGTAACAAGTTCTTTATTTGTTCTCTACTGGCACGGCTAATCTCTTAATTTGACTGTTTCAGATTTTATTTGTCATTTTATTCACTATAAAGTGATCAATTTTAGTTACTGTTTGTAGGAGAACATCATCTAAAGTGCAACTTATGGATCTATTATAGTTATTTGACAAACAATAAACCGAAATTGTCATTTTTGTTGCGATAGAATGAGATAGCATCAAATCCGATGCTTTACTCAATCGTTTATCAAAGATTTAGTTTGACCATTTCCTTTTACAACTGTTAGCTAAGTTGTAGACAAGATATTCCGACTTTATCTCAGAATATATAAAGTCTATGTGTTCTTTTATCTTTTATATGTATTGACCCTATATTTTAAAATAGAAATGTATTATTTTTATCTCTTCTCAAAGTTGATGCAATTTGATCTTTCATTGGACTTTGTTGTATAGATTATGATTTCCATTAGCATGTTACGTGATATTTTACATTTTGAGCTTTTGTTTTAAAACTGTTGAATGGACAACCTCTGAAGGCTTACTTCAATTTTTATCACTTTTGTATACTTATGGACTTATTTAATGATGAATATTTCGCAAAAAACTTAATTAACTGTTACTTTCCATCACTCACTTTTATGATAGCAGTTCAATCAATACTATTCCGCTATAAGCAGTTATCAAGCTATTGTTAAGTTTAGTTCTCTTATCAGAGAAGGAAATAGAAGCGCCGAACCTAAACATTGCCTCATTTAGATCAACAACTCACAAATACACATGTTTATCAACAATGGTTTAAATATTTATTTAGTAACTAAATTGATTTGGTTAGCAGTTAGTTAATAGATCAATTAAATAATAGGAACATCTTAGGACTCAATTTTTTATGAATTTGATCAAATGTTGAACTACGGTTCACCGAACATATGTTTGGTCCTCTTTGCTCAACTTGATGAGACTGCAAATGAGAACAAGTCTATGAAATGACGTTACTGTTGTTTTATATCTTTTGAAAATGCGTTCGCTCGCATAAATTTGCTCAATGTTAATACATTTGACAATAAAGGTAATGCTGTTATATTTCTAATAGTTATTTTCAATGATCATACTTAACTGTTTAGCGCATCAATACTTTAAGTTAATGTTTTTCTATGGATTATTTCAAAAAATTTCAATTCATTTTTGAGAAAACTGTCCCAAAGGAAACTAGGTATACATTGAATCGTTTGCAGCATTCGATTTGGTCAAATGAACGAGTTTTTATTTCATAGTTATCCGAAAAGTTGAGTCGAAAGTAGATATACTGAAATGCTGGCGTCATCTTTAGTTATAGTTTGACATCAAATATGATAAGTGCATATTCCCAATTGAACGACTGTTAGCGCTGAGTATAACACTGAAGCGGTCATAGAATGGGTCGTATTCTTTTTGAAAAACCAAATCATAAAAGTCTTATATTTTCACAAATTCAAATATATGCCTCAGTTGTACAGAAATCACTTTAACGACACTATTAATATAGACGTGATTTTTGAGAGTATAAATTAAGATTTTGATTACTTGAACAAAGAATGATTGTCATCTCTGCTATCAATGAAAGACAATTTTTGCCTGTTTCGGATATTTTTCAGTTTGATTTGTAATTAATAATTAAAAATTTTAGCCATTAGCTTTTTAAAAATGGGACATAGTCAAGATCTTTAAAATCTAATTAATCATCCAATTTAATAGTGTAGTTAAAAACATTAATCTTTGATAGCGACTAGAGCAAAGTGATGCGTATAGGTGCATCCAACTGATTATACAGCTAAACCTGTCTATCTTGGACACGTAGTTAAGCCCTTCTTTAAAGACATAACTAAATTAATAAAAAACTAAGGCTCATTTTTGATCTTTTTAAAAAGGGCTTAACTATATGCTCAAGATAGACAGATTTAGCTGTATTTATAAAAGTACATTTAATTGCCAACAGCGTATGTTGTAGGAAACGCGCCCTGAAAGCAACAAGCTCTTAATCCAACGCTATCTGTACCTATCGCCAACTATCATGTTTTAGGGTGTACAATAATGTTACAGAAAAGTATTTCTTTTTCTATCATTATTGTGAGACATTTAGCCCATTTCGCTCTAAAGTATACAACAAATTGTTTTTATTCATCAAATAATTAAAATCGCTCGCAATTAAACTTACATGTTTAGGATTCTGGGAAAAAACTGGGAATCCAGATTTCTGGGAATTCAGATTTCTAGAAGTCTCTAAATTGCATGATATCATAATTAGAAGACTTGATAAATGTTAATAAATCATTTTGCCGACGATTTTCGAGTCTCTAAGACTTGGAACAATTCCTATAATCTTATTCCAATTTATTAAACTTACACATGTTAGGACAATGTGTACTATTACTATAATTAAAACTGAGAATTTAGAAATATATACTTTCACGTACTGGATCAACGATTTAAAACCGAAATTACCCATCAGAGACAACTTTCTGTTTTGATTACTATCAAAAACAAGTTAACTACTTTATACTTAAATAAGAAGTCGTTGACTCAAAACACACTTTATATCAGTTCACAAGAAAGTATTTGAAAAGCACATATTATTTGAATTTATAGTAAATGCTGAAAGTGCCCAAAGTTATTTTCCAAACAGAGCCTTAGTCTTCAACCTATAAAAGTACGTTCAACTGTTGTGAACACCATTTTTGTTAGTTATTCTTATCTTAGATTTATTTTTTAATAAAAGTTCAAATTAGGTCTTTTATAATATTGAACTTTTCCGATAATACTTGTCTTTAGAAAGTACGAGCAAAAAAGTTTTCATGTTCATGTTCAGGTTTATGTTATAGACCCAGTATAACTTGTCTAACGTTTTTAGTCTGGTAAACCTTAAAATTTGACGACCTATAGATAATGATTGACTATTTTTATGAATAAACTTTGAACTTCATTAATTAATTTAATTTGACGTACAGTGGACTTATCAGATGTTATTTTACCTGTAACTCTCAGTTCTTAATTAAAATGACAGCACAGAATCCGATCTACAGATATAACATGAATCTTTTGATTAATCTTAATTTTTATTTAATATTAAACAGATGGAGATATATTCATTAGTTTTCCAATAAGTGTTTTATGAGTCAAGTTTCTCATAATACAGTTTGTCTGAACAATTTTTCATTTAATGGGAAAAAACTGAATCTAACGCTATTTTGTCTAAGACTCGACGCGTATGCAATCCATTGATCGTACTGAAGAATAAAATGCACCTAAATATATCACAAACTGATATTTGCTTTGACTACAATTCTAGCCCTACCACTCAATTGCACTCTATCTCCATCGACAAGACACCGAACAATACCTCCTCTTTGAGAGCATTGCTCACCAATTAATAGCCCGTCAATACCTAAACATCTTTTCCAATATGGCGCTAATACAGAATGTGCTGAACCACAGGTCGGGTCTTCATTGACTCCAACCCACGGCGCAAAAAATCTGGAGAAGAAGTGAGCTTTATCTTTTTCGAAATCTGCTCTTTCAGTAACAATAACTCCAAAAGACTTTTCTCCATTTATGTCGTACTTCCTTAACTGATCGAAATTGGGACTTATCTTTTTGATCAACTTCTGATCGCAATCTTTCAATCGTATTAAGGGATAAGTGAGTGGTGATAGAAGTACTTCTTCAACACAATCTCGAGATAAACGAGGTCCTAATATATTGTCAACGATACCGTCAATCCATTGGTTATCAACTTTTTGCACATTAAATGCTTCATTTATTGGTAGAGAAATAGTTATATGACCACTATTTCAGTCCATAACTGCCTCTAACTGTCCTTTGAATTTAGTTTCAAAAATAATTTTGCTCTTATTTTCAATATTTTTATTGTTATTACGGTCGGAAGTGCTTTTGATTAGATCAAACAAAACGCTGGCAGAGGCAAAGGTAGCATGACCACAAAGTTTGATCTCATTAAGAGTTTGATCGTTTCCTATTGTACTAGTTGATGGAGAAAACCATCTAATTGTAAATCTATTACTTTCACAATCATTTTTATTATCAACTGGTTTGGTCCAAGATTTTGACACGAATGCAGTTTGACTTAAATTCATTTCCGATGCTATTTTCTGTTTAGTTCTGTCACTTATTTGATCCTATTGTCAAAAAAGAAACTTTAAATAAAAATTGTATTGTTATTGAATTACTTGACTTAGTAATTCTGAAGTTAAGTCAATTTTTAATTTACATAATCTAATCAATTTCGATCATTCATTTTTGTAAGTAATACGAGAAATCATTTTTGTAAATTCTAACAACAAATTTAGACTCTAACAAAATTAAATATAACTTTAAAAGGAGTTAACACTAAGTGATATGCTACTATCTTTGCTATCGTACAAATGGTTTGTATCTGTATTTCAAGCATTAAAGTCGAAAAGTACTTCTCTACTTGTTTGAAAAAGCAAAAGGGCTTGTAATTACATTTTAAACTTTATTCAGCGTTTGACTCAATACAAAATTAACCGAATACTGACTTCAACTTAATTATTCCATATTTGTCAGAGTTGACACATTACAAGTTTATATCAATGAGTTTTGAGTTTAAGAAATATTTATTGAGTTAATAAGTAGGAAACTTCATATTTACTGCACATTAAATATAATCAAAAAATATTTGTTCTCAAAAATCACAAACTTATACATCTGACACAGTTTAACAATTAAAATTTACCTATTTTTAGTTTTTTATTACATTTTGACTCAATTCTTAATTTTTTTTATTGTTTTTATCGAACAGATCGTGTAATAATTTCTGACTTTTGTACAAGAATTATCGTCCAAACTGTATAGTGTATCATAAAATTTTGAATTGACTGTTTTAGGAACGTATTCAAGAATCTTATAAATGTCCAAAAGCTTTTCGCGAGATATAGGCAGAGGTTTTTCATACGCGAGATCAATATCATTAAAAATATTATCAAAGTTTGTAAAGTCGGTGTTTGGTTTGAAAATTTCCAATTCTTGTTCACAATTTTCACTCAACGAAAAAGAAATTTTAATATTTTTTCGAGTGAACTCTATTTTTCTTACATTCTTACAATGATTTATCTGAGTTTTCACAATTTTACTCAACTTTTCCTTATATTTATAAACTTTTACAACTTTATTATTAGAATGAGAGTCATAAGAATTTGAATAATTTACTGAAATCACTTCGAAGGGGTTTTCAATGCCCGTGTTTTTAATAATTCGTTCATATTCTGAGGGAGAATAAACTTTCTCATAATGTTTTTATTGCCTTCAATCCGTCCAAAATCTCCATCTATTTCCATACGTGAGTGACCAGGATTTGGATAATAGATAATAATTTTATTGAGCTTGCCACATATTGTGATATGCTTATAAAATGCCCATAAGAACTTGTTTTTATTTTGAGAAAAACAATTATCCGAAAAATATGCAAAATCTTCACATCACTACTCAAAGTATTATTAATATAGTAATTAATGAACGAAATAACTTCATTGGAACCCTTTTTGCAAAATTCTCAGGATACAAATACATAACCGCTTTATTTGATTTCAAGTCATGTATTCCAAAATTATAACAATAAAATTTTCGTAAATAATACTCGACTGAAACGTTAGTCTTAGGCAATTGAAGATTTTTTGAAAATCGTAGCAAATTGCAGCTTGCGTTATATCGTTTAAAAGCTTATTTTTGATCTCGTTTTTATAATAATAAAACTTTTGAGCCTCATTTTCATGCAACAGTAGTTCTTTTTTATCTCATTCATTGATTCAATTTCTTTGTTTTTCTGGTAATTAATGATTTGAATTCTCAATTTGTCACAAACTTCGCATATATCAACTCTTGGCTTCTTAATAGATATCTCATAAGTTTTGAATATTTGAGAAAACACTGTATACGAAACATCAATTTTGTGTTCTGGATATAAATCTAAAAAAAGTCTATAGATATTAGCGACGCTCCCGAATTCAGTTGATAACTATTTTTTGTTTTTATTTTTCCCATAATGTGTTTGCTCAGTCGGTAGTGATATTACTAGGTCTTTTACATCTTCACGTGCTATATAAGGTGTTTTATTAGGTCTAGAATTATGTTTGCCTCTCATATCATTAGAATTCATACGATTTTTTAATATCTTTCGTCTTAAGGCGCTTATTTTGATGCCGAGAATTCCCAAAAATACTTTTTGACAGACTTTAACTCGACTAACGTTATTGTGAAGCTAAGAATTATAATTATAATTAAACTTAAAATATCCTAGTTATCAAATAATTTTCAAAAACTAAAATTTCTGTATGTAGAGGGTTTAACAAAATCTTTTGCAAGGGGGTACGGCAAAAGACTATCGATGATAAATACTCATAAATGAAATAATCAAATTTCTGAATCTTCTTTCCAGTATTTGTGACTGGAATTACCATAGATTTGAGAAAAAAGTATTGCTGCTCATGACTTTTTAATGAATTATAACGATTAAAAAACTGTCGTTTTTGTTCATCACTCAGAGTTGTTTTACATTTTATTTCACAACTACAATCAATATTATTGGTTTGAATTCTCGCGGGAATAATTTTTCCAGATTTATGAGCAAAATGTTGTTTACCTTCCAATATAGCGGCTTTAATTTGAATTTTTTTAGAGATCTTTTTAGGCTTGATTTTACTTTTCAGTTCTCTAAGATATTTAAACACGTTTTAAAGGACTAAATAAATGTTTGAGAAAGTATTTTGTGTTGGCATTTAATCTATAAAATGTACAAACTATGATTCAATTTTTTAAAAACTTTTCTTACGTAAAAGTTCGTTCTCATTAATGTCTTAATGACTAAATATGTTATATTAGTTTTCGGTTTTACCTTATCTTCTACTATCTAATAAGCCTTTTTGTTTTCAAAAGTCAAGCAAGAAGTACTTTTTGACTTTTATGCTTGATATGTACTACAAAACTACTTTTGACACTATATAAATTAATAGCATAGTTCACCTGTTTATAGCCAGCAAATTGATATGTTTATAATGTTATTTTTTTCCTGATGCTAGTTTTTCACTTGGCTAAGAACTTCATAAACATATAAATAGATATTTTCTCAAAATTTTAACAAATAAATTAATTTTAATGTTGGCATGATTTGAATTATTATCATTTTATTTCCTCAAATTATATTCGTATTTATAACGCCAACAAACTTTAAGGAAGATTACTAATGATTATTTTGAATGAAGATTGTCGAAGCTATAAAAACTTGTAAACCTACTTAAAAATGTTAGTCATCACAATTCTATAATTACTGGATCTATTGGAAATTTGATCTGGTTGAACAACACAATAGGGATCAATTAAGATTATAATAGGAAACAAAGGGTGTCGTCTAGTTGATAATCTCAATTATTGATGAGGTATTGTTTTGATAAACTAAAATAAATCAAAACTCAACAGACGGTCGATTCTTAAAAAGAAATCAGTTGAATAAGATTTATTAAGTGCAGTAATACCTCAATATAGTGATAACCTTTATCGTTCGTTCTCTTTACAATGAAGGTTTCAGTTGAGGCCTGACATTTCTACTGTAATTATTGAGAACTTGTAATCCATTCATAAAATATCATATCTTATAGTTCTATGGCAAATGTAAACTATAATTAATTAGTCATTTTTTATTTAGTGTACTTATAGAAATAAACATGAAGGTTCTTTTGTAGTTTTTTCCGTTCTGGTAAGTTTACTTTAGCTAATATTAGGTTCACTAAAATAACTGACTCAATAAGATCATCTGATGCTTAGTTGAGCGGTTGAATAATCAAAATCAAGCAACTGTGGAGAACAAACACTCGAATACCTGTTGATCATCTATCAGCTTGTTAAATAATATTATACTTCTATTTTTATTATAAACATAATGACTACCTCAGTCATATCGACAAACAATTGCAGCTGACAATCAACAAATTGTCGCCCATTCAATCGAGAAACTAGGTTTCACTTCAATAGATTTTTCATATATTTTAGATTTTTTTAACATAAGTAAGTTTAAGTCTTATATGCTCTTTAATAAAAAAAGCAGTTAAAGTGAAAATTTACAAAATCTAAAGTACCATATAGTTAGTGATTAACTTTTTCGGCGTATAGTGAGAACCGGATTCGGCGGTAAAATTCGGGGTAAGCGTTATGCCGAAGGATTTTTCTCAAATTCGGCGGTAAAATTCGGCGTAAAAACTAATAATACTTTAAATGAATAAAATTGAGTTTTATTATCAAATCATTGAACAGCAAAACATTAATAATCAATTAATTAATAATGAATAAGTCTTTCTTCAATGTCTCCATTAAAATACAATAGCATTTGCTGTTTGAACGTCTGAGAATTCATGCGATTTCTTTTAGGAATATTTAAGTCTCTCATTTTCCTGAAAGATCTCTCAGCATCACAACTACAGCAAGGAATACATAAGAAAGTAATCGCTATTTTCGATAATTTTGGAAATTTGTGTTCGAGAGTCGGCCAAAACTTAATAATATCTAATTCAAAGTTATCTGGAATTGGGTCCGACAAGTATTCTTTAAAAAAATATCTGTTTTTCATTCGTAGAGATTGTAATCATTAATCGTATCCGACGATTGTTTTACAGTTTTTGACAAATAGTGTGAGAAATAGTGTGAAAGCTTCATAACTAAAATTGATGTTAGAGTTTGTTTTTGCTTTACTCAAAACTTTCGACATTGCTTTATTAATGCAAAAATACCGTTCTAAAAGCTTTAAATAATTCAAAAATAGGCATTTTTCGGTTTTTTCGGCGTAGACCATGGTTTACGCCGAATGATTTTTTCCGAATTCGGCGGTAAAATTCGGCATAATTCGGCGTACGCCGAAAAAGTTAATCACTACATATAGTGAATGTATAGTTAATCGAATCTATCGAGCTCTTACAATAATGAAGACTTGAGTAATATAACACTGATCTTCATGAGAGTTACTCTAATTTTATTTAAGTAATATTAAAATCTTATTAAAACATCTTTAAGTTATCTGGAAACTTACTTCGAATGAATGATCACTTTGTACTAAGCAAAATAGGGAAACAATGAGTATTTATAGATAAATTGCATAAATTATCAAAACTTTTCATTTGAATTAAAAACGTTATTGATTATGTATCTAAAAAGTTAATGACACCACAATGAAGCCATTCAAGTGTTTTATATTAGATTGTGAACTAGGAGAACATTATGTAACTGGATGTAAGCCGTTTATCAAAATTAGAAATATCTTTTGAAGAACTTGATTAAGATATCATTTTATTTTAAAAAATACCTTCGCATCATAAGCTACCATTTAAATAAGTTGTGATTGTTTGCTCCATAGATATATATGAAAAGACAATTTTATTATACCAACATATAAACATTAAGAACATATTACAAATTGTATAATAAATTGGATTAAGTAAACATAATGCAGTAACACTTGCTTCATTAGAAAACCTTTTCATCAGATATTTCACTAATTGGTTTATAATTGCAAAATTGCTACTTTAAAATTGAGATATTTTCAAGACGTATTTCTAAATGTTAAACTTCTAATAGATTTTTAATTTGTTAATAAGCTCAAATGATACTATGATCTATCATAGCCAGTGAGATCTAAAAGTATTAAGAAAACCACACCTGAGATTATCTCTTAATCTTAAATAAAGTAAGAGTTTTTGTCTAAAAGAACGTGAAATGCTCGAAACTAGATATACCAATAAGTATTTAGCAAAATAACAATTTTGGCCAACAAGAAATGTTTAGTGTAATTGAATGATTATAGCTGACGATAAAATTATTTAGGATATAGTTTAATATAGTCTGGTTGACTAATGTTTATTTATCTAATCTATTTATTTAAATAGATTGGGTTTCAATTCAGTTGACGAACACAGCTCTTGTTAACAACGGAGGCCCAAAAATTATAAGTAACATAAAAGTAAAGTTTATGATCCAATCCAATAATGTAAATCCTTTCTTAGTTTGATGATTGATGTCTAGAAATTCTCCTGTTCTCTCTTGTCTTTTCAATACTACCTCACGAGGAACTTTCTTTCGGTCTGTGACCCATCCAATCGCAGCAAATGAGTCAATAAAAAGGGTGGTAAAATTGAAATTGTATTTCCAACCATGTTCTGAAGTTGAATAATCATATGGAAATACATGATGATAGTTATGGTATCCTTCTCCAAACGAACCCAAAACTACACCCATATTCTCTGCTGGTTTGATATTTTTGTCATATGGATGACCACCAGATAAATGTGCTGAAGAGTTGACTAACCAAGTCATATGAAGAATAAAACAATATCTATACATAGAACATGTAAAGAAAGCAATTATTAAATCTTCGTTCCAGTAATAGTATGGTATAAGTGTTGGAACTATAAAACAGAATATCGTTATCAATGGAAAATAGAATCTTCGTTGAAATTTGACTACTGGATCATTCCAAATATCACTCATGTCCATAAGCTTTCCTTTTCTATGACTTGTGGATGTTTTCTACACAGTAACCAACCGACGTGTGCGAAAAAGAATCCCCGATTCGAGTTATGTGGATCTGCATCTGTTTCTGAATATTTATGATGTACTCTATGATCACGAGACCATTCATATATATCGTTCTGAAGAGCCATTGTGTTAAATATCATTAAAATGATACGTAATGTTAGATTCGCTTTATAAGATCGATGACACCATAATCGATGAGCTCCAGCCGTTATACCCATTCCTAAATATAAAATTATTGTTTCAAAAGAACTAACCAACTAGTTTACTGAGAAATTAAAGTTAACAATTGATAATGTTTTTGTTAGATTAAAAAATAATAAGTTTGGTAAATATGAGTGACATCCAGATTCTTAAATAAAAGGCAATGGTTAGATTTAACTACTATTCAAATTTAATGTCATACTTAAAGGAATTTGAAATAATCTGTAGGAGTTATAATGGACAAATGATTGATTATAAACTAAAATTGATTCGATTTTCTAATTTTCTTACAATTTTCAAGTTTTTTTGCAAAGTTTAAAAATTCTTTGGATAAAATTAAATTTTTGACTGACCTGAAAGTATTTTGAATACAATGACTGCAACAATAGTTTTCATCTGAGCTTTGACTGCATACAAATATAATCCATAGATAGCTGATAAATGCAATATAGTCATCAAAAATATATTTCTCCAAACAATTTCAACCTTGTAAGGTTTGTTCACTGGTTTACTTGAATCCATTGAGTGGTTATTAAAGTTTTTCAAATTGATCGAATCTACATTTGGAGTCATTTTTGATATTTTGATTACAATCACAATCGAAATACTGCTTGAAATTTATGAATTTGAATTTGACACTCTGGGTATGCTGTTGAAAGTTGACAGACTTTTATCTCACAAAACAAAAGGAACTTTTCTCGAAAATATGTATAAGTATTGAATGAGGTTCTTATGACGCATAATATGATTCAAAGCAACAAATTTTTAATAATTGTATTGTTGTCGAAAGTAAGAATTTTGTTATTGGTACCACATTTTTCCTTATATGGAAAATTTTAGATGAACTAAAAGCAAATGTTGTTTTGATGGTGAGTCTGAACCTCAATTGGCGTGAAAATGTTTCGCTTTCACAACCTTACAACATTCAAATTGACTGAAATTTCCTCGATCTTAAATTATATGTGTAATAATACTTTTATAAATAATGTTAAACAAATAATAGAGGATGCTATTTAAATCAATTGTTTTTTCTATGATGAATTCTGTGAATCAATGCCTGAGTTTCCAATTTTTCAATGACTTGTGATTTTAAACTTTATTTAAGTAAATATTGTACAGACTTTAAAAACGAGGTGATTATGTACCCATATTTGTAAACTGCGAGCACATAAAAATGTTTCTTTTATTGAATTGAAGTTATGAATCACCTGAATCACAATCACCTGAAAATTTGAAAACATCTTAAACAATGATCCTACGTCTATTATACTTAACTGGTAAATATATAATATACTAAGTTAACCATATTATTAATCGCTATATATTTTACAACACAAATAACATTGTAGTGAATGCTATTTTTAAAACTAACAATACATCAGGATCTTACATAGTAAGTGCTTATAGTTTTAGGTTTTATACTTTGTAATAATGTAGAACTATTTCAATGTAAAATGTCATACATGTTCGCATTTGTTCAACTATTGTTACAAAATTTCTACCATTTAATAGAGTAAATATACAATTGAACCATAAAATACACCTTTTATTCAAATAGTCAATACTTTTAACATCAAATTATCTAAATCTAAAGTACTGTTTATACGCAACAAAGTGTTGATGTAGAGATTTTAGATCAAATAATAAGTAGTTTATTATATTATAAACACTGATCAATGCCTTATAATTGTTGTATAAAGTAATTATCGAATCAATATGAGTTCATAGATTATTTTATTAAAATTTTTTCTAGAGTTTCTGTAGTGCATATATTATATCAATTTTTAAAAAATAATTTCAATTAAGTAATTAGAATAAAAGCAAATAGATTTATACGTCATGTTCCAATAGACAAATAGCCGCTGGATTTCCAGTGAATGGCTTTCCATCACATGTAAACGCATCCGAAATATAAAGTGCAATAACAAGTTTGCTTCCATTATCCATTTTTCAAAATTATTGTTTGAAATAATGCAGAATGACTTAATTATTTGACTACAACTTTTTGAAAACTTCAATTCAAAATTGACTCTACCGCAATCAATTTTTATTGTTCATAAATCACTAAAAATTGAACGAATACTTTATTTAGTTTTAAAGATAATTTTGCATAACTGTAAGACTCATTAACTGACACTAATATTGAACATGCATTATATGCTGTCTATCTTCTTATAAGTTAAGAAATTTCTAAATATTAATGATTAGATAAATGACTGAAGTCATAAGCATTTTCTTAAAGCACATTAATACTAATGATTATCTTATCTTATTTTAAAAACCCATTAATTTTGAATAGCCTAATGAGTTACAAGTTAACCACACTATTATGAGTAGAATTCAAATATTTTAACCTTTTATATAACTCTGAAAATAACTTCATAAGCGAATAATAATTTGTTTAAAAGTTTCTTTAAAGAAAAAATAAGTTTACTTCAAATTATTTGAACCTAAACCACACAATACTCTTTCATAGCTTATTTATTGCAAATCTATTTTTTGTAATTTTGTTGCCAATATGTTTATTCTTGTACACTAAATGAAAAATTTGATTACGCTCCAGTTTGTAAGCAGTGAAACATCGAGATCACAAATCCATACATTAGTTGGATCCCGCTGTAAACCAATCGGGAATAATATTTCATTTGACATAATCCTATTCTTATAGATCGAGTAAGAGATAATGTATATGTAATGCTATTAAGGATTTCAAGTGAAACCATTAGAATCCATTTCGATACTTAATCTCAAAAGTAATGCTTAGATCAAGAAAAGCAAACAAAATCAATGTCTGAATACCATTGAAATGTATCCGGATTTATCGTTATGCTTTGGTTTGTATAACATTTTTTGTTTCAGGCTCTTTAAAGAGTTTTCGATTTGCCATCGCTTTAGAATGAGGACAGAACCTCAATCATAATGATCAATCTTTATTATGTACTAACAGAAATTGATCAAATCTATGCATTATTAGAAGCTTATCAAGTTTGACTTTACGACCAAATTTCAGATTCTTTTCTAAGCATTAGCTAATTTAGAAAATGTTTTGGATATGATTTGAATATGAAACTAAGTGAACTAATATTATTTCGCACTGAATCAAACATTTTGTGAGAACGTAAACATAAATAAATTCGCAAATATATTCAATAAAATTACTTTCAGACAAGGTTTTATCAAATATATCATTAGTCAATAAAATAATTAGTGTTTGATTTTAGGACTGCATCAATGTTTGATTTGTAATCACATGTAATATAAAATAAATATAAAATGAAAAGTTTTGTAATAATACGTTTCGTAGTTCAAAAGATATATATTCCGTATATTATACATAAAAATTGGTAAAACTTTATATAATTTCATTGCTTAAAAGCACAAAAAGTGCACATTATTTTAGACAAACAATCTTTTTGTATCTTTTTATTCGGAAAATAAAAATTGATGTTTACAGAAACAACATTTGGTTAAACAATAAGCACTAAACAAAGCGTACTATTCGGTCGCTGACTTTTCAATAAATCTGAAATGACTGCATTTTCGAGTTAATAATCTTTATTTATAGCTTTTGTATACTTGAAAACATTTCCTATAGTTGATTGCTTTCTATTAATTGCTTTATATGTGAAGCCACAACTCCTAGACTAATGTAGTCAAATACAGTACTTAAACATTATTCAAAGTTTCAAAACATAAATAAATGATTCTAAGCAATTTTATTCAATTGATTTTTACGTTAGTTTACTAATAATCACGATAATATTTGTGCGATCAGTTTATTATAGTAACTGACTTAAGTGTTTTTGTAAAAATTAGAAACCATAAATTTAAAAATAAAAATATTTGTCATATATTTCTGTTCAAACTTTTCAATCTATGGCTCAACTTTATTTATTTAAAACTTATTTATTTTCATAATTATTAGTGATCATTCTAACAAAAAAATGGAGCAAAGCCTAATTTTTCAAATTTTCATGCTTTTCAGTAATTTTTGATTAATTGACTGAAGTTTGCCGCAATGGTTCAGTTAAATAAAGTTGAACAAAATATTGGAAATGTGCTACGGAAAATATATTTGCTTTAATTTAATGAACTTTTTTCTGATAATTGTACGCTTTAGATAAAGCTTCAAAAATATAGTTCGTTGTACTTGTCATAAAACATTTTCTCCAATACTCACAGAACAATTGAAGTAAACAGTTGTTTCTATTAAAAGACTCAATCAATTAATTGTTTGGCCATATAGCAGGTGTCACTTTAAGGCTAACACACTCCAATCGTTCAATACTATCTATTCGTATTTAATTCAATATACTTCACTATTATTACTGAGTATACTGATCTCAAAATCCATAGTATGGACATCTAATCAATTAAATCAAAATAAGTAATGTTAAAAAAGAATGCACAAGCATACATGAACACAAAGTTATAGATTGCAATTTGTATTCTTTTTATCGTATTGTTTCAGAATCTAACTCAATTAAATTTGTTATATAAATAAGTTAAGGCGACGATAGCCAAACACCGTATCACATTTTGTAACAGGACTGACGAGTGAGTGAATGCGAGAGAGAGAGAGAGAGAGAGAGAGAGAGAGAGAGAGAGAGAGAGAGAGAGAGAGTAGGAGTCTGAGTTTTTATTCATATTGGGACAGGTATCATTTTCGAAAACTGTTTCAGAAAAAAATTTGTGAAACAAGTTTGTTTCCGCTTTCAACCAAATTCTAGAGAAATCCAATAGACTAGCAGTTATTAGTTTGGGTATTCTAAGCTATCGTACTCACATTGACATATGATATAGGGGTTTCACAGATAATTTCTCGATCATTTTGTTGCCACTACTTTCATTATATCTCTATTTTTATTATCGATCCACTGGCTACTTAATAAGGATTTGAAAGCGATATCTCTATGAAAAATAATAAAATGGGTTTTATACTCTTATTAGATCTTCAAAACAGGATTTTCGAAAATTTGTACTTTGAAACATCGAAGTGTAACCTTCATATATGCTAGCCTGTTCTGAAAAAGTTCAAATAAGTTATTGACATCTAATAGAATTAAATTATTCATTTTTTCTAAAAGATTTAGAAATATATTGCTACAATAGATTTTAGTAATGTTAACACATTTTACAGTTTCAAACTCAACTTTAATGTTGAAAACAGAGATCAACATTGTTTGTGAAGCGATATGTAAAAGACTAAACTGGAGCACAATGAAAAAATATGTACAGGTTGTTTTTTTAACAAAGTATATGGTTTTGTCTAATCAATGAATAAACAAGTACTTCAGCAATATTTGTGTGACAGAGACTTGTGTAAAAATCACATTAATCTTTATACAAAAAAAACTTAATAAACACTATTTTCATGTAAATGCGATAAATTAGATATCTAATACGTAATATTATTATCGAAATTGCGTTAATTTTTGAAACAAGATTTTACTTTTCTCGTGCCACTTGTAATTTACACTTATTTTTTAGCGCTAACTTATACGTATGTTCTTAGCTTTTAATTTCTGATCAGATTAGATACACAACTTTAAACGGATCATAATGTGCCAGGACTTAACAATTGAATCGAAAAAGAGAGCGATGCGTTATGTCTGTTGAATTGATTCGTAAAATCTTTTTTGATATCGCGTTCAACAATAAATAGATTTAATGGTTTCAGCCACATCTGTTTTCAAGTTATTTTAGCTTTAATTTAATATTTCTGTTTTGTATTTTAGTGTCCCTAAGAATGCATAATATTTATGAAAACGAGATCTCATCTAGTAGCAAATCTCGTGGAATCTCGAGATATCTCGCCTCGTCTCACGGGACGAGGTCAGTTTTTCATAAAATTAACAACAAATCGAGACGAAACGAGCTCGCAAAAACTTATTAAACTAATTTTTTTCACTACAAATAATAAATTGACTATATATTAAAATTACAATTTAAATGACGAATTCATGTCTGATAAGCAAAAATGAAATGATACGCATGCTTTCTAACTGAAATACTAACGCAAATCATAAACCCTAATCCCAAGATAAAGTTATAAGATTAAGATAAGAGTTCCCACAAAACGAGACTATATAAAATACAAAATTTGAAAAAAATCGAGACGAGATTGTATTAGACTGCATGAGACCAAGATGAAGTCAAGATTAACAATTTCAAAAATCTTCATGACTAATTCATAAGGCTTCATTCTTTAGTACGTACACGAAAAAGTCAAATTTTAGATACCTCTCTCTCGTATGAGCATTTGTACACAATATATAAAAATGAAATAGTACGTACGCATAGACTTTGACCCTTCCCCTCCCCATCCTCCAATAAATAATTTACATAATATTTGAGAGTAATCAGTTTTTATTGATTGCTTAACCAAAATTTAAGATCGTTTATAATATATACATTACTATTGCACTGATTATTAATTACTTCTACTTTTTGTTCTATGGCCAACCCTATTGTTGTTGTGACTACATTCTTATGTAATTTTCGATGACTATTGAAAGCCACTGTTGTACTACAATTTGGCCCGCAAGACATACACACCGTTCCGACAATTTGGTAATGTTTTGATAAATACTTATTGAATCAATTTAAACTACCCACTAATAATGTGTACGTACTTGTCTTGAAGATCCCTCCCCCTATATAGATGTACACTTTGAGCTAACCCCTTCCCCCTACGGCATAGTACGCACTTAAAGGATGAAGCCTGGCTTGTAAGAATGGAATCAAAATTTGAGCTCATTCACAAAAGTAAATACAGTTGTAGTCATTCAAATGGTTAATAATTTTAAATATGAGATTCAATTGACGAGAAAAATGGAAATTAAACACCAATCAATTTGATTATGCATTTTATTAATCAATTAATTGAAACATCAAAGCTTTACACAACTTCATAGCTTAATAATGAATATGAATAACATTTTTAACATTGAAGTGTTTGAAACAATGTTTTATTTGAATATAATTGAATAACTTTTTTAATTCCACCCATTGAAGGATATTATTTTGAATAAGTGCAGAGAAAATCAGCTTAAGAATTATGTTTATGTTTTATTTTAAAATATTCTTTTATTAGATTAATTTGGATCTCATTCTCCTTATTCTTATTAGTTACTGAGAAAATCCTTATGGAGTTTGCAGTCATTGTCAATAATAGATTGGTGCAAGTGCTGAGTGTCACGATGTCTTCTCAGATCAACTTTTCTCTGAAAAGCTCGTGGACAGAGTTCACACGCAAACGGTTTGAAGCCCGTATGTTTCCTCGAATGTGTTATTAAGTTTGAGGACTGACTGAATGCTTTTCCACAAACAACACATTTATGTGGTTTTTCTCCGGTATGTATGTATGTGTGTTTTTTCATGTCTGACTTCTGATGAAATCGTTTGCCTATTTGTTCAAACAATTCGATTAATCAGATGAAGGATTGATCAAATCAAGATTTCTTCAATATTTTTTTATTGATCTTACAAATTATTCAAGTAATACTCACCACAGAAAATGCAAGGATAAGGTCTTGTATCTGAGTGTATCAGCAAATGAGTTGAAAGGGTTGAGGATCTCTTAAAGACTTTACCGCATTGTTTGCAATCAAATGTGCGTTCAGTAGAGGCAACACTGCGATAAATACGATGACTGTTGCCATTGGTTTTACGAAATAAATTCATCGGTGATGAATAAAGTGATGAATTAGATGAAGAGCAAAAGCTATACATCGAGATCGTCGACGGCGGCAATGATTTTTTGGATAAGTTAATCGGTTCATCTGTCTTTGACTGTTGGCTGTGTTTGTTATGACTATTGTTATGACTATTTTTATTGTTATCGCGCTTCAAGTTTAGTATTGTCTCAATTGAGTAATCAGACATTTTTCTCTTTGGTGCCGGTCTTTGATTAGTGTCTTTTGTCGTCAAGTCTTTGTTTGAATTCAACAGATTTGGTGTATTTTCAAGTCGTGACGGACTTATGCTGATTGGCGGTGATTCACGTGTTAGGTGCAGATAGTTATATATATCTAGAATGAGTTTTCGAGTTGTATTTGTTAATAGTGATTAAATTACATTAATATCGATAAAAGAGTAGAAATTGCAGCAATAGTCAATAGTCTGTTGCGAAAAAGTATTCTATTAATGAGTGCATAAAAATAATATATTTATGAGCGGAAACGAAATTTTCTAATCAGTTAAATAGAATACAGATGTTTAAACAGACAACAAAAGTTAAAAAGGATATAGTTTTGGACTTTTCGTCTTTGATAAATCATCTTTGGTTAGGTTTAATCAGAAGGATATAATGAACTCAATTTGAAATCTATATGTTGGCTGATTATATTTAAAGTGAGCTATGATAATAGTTCTAAAAGTCATTTAATCCGAATTGTGTTCAATTCAATGCAATGATCAACAAATTTTCCATTAGTTCTCATTTTATTATATTGTTAGGATGGCTAATATTTTAACTGCTAGTCTGTTAAAAGCTTTTGATTTTCACAACCAAAATATTGCAACTCAAATAACACCTTATTTATAACTTTTTTTTTATCTATTTAAACACGTGTGCAGCATATGAAAGCTTTTGATTTACAAATAGTAAAACACGAGTTACAAAAATATGTTTTGCTTACGATTAATATCACATCGATTTGTGATTCACTCGAAATAAGGTTACGTTTAACTCGAATGAGTCAATCAAATACAAGGCCATTAATTAATTCTAAGTTAAAAGTATTGTTTGGAAGCTATATGCTTTGTAATATAGCTTAAGGTTTTACGTTTTGTAATATTTTAATTATTATTGATTTAAGGCCTTTAAAATATTCTCAAAATAAGTTTATTAGACTCAAGATTAAGTTTGAGCGAATCGATAGAGATGACTTTGGCACAAATATTCTTTTCAAAGCAAATCTAAAGCTAATTGACCTAAAGATAGAGAAGTAGCTGCATCATTTTTCGAATCAAAATGACTCGAGGTTTAACACAACAGAAGTGAATGGGCTTTTTGTAAAATCACAAATAAATAGTATTAATACTAGCGTAGAGTATCCCACAAATGATCGCTTCCCCCGATGTAACCCAAATATGAAAAGCGGAAAAAATGATTGCCTAGTGCGGTATAATAAGTGATGCACACATAGAGACTTGACTCACCTGTATTTGCAGCACAACTAATATGAGTCCCGTTCGAGTGAACCCAACTGTTATTGAGTGGCAAAGCATTGACACAGCAGTCATTGCGTCTAATGTTAGCAGCATTGGTCGCGTGCCACGTGCCACACGTACTACCAGTTGCAATCACAGGTGCGCGATTGCAGTCGTAATTATTATTACTAATGTATGGCATACTATAATGCGCTGAGGATAGTCTATGGTATGAAGAGGAGTGATTCTGGTCGCCATATGGCTGATGCTGCATACTCTCTCTCATTATAGACGATTGAGGAGATACTGATTGCTGTTGTTGTTGTTGTCTCTGATGCCTATTTTGAATGAATTGTTGTGATACCAGAGGTGGTGGCTGTGGAAGCAATTTCTTTCGACTAGCTTTCAATTCTTGACTATTTTCGATTTCATTGATTGTTCTAGATTTTAGGGCACATTCTGATTCATTCATTGAGTAGAGTCTCATATCTATTGTAATAAAAGTTATGAATAGATCAATTTTTTTGTTAAACATGTTCATTTTTTAGTGTTTAGTTTCTTCAATATTTTTTGGAAGCATCAAACAAACGCTTTATACAAATGAAACGGTTTCAGATTTTATATGCGTTTTAAGTTTATTGAGAAAATTGAAACTTTAAAATAATGAATGTCTTAAGTGATACTCGTAGATAAAGTGCAGCCTCTATTGAAGTATGAGATTTTGTTCCATATATACAACAATGGTTTTCAGAATATTTCTTTTCATTATGAGATATCGATTCTAATATTGCGAATTTGATACTTTTTCAGAATAAAGATTCATTCAAGTGTTTTTGATTAATGGATCATATCTGTTCAATAATTATCATGTGATTAATGTTTTTAAATGAATAACAAAAAGTTTTAATAGCTTCTAAATGATTTCATATAATTTGTAGACTAAAAACACAGATTAGAAAATATCTTGAAAATCATACCAAATCAATAGTCTTATGCAATCGGTTTACATAGAAATATGAAGGCAGAATTGCAACAAGCTCACTAAAATTGGAAAATGTTCAAAACATGTTTTTATTAATCTCACTGAAGGCAATCAGTTAACAGCCATATATGAGATTTAAAGTGTAGACTTATTTACCGAATAAATTTGTACGAATTTGCTTCTTGGAAGACAGCAAAGTAGCAAAACAAAAATTATCTAAAAATATATATTTAGCACTGAAATTGATGCAAGTTTTTCTACACTATCATGAAATGAATTTTTGTCAAAGTACAAAGAACTTAAGTGCGTTGAATAGGTTTCATGTATTAGTATGTGTTTTAGATTGAGAAGTCAACAGGTGTTCTTTCGAAAATTATTTTCTACTGCAACTACTGATTGTAAACCACAACAAAATAGCTACGGATTCTATCGGTTTAAAGCACGACTTCATATCATGCATAAGATATATGTACTATCTATCTATCTGTAAATACATACATACATATAAAGATATATAAATATATATCTTTATATGTATGTACTATATTTGTACAACTTTATCAAATAAGATTCAGTTAGTTTGCTTGCAATAAAGATTTCTTAAATCGATAAAGGCAATTAAAAGGGTTTAAGTTTTAAATTCAAATTTGAGCAGTTTTTAAAATTGAGTACCTCTACATAAGCATCATTTGCATGTGATTGAGAACACTGTTCATTCTGAATGGCATGTTTTGCATTAAATGCTCAATCATTCTGAGAATAAAATTTTCAAACTCACCAACAATTAAGGGATCAAATATTTTTCATAGAGTTAGCAAAGTTTTCAAAGTATAATATTATAATTGTTGTCATTAAAAAATGAAATAGATCAATTTGAAATAATAATGTAGATGATTAATAACTTTTTTATTCTACTTAAACGTGGGTATAATTAGGTGTTGGGGCGAATTTAGAATAAAACTTAGAAATAAATTTGAAATTTGTATCGTTAAAATAGGAAATTAATATCTTTGCTAGTGATAGAAATTGAGACAATGTGATTAATGATTTAATAAATCCCTCCTAAAGCCAATACGGAAACTCTAGATATACCTGACTTTGTCTAATCATTTATTCCTTAATACAGTTACAACTAGTACAATAAGTTATAATAAAACGGAGGCACCAAAGCGTCGCTTTTGATCATTTGATAAAACTGTGACTTTTTATCGCTTATTGTACTTTCTTCTCTCTTCATAAAAATCACATTCAATGACTTATATCTTAAGATCTATACATCTGTTAAAATTCACACCATTAACTTCATTTTTAGCCTTAATTTAATCTCTCGTCTACAATTTAGTTTGGATTTCAGTATTCTGTAACACTCAATGCTTTTCTTTACCGATCAATCCTTTATTTGCTACCTTTTTATCGTTTAGCTTAAGGTAAACAACTTGAAGATTGGGGCAATTCAAACAACATCTATTTTTGTGAATAAATGATAATAAAATTAAGACATCTGTTACATCGATTGCAATGTATCTGATATCCGGTCTTAAGAGCATTGAGTGCAATCTTACGAGTCCAGATTTATAGCATTTGCTTGAAGAAAAAATCGCTCTCTTATAAGTGCATCTCTCAAAATGATCAATTGAAGCTTCTTTCAGACTGAATCCTAAATTTTGAATAAATATTATTCTGGAAACATGAGTAGATGAAAATTTGAATTAAAAGTTTTCCAAGAGCGTTCGAGCGTTCACTCCATTCGAGATTAATATTTGTAAAAAATGATTAGATAACAGTTACACTATTCCCTTATGTACAATATTGTTTTAGCATTAAACCTAAAAAGTAAGGGCCAAATGTTCGATTGTTTGTGTGGTCACACAATTGTTTTCTTTATTCAGTTATGTTTGTATTTTGGATTTGTGATAATCAATAACACGGAGAAAAGTCAATGAGCAATATGAATGGATGAAAACTTCAATAGTATTACATGTCAATTGTTATTTAAGACTCGAGCTTTTATTATAATAATTATTATTTGTTCTCAATATAATGCATACATACAAAAAACTACGCAAACTATCAGTTGGGGAAATTCACATAAGAGTACAGTTCGAAAACTGACATATTATAGACACAAATAAGCAAACGATTGAGCGCATTGTGTATTGACTTTGGCCAATCGGACTATTGAACTAACAATACATTGTACGCACTACTCTCTTTAGTTACGGCACAAAAATAATTAGTATCTATGTCATGATTAATCATATTTGAAAATTTGAAAACTTTTATCAAATTAACATTGGAAAGTTTTGCAAATCAATTTTTGATCTGTTTCTCTAACTAATGAGTCTGATTTAGAAAAGCTGGCAGTTATTAAAACACAGCTTCATTGAGAGATTGTATTGTGTTAAGCGAGTTTCAGTTAGAACTCGATAGCGAAGCCTTATCTGTATTGGATTGCTATGGAGTATATCAAATGAAATCTATTTGCAGGTGAGATTTACGAAGCGTGACCTATGGGGTTATGAGTCATGCCCTTCGCATATATTCTGAAACTGTACCAGATATACAATACATAATTGGTGTTGATGTTAGGGTGGGATTCGGTCCTATTTGAGAGTTAAATTTGAAAACGTGTGCCGAACTCGTTATGTGTAACACTAATACGATAGTAATAGTGATTTTCTACTTTATTATTATTACTTATTGCTATAATGTTATATATGCATAACTTTTATAGCTATGAAACGCTTTATGACCAGAAGTGCGTAACGTAATTATTTGACTCCGAATAATATATAGATTATACTAAACTGAACCAAAAAAGTTTGCCAAACATTAAGTCAAAAAGTCAGGCATGCATTCGTTTAATCATTAATTGTGTGGCAGGTATGGCCTATACATTTAGAAAAGTTCTGATAGAGAGATGAACCAAATAGAATATAGCGATAGAAGAAACAAAGTTTAACTAACGTTCACATAATGCATATTAGCCGCTGCACATGTTACTTTATGCATAAAAAGCAGAATAGATAGTAATCATTATGCAATCAAACTGGAATATTCTGTTTTATTGAAGCAAGTTCTTAATTAATGACACAGGAAGGGCACACATAACTCTTTCAAATTAGTTAACTTTTGTTCTTTTAATTCATTCGAAGATTAGTTTGGAGGCAATTTTTACTCTTTTTTCGAATATCAACCAAAGCGCAATGTCTCAACATTTTAAAGAATAACGACTGAGAGAATAGTTACAAATTAATGAAATTGGATTCTTTTTAGTAAAAATTTAACTGAAATAATCGAAACTCTTATCGCTAGCGTTAGAAACAATAGAAATTTAGAATATTTAAAATTTAGAAACATATAAGACTTACCAACAGGTTCTTCATTATGAGTATTATTGATAAGATTGATATTATTACTGCTTTTAGTCGTAAAATTCTTGATTAGAAAAGATTTGGGCATCTTGTATCCACTTAAAGCTTATTAGGAGTATCTTCGATTTAGTCTATCAATACTTAATGTTTGTACTCTTCTTTTCAAATATTTAAAAATCAGAGATTACTTGAAAAAACTTTTCATAACTTTCTACTTCAGTATCAGAACTAACTCTGTGTCTCTTCTGCTTCAATTTAGAGAATGCAGTCGTGTTTTGCGGTATTATATCATAATTTTTTGTCTCGTGTAGTGCTTATGCCATAACCAAAAGCTGCAAAGCATTGATTGCGCCGCTAATACTCATAAAGAGGAGGAGCCCTTCGCATGATTGCGCACTATTCAGGATACGATTGGTTTGCACCATAGAAATCATTTAGTCAAAAGAGTCAGACAGACATACAGAGAGCAAACACAGTACGAGAGAAAGGAGAAAGAGGGAGACGAGGCAGATCTGAGAGAGAGAGAGAGAGAGAGAGAGAGAGAGAGAGAGAGAGAGAGAGAGAGAGAGAGAGAGAGAGAGAGCGGAGATGATCACTTCCAGCTTTGTTTAAGTGCACTGCCATCAATTGCATTAAAGATTATGATAGAGAGGGAGTGAGTCTTTCAGAGACAATGTAAGAATTTAGTGTTATGTTGAATATGAAATGCTGAAAATTAGTGCACATCTGATCCGTTCATTAATTATCGGTGCTTTTGTTTATGCGTTATTTTCCGTAGTTTAATAACATAAGCCAAAAGTTAATTTAATTAATAAAGAACTATACTTTGGCGCACAATTTTATTCTATAAATAAAAAGGAAAATATGTTTTGACCAGCTTTTGAGTAAACACGACTTTTTGTTAAAAATTAAAGTTATAAATAGAATTGCCAAGTATTTAAACAGACCGATAGATCATATTTTGTTAGGAAAATAGTTAATCACAGGCAAAACTATTTAATATTTACAATCAAATTGTAACTTGTATGAACTTTTAAAGTTTGACAACTTTTTTGTTGCAATCAATCTTTACATTAAAGTGAACGATTGTATAATTTTGTTTGTTATAAGAATGTCTTACTTTTTTCATTAAGTTTGCTATTAATATAATACAATTGAAAAGACTTTTGACCTCAAACAGAGTGGAATATAATTGAAAAAGATTTTTAAAAAACGCTCAATACTTCCTATTTTCATTGAAATGTCAGTTTTATATCATAACTTAATGTATTCACCTCTTCACGTCTTTTTGTAGTGTCTGTCGTTTGACTCGATGCGACATTTCTAATAATGTGATAGTCTTATGACTTTTTTCACGCTCAAAATAATTATTATAATTATAATGAACTGTCATCTCTTGACACCTGTATTACTAAATATTATTCCGAACAATATAAATACTATGAATAAGTGCCACATGTTTAACACATGAAACTATCAAATATGAATCACATGCTAACTGTTGCAATTTCTATGATATAATTCATGATAAAAGTATTCGTTTTCGATATAAAATAAAATCATAAAAGCGTAATGAATTTAGTTGTGTTTCTGGCGCTACTTAATTGATTAGTCAGTAGCCGCTCAATACAACTTTCAAATCAATTGAATTCTCTAGCGTTAGACCACTTATCAAAAAGATGATAAATTATTGTCATTTATTTAAAAATGTTGGTATCCATTCGGACAAAGTTTTGGAATAGATCAAAGCAAAGTTTTATTAAGCATAAAATGTATGTCCTTCTTCGTAATACAAAACATATTTACACAGTAATTGATGAAAAACTTATAAAACATTTGCAATTATTGGAAACATTTTTTTAAATGAAAAATAATTAAATAATAAACACTGGAAGATACATCAACTGAAATCATAGAATTGCGTAACATTTACTATTAATCGTATTTTATTGAACCTTATTTCCAACTGATTGTATAACAGCCAAATCGAAGAAACAGGTGTAAAAAGTTTTTTGAGATCCATTTTTACAGTTCAAAGTGAATCATTGAATAACAATGAATCAGAAAAGTTTTGTTTATATAGAAAAATGTTATGAAAACAGTTTATATTCTATTACCCATTAATAAAGTAATTATAAGGTACAATTGAAAAAAAAGGTTTTCCCGAAATTAACAATTAAGCGAGTCATTAATGTCTATCAAATATTAATTAGAATTTACACTACTTAGACTTCAAATTGACAGTTTTGAGATACCTCTCATTTTGTGACTTACGTGCAGACTGTATGACTGTATGATAGGGTGCCTATTAAGATCCTCAAACACTTGTTTACATGACAGCTTTTTTGAAAAACAAAGGAATACCCTGTATCAATCCAATCAAACAAAATCCTGGAAAAGCTCTTCGTTAAGAACTTATGCATAAATTTGCATCAGGATTTATTATCTCTCATTTCAAACTTTAATGGTTAACAAATTATAAGCTAAAAGATTAGGTCTCACTTTTGAGACGTGCGTCAGTGACTCTCTGTTCCAGACGATAAATTGTTAGCTATACTAAAGTTGAAATAATACTCTGGGTCACACGTTTTGCATTCATTTTTTAAGTTCAACATAATCCCAACAGTTCCCATAAATGTTTTGCCGTCCGAAGCGATATCGACTTTCATAAGATACAATTCCCAATTTCTAATCAATTCTGCTGAGATCAAAGGTCACAATTCTTATAAAAGTAATGATACGAATTGTATAGAAATGAAGTTATTATTAAGCTACGCTAAATTTGATAGATTATGACAAATTTTATGCTTAAAATTGAAACTCCATTAATTTTATTTTAAAATAATTTAGATATGATTTCGTCAAATACTGACAACATTGAAAATTTGTCATCAAATGGCACGAATAGCTCATCAGCGGAGCCACATCTCCAGGAATCAAAGTGCGTAAACCACAGGTCTGATATGAATGCAAATCCTGGAACTCCACCACCAAAGACTCACTTCGGAGACTCTTACCGTGAGTTAGTCGATGGCTGTAGTATTAATTCGCCAATTATTGTGATAACACCGCCAACACCACCAGCCAGTGAAGAGAAGCATTACTGTAAAGAAAAACGATTTGTTTTTCGTAACTCTAATAATTACTTATCGCATCAATTGTCACCTCCACCTCAGCTAAGGGCTATCGATGATTCTCAATTAGAGTAATAACCATAGAATTTAAGTTTATTAGGAAAAGTTGTTAATATAGAATGTCTCATAGCATTGTTGCGATCGTGCTCTACAAATGTAACGTTTCAGTTTAGACAGTCTTTAGCTGTATTATAACTAAATTTGATGTGGGCGCCAGACTAACAATTCTATTTGGCAGTTCATATAACGATGATTTTCACGATCATTCTGTAAATGAACTAATTTGTATCTTTATTTGATTCGCTAATTTAATTATTGTTTGAGTTGAATCAAAAATTGACTTCGATACTGAACAACAATTTGTTTCATATGTTCTCAACTGAATCAATGTCTATGAAAGTGGTTTTGATTGCTAACCTTTAAAAATTTGATAGCTTACTAACTTACAATTTCTAAAATGATTTCAATATTTGTATTTAAAAATAGTTTCTGAAACTCGCACAAAAATATGATAATTGATTGTGATTTAAGATTTGTACTTTTTCCTAGCTTTTTATGAACAAAATAGTTTTTATTCATCAGTTTTAATACTCATAATAAAGAACAGAATAGAATAAATAAATCCAAAATTTTGAATAGAATGAGAGCAAAGCTATTGAATGCCGTCAAATAATTAATACGTTACGGGACTAAAATAAAAAGTAAAAGCATTCTATCTATTGTAATACAATTATTGACAGGTGAGCAAATGGCAAAAGTCGTGGCAGTTATAAAACATTTTTAGTTGACTTTTTTGTGTACAGCTTTTGACGGAAATGGGGTTAATCTGAATGACATGCGATTCGGGCATAAAAACATAAAACATTTCCAGAGATATCCATATCTACTATAAAAATCTACAGTAAAACCTTTTCACCAGATAACAGACGTTTGATTATTTATGGATTTACTCAATACTAGGATAAAAGAAGTACTTTTTCTCATGTTTACAAAAACATTTTAATTTATTCTTTTAGCTTTTTTTCGTGGTAATCACTTTCAATTGTGGAGATGTCATACTCGAGATACAGAAAATGATTGCAATCAAACATTTTAAGTTAAAACACACTTAAAAGACTCGAGTTTCAAACTGATTTTGGGTTTTCTTAAGATGTTCGGTTCTTTATAAATATTTGTAGAGATTTTAATTTCTTTTTGCTTATTCAAGTGTTTGGCATATCGAGTATTGAGCGGAAACAATAAAAACTGCCACATCCACTGCTACATGAAAATGTGAAGTTAATATAAATTGATTGCAACTTTAAAATAAAGTTGTTTATATGGTGCGATCATGTGCCAGAAGTGAAATGTATGAAAAATAGCGATAATAAAGTTTGCGTAGATATATATTTGTTAAGAATAGTAGAATTTAGCGTAAAACTCTAATGAGAGTGAAGAGCAATGAGCCATTCAGACATATGCTCCCTATGAGTGTCTTTGCCATGAGGCTGTAAGGCGAGCTATAACAGTTGCGTAGCCCTACTAGTAATTTATTGCTATTCAATATTTGAATCATAAGTCAATAATAGGTTTGGGTTTTTGCTTGTTTCCACGTAATAATACTTTTCTTGAGAAATCACAATAACAGGAGTTCCTCTGAATAGTTGCTCTAAATGTGTGCAAATGTAGTATAAACGCTAGTCTTTAGTTATAGGCAAACCGATAGTACAAAATTCAAATGTTCACCTAAATTTCAATCATATTCTCATTGTACGTTAATCAGCAAATTCGTATGTTTACACGATTAATTAAAGCAGTGAGCTTAAAATATAATTAAAGCTAACAACAGATCAATCAAATGAAGGAAAACTAAACAAAAACTAGTCATATTCGATAAGTTTTATTCTATAAGGTCGCAAATATTAAAGTGATTGTATGTTAAATAGGCGCGAAAGGCTCTACTTCACTTATGCTTTTATTGTCCGACTGTACATAAAGCACTTTCTAGATGTTTCAACTCATTTGTACATGAGATGCTACTTTTAATCACTCAAGTTAATCATCGCTTTAAAGTTGAAAAAGTATTGTTTGAAGAAAAAAGTTCACTTTAAACGTATTCAAAAGGTGTAACTATTTTTGACGTTTTATTGATCGCAAAAATTAAAACTGGATTATAGATTTTGAGTTGGACTTAACTGAGACAAATATAGATAAAGTGTTTTATAGTAAATGATATAAGACTAAAAGAAAATATGCTTGTTTGTTACGCCACTTCATATATGCCATTTCTATTGATGAATCGCTTGACTGGTGGGGCAACTAATTTATATACGACCAAAATTATTGCCTAACAAAAGTCTCCTCATTTTATCCCAATATCTATCAGTACAGTATTTACAAATGCAATTTCTCTATCCCTCCAAAAAAGCCTAAAACCAAACCTCAATAATACTTACATAATATAATATAATCTGTTAGGAAGAGGGCGCGTGTCATTCATGCATTTTGAGCGCACGTGTCACGGGTCACACTTAAGTGCGTGCATTCATTGCAATGATATATGAAATGAACAGACACTTAATAGCTTTTGACCTGATATATAAACTTATGTATTTTTAAAACAATATGCATTTGACATATGGCGTCCCAATAGTTATTAACACTACTTCGGTCTTTGTATCTTTTTTGTTGCTCTCACCTCAAATTTGATTCATCATTTTTTGCACTTTCACTGATTTTACGTATCTGTTATTTTGACCTTAACCCTAACAGTAAAATCTCGACTACAATCTGTTGAGACGTTTTTTCAGGAAAAAATCTTTTCCAAAAATCTGTGTTCTCTTGGCTTAGGGCTAAAAAGAAAGGTTACGCTTGAGTTACACTTTCTTTATGGCCTGTAATTTAAGAGAAAGTAGTTCCCGTAAAACTAATTCGCTGTTTTTATTCAAACTCAGAAACAAAAATAAGGATATTTTCAAACAGAAAGGCATACAATAAGTGTTGTTCTTTCAAGAGGCTTTTCGTAACAAATTCCGTGATTCGTTGTTGAAATTAGATCGAATCTTCGCATTTTTCTTCCGACTTTCAACAAATCTTCACTCATTTCAGACTGATATGAAGCTAATGATTTTTGAATAATCGATTACAGTCGTAATGAGCTGAGTCCGAAAATAACTTGGAACAAAATTTGCAAAAAGATGGAGTCTCTTTTTATAAAAGCTAGCTTCACTTCTCGATAGACATATCGTAGGCGTATATATACTCTGTTGATTTCGGTGTTAAAAACCGAATCGAATTAGTCTATCTATTTACGAACTTAGTCATATAAATGATTTGAAGCTAAGTAATTTTCATTTCATTTTGCGCTCTCCCATATGTTTTGACGTAAATACTTAAACTTAGTCTGACTCGTCGAACTCTCTCCTCTCTCCTGTTCAGGTGCAGTTCGAATCATACGCTAGTCTTGGATGCAGTAAGGTTTGAAAGATTGTTAAATAGTAATTGCAGTGAACGCGTGCCAATCGCTGATTCAAAGTTTTCGATTAACGCATCATTGAATCCATGCATTTAATAGCTAATAGCAGAGCATTATAGTTATTTTCATTATTTTAAATGTTCAGTTATCGTTTGCCAGATGACACTCAATTTTTCGATTCAGGCTAAAATCACTTTCATTAGGGATTTCACTTTTCATGCATTGACTCATTTTTTATGGCGAGATGCCATCAATGTAAATCATCACTATTTTTACTGTTCAAACATACAGTTAATATCTGTTCGACTGGTCACGTCCACTATGTTTCCTATTTTGGCCAACAAATTTGCAGTCCTATTTCAAAAGAAGAAACATTTTTCGATTTGAACTTGTTAATTCTGAAAAACCATATTTCGTTAGTAATGAATCATCCCATGGTTCTATGAACGGAATCGACAAATTTCGAATGATCAATTTTTCTATAGCGATCCATGTGCACTGAAAGCTCAATCAAATATTTAAATAATGTTCTAATAACACTTCCTATGATCATTCAATAAGGAACTGACTGCGAGTTGATCTCTGGCGCCACTCGCAATAGATTTTGTTATAGGATTGATTCTCACATCAATCGTTAACAATGATTGCGATAATCAGAATTAGCATAAAAAGAGAAGATATAATTATGATAACTGCATATTGTTCTTGTATTAGTCAGAATATAGTATGTCTTAATTTCCATAATATCCAATGCAAGAGTGTGTTTCAACATAAGCGAGTGTTTAACAGTTTTTTAGTCAAGTTTTTTGATGAATTCGGCGCCAGAACTACAGGAAATTAAGTTAAATAACTAATACATTGTTGACTTTTGCCTAATTTTTCGACGTGTTTTTTATTAACAACTGTTTTATGCGATGTTTGCATATGATTTACCGAATAATAAGGATGAGACTGTGCGGAAATTAGATATGAAAGTCTCACTAAAGACTTTAAATCAAATACTTATTATTAGTTTCATTGTTATTAAGTAGAAGACCAACAAAAAGCCCGAATAAACTGTATATATAGTTTTATGGGATTTCCGAAAGTCAAACTGAGCTAACATTCTATATAACCTCGAGTTGAACGTGAAAGATAAACTTTACTTTTCTTTTGTGTAAACAATCTTTTCATTATAAAAGTGATACTTTTCTCATAAATTTAAGTAATCACTCAATGGCTTCATTTAATTGATTCATTTATCTTCTAAGAAGTTTCTCAAATTTCTTACAAAGCATTTCATTGGAGTATTTATAGTTTGCATTAATTAATGCATCAAAATTAATAAACTGTTAGAAACGATGAGGTTTAAGTGAATGCTTACTTTTTACTCAAAAATAGCTTTTTATTTAACTCAAGTAAAATCTTATGCCTGAAAAATAGGTAAAATTTGAAGTTCTTCAAACATAATTTTTCAAATTATTAATATTTAATAACTTATTAGAGTATAATATATTTTTATTCCATAATAAAGTGCACTCTCACTAATGATATCACATTATTCACAATTGATGGACACAAAAACTTTTTTCCTATCTCTCTCTCTCTCTCTCTCTCTCTCTCTCTCCCTATGTGTTGTTTTTCTATTAAAAGGCTTCTACAACAGAACATCGACTCTGTTTTAATTCTCAATAGAGTGAGTGTGCTTTTCATCAAATGTGTCAACTATTATGCAATTGAAGTGCACGCAAATGTCGAGTTCAGACTTATTCTGTGATCCATTTTCTTTTTGGATGAAGAGCTAAATAGTGCTATAGTCACGAGTAATAGTTGCAAAAGCGAAACACTGTAATAAATAGTCATGGATTTCAGTACAATAGGGAATGTGGTAGAGGATAAAAACGCTTGTAGAATGTTGCAAACTTTGTCGCACATTTTGTTGCAAATTTTGTTCCGATCCCGTACAAACTGAACAATCAAATTAAAAGCATTATCGTATTGACAAATTGTATATTTACGTTAATTATAGATAACAATCATTTTTATATCTATATTGTTTTGATTGTTTGAAAGCTTACTCGATTAAATTGACTTCTCAAAGCTTTTCATGTAAATGATTGCTAATTTATTACTTCATTTAAATAAACGTTGGACTTCGAGTATAATCGCATCATTAACATAAATCATTTGTTTTCTTTGAGTTATTGATAAAAAAGATAGATTTAGAAACAAATTTGCGTGCAAATATTTATAGCATTATTCAGTCAAAATTTGCAAAAGTTTATTCCGAAACTATTTGCCGATTAGAGAGAAGAAGAAAAAAGTATTTAGTGGCGATGCTAACCATTAGTATTATGAGAGCTGCAGTGGATGTAAAGCACAAAATAGGAAACGATACACTATATAGTTGTTTTTGGGGCATTAATTCACTTGTGGCATAGTGTGCAACACTATATAAACGAGATAAGGCTTTACTTGTCGTGAAAAACATGGGCGGATTCACTCGTTTTACTATTAATTATTAATTATTGTATTTTCACAAATGAAACGCCAACTCGAGAGAAAGTCAGTTAGTGTACACCAGAAAGAATTAGGATAACAGTGATGAGAGTGAGGCAAGGATAGACAATAGCTCTCACTTCGTATCAGGGTTTCATTATTTTATTTATCTAACAGAACAGCGGCGTATAACTGAAATAAACGCCACTCATTAACCCATCCATTTACGAGTAAAAATGCTTTGCAAATATATCATACAAATCAGTGCACAGCTAAACATTTTCACACATTTTCAAATTAATCACAATAAAAGGATAAATTTAGAGTTTTGATGAGGTTGTAGGGATAGCTGCAATGACTATCTACGTCACTGATAATTGTCAACATATCAGTTACAATTCTCGGAAATCGTGATACACACGAATGAAAAGCATAACATTTGATATTGAATCATACATTTAATAATGAATGTGCAAAATTAGTGCTAAAAATACAAGTAATTGAAAGTGAATGCTAGCGTGAATCCAGCTTTTAATGCAGAGCATATTTCGAATGCTAAGCAAATGTAATTGTGAAAAGTCTCGCTAATTCCTATCCATTTAATTAAAAACATGATATATTTCTGGTTTCTATTGTATAATTTATGTTTGTTCAGTCAATTCTGTTCACTATTTCTAGTTTTATTCTAACAATTAAGTTTTTCTTTTCAATCTAACAACAATCATTTTACTTGTTAAAACTTCAAGAATAGCTGATAGGCTGTAGACAACATGCTTAATTAGTATCTTTGACGTAGAGTCTGGTTATCAGTGAGAAAAGCAAATGAACAATTAGAACAATATGAGCAAAGAAAAAAACATTAATCCTGATCAACAATTTATGATATGTTATTAAACCCTAAGTCGTGAAAAATATTAAACGCAAGATTAAAAGAAACATTAAACTAACATCAATAATACTTAAAATAGATAGGAATAAGCTTTTATGAATCATATCGAGTTATTAACTGATCATAAGAATAGCAATACAAAAGGTATCATTAAGTAGTTTTACTGTTACTTTTATTATGCATATTTCTCTATCTTAATAAATCTTCGGTAATGTTAAATTTTATTTTATGCTATATTCCGGTTTTAATAGCGATTTATTTTCTTTTCGTAATGCACTTTGTTTTTTAGACACTGACTTATTTCAAAGAAAAAACAGAACTTCTAAAAAACTTTCTCATATTATTCAGTCATAAATATAATCGTTATAAACTTTTTTATTGTGATTATTATTGTTTTTCTGTTAATGCCTTTCATCGTTGAGCCGATTGGGAATGAGATTTTTATTTAAATATCCGTTTTATTGCCATTTCAATTCGACGCACATATGAAATGGCATTAAATCAAAATAATGTTTTAATTTGAATGCATTTCAGTCATGCAATATCGATATCCAATTTTTTCTGAATAATCTTTTTGCAAACTTAATTAGAATCAAATTTTTTAAAAATTTCAAGTAAAACTTAATCAAAGTTAACAAATTAGTGTTTAAGATTAATGCCCCAATTTGTCATTATTTATTCGTTGTTTTTCTTATTTGACTTAAGATGTATGATTTTATTGTCAAATTGAAGCTTTAAGAAATGTGATTCCATCATAGTGAAAGAGCTCATAGTTCCTAACAGTCAATAGGCAATTAAGTTCTCATCAATTGGTGACAATCGAAGCAGGGAAAACAATCAAACAAAGTTAGAAGAATATAAGCTAGACAATGGAAACAGTAAAACATGTAAACCATTGCAATAATGATTGGAGTGATATTTGAAAATAAGAGTGCCAACTCTCTCAGACAGTCAATACTGAAATTTCAGAACAGACTTAAACTTTCCCATAGAATAAATTAAAAGTTAAACTTAAGCGTTGGTTTCGCATTAGGTCTCGTTAGTTTTTTCAATTCCGGTATTCATTCTTTCATTGATTGACTTTTCTTCGAATGGAGTTCGACTCAATTCTGTCGTGAGATTTCTTTAACTATGAAACAAACGGTTAATGATTTGGTTTGCACGCAGTTTTCACTATCTTTCTCTTCGTACCTGTCATGGTATAGCAGACAAAATACAATGAGTTTTCATTATTCTATACTATCCGTACAACTAGTATTGCTTTTTTCTAGCACTTAATGTGAAACTTAATCATTTATCAATAAAATCTAAATAATGCTCTCCAGTTCAAAACCATTGTCGAGAGTTTTGTGTTTAGCGTTTCAGGCAGTCAGTCAATGAGCTCTCGAAATAACAGTTTATGTTGTGTGAGTATTATTATGTTATACAATCTGAGTATGTGTTCAAAATTTCCTTATAATTTACTTATTTTATAATATATTTGAACCTCAATACTCAATATTTTGAAGGCAACCACAAGAGCGATAATATTTGGCAACTTTTTCAATGGATCTGATTCACATGATTTTGTTTGATTTATTAAAATGGCTTGCTAAAAATCTAATAAAATGATTTTAACGAACGACGCAAAGATTGTTTTTTGCCTGATTCGAGTGATTCCAATGAATACTATTTAACAAAGAATGCTTTAAAACTTGAAGTCTCGGCTTATATCTTTGCGCAGCAAGAGATTGAGAGGTTATGTTAAATCTATCCACATTTTTGTAACTTGAAGTTAGTTTGACTGAGAGAACATTTTTTAACATAAAATAAATGAACAGGTAAACACTGCATTTATAAGACTAAAGTGTTGAACAAAACTATAATAAATTAGTTTAGCTCTCGGTTAGTTATATGAGAATCGAGTTTAAAAATCTGAATCTTAATAGACGTTAGCATTACTGCCAGTGTTACGCTTCGACTATTTCTAAATAATTCTCTATTTTTCACAGAAAATTTACCCTTTCAAGTAAGATTATCTTGAGAATCTCGTTTTTTACTTTTATGTTTGAATAAATTTTGAATGTTCAAGGTTTTTACACATTTAGAATAATAAGTTTAGCTTGATTGAAAGAAAATATTTTTGAGTAAGATCTTCATACATTTACAATTGTTTTGAAAGTTATTGAAAAGTGTAAATTTTGACTCAATACTTTTGATCTGATGTTCGACAAAGCGATGGAACTAATATACCTTGAAGGGTTGGATATTATATCACTAGTTATAGCAATTGAGTGCATTTCTGATATATTGCTGTCCAATCGGAGAGTTAACATCTTTTGAGTTCCCACGCAGTGAACAAAAGAGAATTGAAGTGAGACCACAGACTAAAACAAGAAATTTGCTCAAAACTGTGTGAAAATCATATTAAACGTTATACAACGGAGGCTTTCATATTACTTACTGACCAACAAAACAATATGTTATGCTTTTCATATTTTTACACGTTTTGACTCAATATTTTATATGATTATAGGGTTATATATGATTCTAGTTATGATTCGATTTTCGCTTCAAGATCCACATCGTTTTATTAGACCAGTAGTAAGATTTATATTTGTTTCAAATTTTAATCTTCAAAAACCTTATGTCATCAATCCATAACTTCATTTTTAAGCCCATGTCGACAATTTTTTGAATCTTGCATTTTACTAGCATAATTCGAGCCCATCCAGAAATAACATAAAAACATTTGACTAAACCTTCAAATGAGATAATTTGAACGCAAGTGAACTTGACAAAATTGAAATTCAATTTATTTGGATAGATTGGTATAAAATTGTCTCAGTATAGGATTTAATAATGAGATAAATTAATATTTGAATACATTACTCACTTTAATTTATTATAATGTGAAATGAAATTTAAATAATAAATGACTGATATTGAAGCACCTATTCTTATCAAAACTTTTTATAGCAGACAAATGTAAGAATAGAATTATCATAAGAATGGGTAGAAATACTTTGCGAGTGTTTCCTCTAAAATATTTCATTGAGAGCATGAGATACGTATATTGACGATTCGTCAATTCAAAGATTAGGTTTTATGTATTTATTACAGAGAATAAACTTTATTGTAATGAATAAAATTTGAAAACTTCTTGTCATCATTTATCATGAGAATAGTTAATGATTGTGAAAAAATAATTTTATTGGGAAGCGAATAATCTCAAAGGTTATTGTATGCAAACGAGGAACAATTCTTTGTACCTCAAACAAAATTCTTTGTTTGTGCTGTAAAACTCTTAATGGTTTGAATACAAAATTTATTTTATAGAACTTGTAAAACTAATGATTTGTGTATTTTGTCCTAAATATGTCGTGATATATAGTAATATGAAGTTTTGTTTATTTTGCTTTTATTTTATAATTCATATAAGATTATAGCTAAATTCATTATTAATATTGAAATACCAAATTTGATTCCTAATAATAATATTGATTGAGTATTGTCTACATTTTAATGATTTGCAAAAATTTCAATCTCAAACACTAAATCATTTTTCAATCAAATCTGACTAGAATTTATTCATTCATTCTACTTGATTATTCTCTTCTGAAAGATAATAGATTATGAGTCGATACACTTTTTTCTGTCATCAGTTATTTTTAATCGATTTTGTTGTTCCTGCGCCTACTGTATGCAAATGCTATGCGAGTATTTTCTCTATTTTATTGGCCAAAATCAAGTTTAGTCAACAATTGAGAGTTGAGAATATTGATTGAAGACAGATAGCGGTGTGTTTTGTATACTAAAACTTACTGAATAAAAGTTGTGGTGCTTTGATGTGACCGTCTCTGTTATACAACAGTAATTATTATTATTACGCACACAATACAGTTCGGGCATTGGAATAGATTCCGAAAAAGTATTGTTCAATATTATATCAGAAGTTATTATAGGGATAAACTTGACCAGATATCGATATCCACTCATTCTATTAATACTTTCAATGCTTCTCTGCTTCAGTTGAAAAAAGTAAATGCAAGATTAATGTAAAAAACAAACTGATCATAAGTACACGTTCGAGGATTCTACAGAACAAGCTATCATTTATAACAAACTACAATTGCATTTTTTGTAAGATTTTTTTTAAATAATGGAGCAAGCTTTACTGTGACACTGAAAAAACAAATCAGATATATTTGAAATTACAGTTAATTAAGATGATTTTTTCGTTCAGAATGTATCAATCGAAAATCTAGTCAAACTTGAAGGTTTTTTGCATTCTATTAATAAAGCTTCAATTAATTAGAAAAATCTATTATTGGCTCGAAGCGGAAGAATATGCAAAGTTGAAGAATGAGGAAAAGAAAAAACATGTTTATTAGCAATTATTGCGATCGTAGAAACTAAACTATAACAAAAATGCGTTTTCGGTCTGATTTGGTACTGTTCAATTAATACCATTTGACTCTAGCATAAAATGTTTTATTTACCTGTACGAAAGAAATCAGTATGAACTCAAGACAATTCGATGCACTTTTAATACCAATAGCAACCAAAACATTGGTGAGAACTAAAGCAATCTGTGGTGAAGAAAAAGAAATTATGCAATAAATCGCAATTATTATGACTATAATTATTTTTTTGTAGTGACAGCGAATAATCATTACTAATATTTTTTAGTATGTGCGAAATCCCCTCTAAATAAAGGAGACAATAGGTATATCACAGGTGCTCGACTTTTTTCTATACGTAAATAAGGAAAAGCCGATATTTTAGTCATTTCTAAACCACGTTCTCAGCCTTTTTGTTATGTCAAGTGCACTCTATCAACCATTCATTTCTTATCCACAGTGACCTAACGATCGGTTCTGATAATTATTTTTATCAGAAATAAACTGTCAAAAATTCGTGTTCTTCAGGCAAATGTCTGAGATGGTTTTCAAAGATAGAAACAGATATTTTATATTAAAGCATTTACATGAATCAATCGGAGTGGATTACAAAATTGAAGTTTTATATTCAGTTTCTACAAAATGAATAACATCCTCAACAGACAGACAATCATTTTTTCAAATTAAAGTAAATGCTCTTAAGTATGATTGTTATAATGAAAGATAAGAGTTTCTAAGCTGAAAATAGCACAACAACATTAATCGATAACAATTCTATTAGGACAATTCTGAACTCAACTTACAAGTGATGGACTTTAGATGAATACTGATATTGAAACTAAAAATTCACTTCTCAATAACAAGTGAATGGGTAATGTATTACCTTATTAGTACACTATTAGTTCATTATTTACTTGAAACAAATAATGATGAAGCTTGTTTCATCACTTGCCTGAGCTTGATCACTATTTTTCTAATAAAAGGTCATTAGAGTTGATCGAATTTTCATGATTTATAATTATTAGCTAAATAAGACGCAAAACAACAAAAACATTAAAATAATATAGTGATTCAGTTTACTGAAGATATATATGAAAACTTTTATTATTATTGTTATTACAATTGTCATTATGGGCTTGAATACTGCAAAAGTACTGGTCTGTTTTTTGAACTTTTCCAGTAAATGATCATTTAGTTATAGATTTGCAACAATTTGTGAATATTATATCTGTTTTATACACAATATGTACTCCATATTTCACATACTTTTTCGTATGTCATATTCAGTGATTATAACAGATATTAAGCTATGGGACAGAATATGAATATTACATTAATATTAATTGAGATTTTATTCTGTATACTATGGTTTTGTATTATGTTGGTTTCTGTTTTATCTTCATTCTAAGGCAATTTTACCGTATATAAATTATATATATTGTTGATGGCATGCTAAGAATTATGATATAATCTTTTTCAAAAATTTGATTAGAACTGCTTTAGCTTCTTAACTCTGTATGATTTATGTAAAAATGCAAATTCAAATGTATTTCTAATTTTCTTAAAGTTCATCTTTTTGGTCAAGCATTTTCTAAGTTTTGATATTTGTGTTTCTAATTTATTTGAAAAATTTGCCTAGCTAATTTGATCAGTGGAAAAATTCAGTGCTTGCAAACAGCTTTGTTGCATAAGACAGAGTATACAAGATTTGAACAAAATGAATGTATATCCGGAATTTAGTTTAGTTTTTTTTATTAAATATTTGAAAATGAATCTATACAATTTTGAATACTTAATCAAATAGGTTATCCCAGAAAACATCGCGAAATAAAAAACTTAGGAAAGTTATTCTTTTTATCATTAAATAAAATTTTTCTATTACGAAATTTATTATTTTTTGTATTAATCATTAGAAAAGATAAGTGAAAACTTGAAGAATTCAATAAAAGAAAAATTTCTCACAATAAAAGCATTTATTTGAAGGACTTTTCCTTAAATGATTTTGAATTGTTTTTCTATTTTTAAGAAGTGTGACATAGTGAATACCGTTTTAATTCATTTTCATAATGATTGTCATATTTTAGAATTTATTGTCGCACTTCTCTACACATCTATCATGTCATCAATTTTCTATCGAAAAGTTTAAATATATTTTGATTATTCTTTTCACGCAAGTTCTCAGCTCCATAAAACAATTATTGATTGAAAACAGCAAAATTCAAGTTTTAATCTATTTTTGTCAATATCTTTTAATTAAATTTCATCACAAAGATTATTATGAATAATTTATAAATTTTAGTCATTTATTACAAACTCATTAATATTTAAGTTTTATCGCTATACTTGATATCATATATTCTCAAGTTTGGCTGCATCGAAAATTATCGAAATTCTGTCCACTGCAGTTTTATTATCAAAGCTATTCAATTAAGATCTGATCCAATGTGTGTCTCAATCAAAACAATCAAATGAACAGAACAGGTTTGTCCGCATCCAGACGCTGTGATTCATAGCAGATATTTGTAGAAAATTTTAGAGGAATTTGTCGCCGGACAAAACCGAATCAATAAACAGAGTTTTGATTATTTAATGCGTAGAAATTATTGTTATCACGTCTTGTGAAGCAAATAATCGAAATTTGGTATTTTTGGTCAGTTCCTATCACACTTTCAATCGACTTTTTCCTACAGTAAAACTTACTTAAGTATTATAACAGTTAATAAAATAAAAATAAATCTAAAATTAGTACTAAGACAATTAAAATATTTAAATAATTATCATCTCGCCAAATTTTGATCCACGTTTTTCTGTTGATTTTACAAAGTTTATAATTTTGCTGTTAATCAATAACGTTTTAATATTTGGCTTCTATTGTATTTGGTATAACTCAAAGCTAATACATCTTAAGAGATCATATTTTGCTGAGACAAATAACAAATTGTTTCACATCAATCACAAAACTGTAGCAGAAAAAAATTATTTATCTTTGTATTTTGTAACAAAACAAAACAAAAAGAAAGTAATTCTGACATTTCTAGAGAAAGAAATGCTTATAAATAAAACATTAGTTGGAGAATAGGTTTCTCTTCATTGCGGAATAAGAGAAAGTGTGTCATCAATTATATTCTAGACCTTATAGTATCTGAATTATGCTTATTTACATAAATTCTTAATTCAAAGTTTACTTTCAAAGGTTAAAATTTGATTTTGTTTTTGTTAGTCATTTGATTATTAATTTTGTAAACCAATAATTTGTCTCTCAATGATAATAACCTATGAAAAGATTGTGTATTGTGTAAGAATCCCATTATTTAAAGCTTTGCTTTGTTGCTAGTAATTATGAAATAATAATTAAGTGTCATTTTTAGAGATCTCACATGTTTTATCTTCAATTATATGACGTGTTGACATCACAAAAAATCACATGAATGTTCACATGCAAAATGACTGATTGTTTAAAAAGAACAGATAGAGTATGTGTAAAAAGTGCATCAACTTTTCTTTCACTAATAACACTTGTGTGCAATTAATGCTTTCAATCAATTTCTCTCTATTAAATGAGAAAATCTTACAAAGCATATGATTATACACTTCATGACAATATCTCAAATAACTATTAAAAGAAAATCTGTCTTCATTTGTAAATGTGTTTCATTCAAGAAAAATGCTCTAAACGTTGTTAGAACCAATATGCTTTACATATTAATTTATTACTTCCTAGCTGAAAGTTTTCAAACTAGAAACTGATTGCTTTCAGGTAGAAGAGAAGCACAATTTGAAAAGTTTAGATTCTCATCTGCTCAGGTCCAATGCGATCGCATTGCAGTGAAGAGTCTTTTAGGGTACAATTTTTCTAAAGTAAAAAATAAATGAATACAATAAAATCGTTTCCGTTTTTATCATTTTGGCCAATAAATTTGGTTATGATGACTTTAATTTTATACTGTATATGAGTAAATTAATATTTTTTGGATGTGCTCAACATGTGGCAATAATATTTGATCCTCGTTCGTGAAATAAATATTTTATTCGTTATTTTATTAGAAATGAATTTGTATTAATTTGAAAATATTTGTTACTTTAATTGAAAAGATGTAATGGTTTAGTAGATTAATTAACTCAGGTTAAGCATTGGTTGTGCTATATGTGACACATTGGCTGCTGACTAGAGATAGTGAAAGGAATGCAAAGCGTTTAGCCCAATGCCGTAATAACGATGGCTCAGACTGACGTTATTCACAAAAGCACAAGAGTTTTAGCGGATGCGCAAAAATAAAACACTCTCATGTGTCGTATACTCTGTGCTTATGTTATGGCTGCAAAACTTTCGAATTATATAATCGCTCATTGGCTGATACTGTCTGCTCAGGCCCAGAAGTCCAACTGAACGCTGTAATCATTATGATAATCATTGACAGAAGAGAGTATAACACCAGTGAATATTGTCATCAATTTTCAGTACAAACTTTTTAGTAAGAAGTGCTGCAAACAAATAGAGTGAATGAATACTTGTGAATATTATATAACACAATAGATTAATGTTTTTAAAAGACTAAGTTCTTAAGAAACTATTCTATGAGCAAACTTTTTCAACTGAACTAAACTTTTCTGAATCAATTTTTCAAATTTGAATATCATTTTTGTTATGAAAACAATACTTACTGTCAGTACTGTTTGTTCGAAAGAAAACTTAATTTTTGTCTAAATTTAGTTTTGCAATCAAACTCATGGTTTGCAAGAAAAATCTAGAAGTAAAGCATAAAGTATCTAAAGTTAATGATACTTTACCTTAAAGTTTCATAAATAAATAAAAGCCACACTTTGCTTGGCTGTCGATTGTTACTGTTTTTCTGCGAACCAAAGTTTTTATGTTCTCAAACAAAAGTATATAAGCAGTACATTCGGCGATTTTTCTCTTCACTGCCGGTGACGTTCGAATACAAATGATCGCATCACAAACTGATGCATTAAATTCAATTTGCAAAGCATAGTATATAATCATAGCAAACTATATCAGACAACACAACGCAACTTTTACTATTCGATTCTACCTCTCAGATTCTCTCCTATCCATCGAATGGAAGTCATATCATCTATTATGCAGAAATGGTGATACTGTACACTCCACTCACGTCAACGCTTCTTCACCTTTTGATGGTGAATGCGCGCACTTGATTCTGATCTTCAGCCAAACATATATATAAAAGACACCAAATCCAGCGAAAGACTGAAAAAGCAGACGCTTTCTGTTATATTGGCTCACTTTTAAGCAAATATAACAGTTTTTCCTCTAATTCAAACCGATATATCACTTATAGTTTTGAATGTCTTCGACAAGTGATTATAAACAGTTACTGGACAAGTTATCTTCATTTAATAACCGTTTACTACAATTCAATTCTCCGATACTGTCGCCAGAATCTTCTTCGACATCGTCGTCATCTAAATCTTCATCTAATTGTAGTGAAGGAATGGGAAGCGCTTTCAGAGTTGTCACACCGAAACATCGCAACGAAATGGGAGGTAAATAAATATTTTTGAAAATTTTCTCATATTTTCTCCTTAAAAAGTAAGTTTTGAAAAGATTGAAAAAATGAATATTTGTAAAATAGTAAATCTGAATGATTTGGTATTGTTTCGACTATTTATTGAGTGCGACTCAATCATTCATTCATTTTTGTCAATTATAAGATTGCTTGTGAGAAACTTTGCAAATTGTGGAGTTTTTAATCATTATTATTATTATAATGACTAACTGAATATCAATCATAATAAGCTATAGCATTGATTTGATTAAATCGAGAAAATATGAAATTTCGCATTTCATGACTTTATGACATGACTCAAAGTGATAGCAGTAAATAAAATTGAAATATAGCTCTAATCGTTTGATAATATCTTAGGCGTCTAATAAGATTAACTGATTTCTATCACAACTAATGTAGGAGTGTTTGCGTAACAATTTCAATGCTTAGTTTATGAGATATTTGATCGCTTATTGTTTAGTTATGACATCTCTTTGGATAATATATGGTGTCTTTGCGAATATCAGGTTTAATCGCTTCAATACTGTCTATCTTGAAACTGAAGTTTCAATTTGACTGAAAAGGCTGTAATTCTGTGCGTAGTTGTGATAATGAGTTAAGCATACAGTTATAATCGTTTTATGTATTTATTATGATTATTATGGAATAATTGTGACGCTCGAAAGGATAAGAGTCTGTTTACCAAAAGGATTATAAATGAGATGAACCTGATGACTATAATAAAATTTCAAACAAGACTAGAAGTGAGGGATTAATAATAGTTAGTGAACCAATTTTTACTAAACCATAATAAGAGTTATATATTTATTAAATAAAGATTCATAGGATAATAGTTGCAGTAATTTAAGAACATTGAGCAATTGCATTTTTCTATATTTATTCACTTCAGAGATATTATGTTTTATTGCCACCATTTTTTTCATGTCTTTTCTATTCTATTCGCAATTTATTGCCATTGGATCAAACACTGAAACTGAAGCTAACTTTTATTATGTCACTAATTTCACTCTACAATACCTTTGTATAAGTTTATGAAAGCAAAGCTATTAGTTTTTCAAATAAGATATATTCTCGCAATAAATACATTGATAACATGCACTCAAACATATCCATAGAGCGTCATACAACATCCATCATATTAAGTCCAATCCATAGAACATATTCAAGCATTTCTATTTTTATTGCTTCAGGTATTTAGTCGACTACTTATTGCTACTTAGTTTTGTTCACTTCTTTTGTCAAATCATTCACATTAACAAACGGGATAAGGCTCTTAAAAAACTTCTGTATGACTAATACAACAACAAACAATACATTAAGTCGTAGAAAGCCGAGCATCAACTTCAAACTAACGTAATATCCCAACAGTTAAATACTATAAATAATGGAGTGCGCCTCATTTCTCTAACCTGTGATATTTCATTTAGCTGTAAATAAATATAAAGTTAGGTCAGAGAGAGAGAGAGAGAGAGAGAGAGTACTTGCAATAATTTGTGTGTTACAATAGCATTTAAATAGAGTTGGCACACGATGACATTTCGTTGAATAGGTATTGCATAGCGTAAAGCACTTATACATTTAATGTTAGTAATAAAGTTATGGTTTTGTGGGATAAATGAAGAAAATCCATAACAAGTATATCTCTATTGAAAACAGTGAAAGAAAGAGAAAAATTGGTAGCGATCAGAGATTCATTGCTGTCATACACGAGATCATTGTTTTCTGAAGTGAATATTTTGTGGATAAAAAAACAAGAATGAAAGCATTTTCTCTTCTATAACTTTATTGCTTTATTCAATTTTTTACTTCGTATGATTCGAAACTTTTCTCTTTCCAAGTGCTTCTTGTTTGATGTATTATTTTTTATTTTGATTTCTTATATTTCCAGATATTTATTGGTATTTTAATATTTTAGGAAAAAGATATCAATTGTGAGCTCAAATTTTGTGAAAGAGAATAGAAATGTGATTACTATTGGAGATATAGTAACGTAAAAGACATATCGTAAATATAACGCTATATTTGATTGTTCAATACAAAACATGTAATATTTATGAGTTATTAAAAGTCATTACTTGAACGAGATTTAGAGAAAACATTAGTCAGAATATTAAATACAAGAACAAGAATCGTATACGCTATAGTATAGTATAGTATAGTATAGACTACATTTGAGTGACTTTTCGAAAATTCATAAATAATTTAGAGTTAAGGAAGCTCTGTCATTTATTCAAATTGTCTTTATTGTTGGCGCTGTAAGGAATATGAACTATTGTTCTACTCCCTTCACTAATTACAAACTTACTCGAACAAATATAAAACTTTAAAAAAGATTTTAGAGTGTTTTAAAATGATTTAGTTTTTGAATAAAGCAATCACTTGTGTCTCCGAATCTCTGTTCGTACATGTCATTAATTCTCAGTACATATTCTGTTAGGTTGGCATAAGTATGAAAAACAATACTTTTATGTTATCCATAATCTCCTTCTAGAAAAGTTTGAGCACATCATCAGTAAAACTCGTAATACTTTATAAAAGATTTATTTATAACATATTTCTCCCTATTATCTGTTCTCTCTATAGTGTTGTCCTATTCTTTTTTGTGATGCACAAAATTTAATCCCTTCTTCATATAAAGCAGTACTAGTGGTGATGTGAAACCACAATCCGCCACCAAAACCCAAAGAAGCTTTACTTTTGCCACCGCTGGCAAAACCTGATTTCGCACGTACTCAAAGTTTATACATTTAGTAGAGCTATACTATAACGCCATAAACCTCTAAAAAGAAATGCCGCACTAATTGTTTTGGTTTTGTTTAGCGCTACATTTCCAGTCCAACACTCCCTTCAACATGTCAGTGGCGTAACAAATATAAAATTAAGTTTTCCATTTTCAATATCTAAAGCTCACTTCAAATTCTTCTGATCAAATACTTTTTATTTGAGCGTCAAGTCTTATATTAAAATCTGTAGTTTAATCAAAACTCTTCTACTCTTTCAGCTCTTCCATAATGGAAAAGCCAAATATTCACATTAAAATTTCTATGTTATCAAAAGTATGATTTTGAAAAATTCATTTTTTCGATCAATTTTTCTTCTTTATATTTCAAAAATCAATCAATTTGATCAAAATGCTCACAATATTGTAATAATGTTTAGCAAAATAAAAGTCACAAATTAGTAAATTATCAATTTGAAAAAATCTAACCAGTTTTGAAGGTTAATTATGAAGATTTTTTGAAAATTTTCGAGTCACTGAACTTGATATATCAATCAAGTTTCTCTTAAAGCTCATTATTTATGCATTGGTAAATTTTGATGAGTTACACCAATGCTCTAACAATACTCAATGTTTCGCATATGCTTTCATCCCTCTCTCTCTCTCTCTCTCTCTCTCTCCTTGTGATGATATAGAATGTGATACACTGAAAAGCGCAGCACTGAAAAAAACTTAGTTCTTCAATCTCCCAGTAATGATGTTGTTAAGGCGGATCCCATACAATGGCAGTGATGAACAAAGAGAGAGTGGCTTAACATAGTATAGGAGTAAAAACGAGAGAACAAATAATACCACACGGGATTTGATTCCCCGTTTTTATATAAATGTGATGCAAAACTTACTCACATTTTACGTTCTCATCTCTATCAGTATATTATATGTCTCTCTGAGCCTATAAAGAAAATGATAGTTAGCGTCAATTATGGCTATAAAAGTAATCAAATTTTTTAAATGAATCATAAAAATGTTCAGTAATTTAATTGCTTTTAACTCTAGTGTTTAAGCTAAATGCATATATCAATTTATTTACAAATAATAATTCATTTTAAATATTAATCTTTTAATTGTCTAATTGGCTTTCATTTAAGAAATCAATTTTTAAAATTGTATAAAATGTAGTGACTATTTCTATTTGCAAATCATTATTAATTTTAGAAAATTCAAACAAATAAAAAAGATTGGACTTCGCAACGATTCATTTTTACATTAATAACTATAATTAGGTTAAATTTTGCTCAACAATCAAAGATTTCAGAAGTGAAATTGTCGTTTTGAGCACATACATGACACACACTTGTGAGAAATGAAAGTTTCATTTTCAAAAGTGTTAATCTTAAAATGTCGCGTTCAAAATATGAAAAGTGTCAATATTAACTATGAGCAATGGGTTATGAACTAGAAAATTGTTTAAACATTTTCTCGAATATTTTATCGAATATTCATTCCTTTTGGTTTATTTTTAAAGGGGAACTGAGTTCGTCATCTTCTTCGCTATCACCAATTGGTATTAGTGGAAGTCAATCAATACCACTTCAAAGAAATGCTGGTCATAATGGAAATTTGCCACTTCTTTTTGCAGCAGGTTATTATAAACTTTGTAAAATATTTTTTGCATAAATGTAGTCAAGTTTACTGTAGATAGATGTACAGTATAAACGATTAATTGGCAAAACATTTTAATATCTCAAAACCTATATTAAATAAAAACTTGATTAAACAAAATTCTTAAAATTGCTTAAAATTAGGTGCGAATGCCTATTATGGACATTTAGCCAACAACCTATCTTCTGCTTGGTCTTCGGCTAGTGAATCGGCCACTTCGATGTCTACACCTCCGTCTAAACAATGGCCTGACCTGAGCAGTGCTCTATCACTGCTACCATTTCTACGCCAGGGAACACCGTCGGCAATAAATGCCTGGACAGCGGCTGCTGCTGCGTACGCGTCTTTAATTCCGTCGCAGTCCATGTCTGCGACACAATTAGAAAGAATCAACGATAACAATATTAACTCTAATTTGAATGGATGTGATGGAATGACGTCATCGCCACTAAATCTTAAAAGTTGTAAGTATTGATTATTAGTTTTAACCATTTTCAAATCACAATGCTCAGCGTAAGACAAAGTTGTTTTCAATCAGAAAAACAATTCATCAATAAGTGATCTATTCTTTAACACTAAGACAAACATGAGAAAAGTTTTGCTTCTATATAAAGAATCCGCAATTCGCCCGAAACTGACACACAATAAGTTAGTAATATAAATATATTTAAGTCTCACAAAAATTACAAATCAGCGCTAAGGGCAGAGTTTTGATTAAAAATAACAGAATTACAGGCTATATATTGTGTGTCTTTACAAATCTTGTTGATATGGGAGAGTGAGTGAGTGAGTAAGTGAGAGAGAGAGAGAGAGAGAAATATCGCAACTGAAATTGGGGGAAAATCATATGTCAATATCTTTGGGCACTGTTCAAGTGAATTATGAATGAAAGAATAAAGAGCGAGAAATAGGCTGAGAGAGAAAGTACGATACAATACTTGTAGTCTATATGCTCTTCTAGTCACAGATATATCGGACATTACTTAATAATATTCGGGTAATGGATTTTCAGTAACAATCTATGAATGCGCTCCAAGCGATTGATGTTTTAATAAGTTTGCTCTCTCTTAATATAATTATAGGCTTTATATTTTCAAATCTTTTATGTATATCTTCAAATTAATTCTTTTTTCCAAATAAATAATATTCAGTTCATTACTAAACTTTATTAGGTGAATGAGTTTTGTGAAGTGGTTCACTTCAAAAATTTTTATTTGAAAGCTTTGAAAGAGTGTGTTAAGTGGCTTATTAGAAATGCCTATAAGCCCGCTGATCATAGGTTTAAATGAAACTATTACTAGTTTCTAATAACTTATTACTGATAATCTTTCGTTTTAAAGCAGTTAAGTGGTTAACAAAAATACAAGTATCAATTTTTTCGAGTCAACTACTTCGCAAAACTCATTCAGATGTACATGTAACCAAATTTCAATTTCTTACAAAAACAATCTTATTTGCTCATAGTTCCATGATAAAATAACTAATTTTAAGGAAGGTTTGTCAGACCTTGTCCCACAATTCAATTCCTAAAACTTTAAAGCATAGTGTTCAAAGGCTTAAACCAAAATCTATAATCATATAACATATTGACAATAAAGAAATAATTTCAGTACAAGGGTCCAGATTTCGATAGATTTTTTGTTTCTATGAGTATTTGATTGTTATGTAACAAAAGTTTGCCATGTATCGCAACTAAAAAGTTATTGGGAAATAGAGCATATGGATAGCTGTTAAATATATCTAATAGAGAAAGTGAAACAATAGTTATGTATAACAAGTTTGTAGTGTTGATGCCTACGCTCTCCCTCTCCTCACTCTGTTTTTGATCTTTTTTCTCTGCTTTCTCTCTTCTCTTCTATGGTATTGAGCACTGAATCTATCGCTCTCTCCTATGATCCGTATATATCAGTTAGAATTGGGTTCACAACAGTCGAGTGCACCACCAAATGTGATAATGATGATGACATGCACCTATTGATACCGTGCTCTGACATAAGGCACACAATACATGTACCGTATGTTTCATTTAGCTGTGTTTTCGCGTAGGTTTAGTTGGCAGGAAATCGTTTCTAACGAACTGATCGTAATATTTTTATTCGAGTTAAGAAAGCTCATTTGTCAACTTATTTAAACGAGTATCGTTCTTTATTACCAAAAGAATTAATTTAAAATGATCAAATTGAAACTTAATAGCTTTTCTCGACAAGAGTTTTTAAAATTTTTGCCCAATTCTTAAGCAATCGTGCACTTGTAACAAATGATCAAACTAAATGCTAATACAGATCTGTACGATAGCTTTTTGTTCAAATTAAAGTGAACTGAAAATTCAATTGTTTCGTATATATTCTGCATGTGAAAGTAATAAATTATTATTCTATTTTCTTATGTTTGAATCAATTTTATCAAATTCTTTCTGTTAAATGAGAAAAATAAAACAAACACTTGGGTCATATTATAAAAGTTGAACGCATTCGTAAAGAAACGTGTCATTTAACACACATTAAAAACGATAACTTTGCTATATTTGCTTAGAGTAAAGGTATAATGGTTATCAATAATAATTTGTTTAAATAGTTTTTAGGAAAATGAAAAGTAGTTCTACGATTTCTAATAATCGCATTATTAGTGCTCGTGTTAGTAAAGAGAAATATTATGGGCCCCTCAACGCACTTGTCGTCAATAATCATAATCATTGAACTGTATCAACCAATTGTTGTACTGCACACACAAACATAAATCCAACACTGGAACAAATGATGCCAATCAGGCATATATTGTTGGATATAGTGAACATACACTTCTCTCTCACCACAAGACTGAGCACTACTTTGAGTTATTGGGCAAATAGTTCTTTACGGTTTCTGTCAGTGATATGGCATTTTTATATCATAATCATTGCTATTTAAGTAAAGTATTTGCGAGATTATTGTATTTGTATTACTGTTTCTTATTTATTGTTCAAGTTTCATATATCTCCTCAATTATAAGACAAACCACAGTAAAAACATTGCTATGCTTTACGCAATAGTTAACTCTATGACGAGCGCTTTCTATAAAGTGGCGTAACTTTTCTTCTTACACAGTCTCTGCTTTTATCATTCATCATAGCTTCAAATGCACATTTTTAATCATCTAAACCTTTGACTCGGCTCATTTGAACAAAAAATTCAAAGTTGACTACAATTTTGATTGTTGTCAGTAAAGAATAAAGATGAACAAAGATTTATGACTAGTATATTTGATTGTAAAGAAGCGACTCGGGCACTTCTCTCACTTTTGTTCAGTTCAAAGCAAATAATTAGAGAACATTTGAAGATAAACGATACCCCTTTATGTAGCACAAGTATTTATTTGAATCCTTAGAAGACGAAAGTCTACGTCACTGTGAAAAATATAAATATTAATCTGATTCAAAGCGCACACAAATGTTAAGCAGAGAAAATCGTATGAGATATTTGCCATATGCCGACATTGTATTCTCCACTAATTAGCTAATGGTGTCTCACGAGAATAAGGCATAAGGTTTTTATTATTATTGCAACTCATATATAGCTAAGCGCTGACCGAATGCCCACTAAAAAATGAAAATAAATTTGATCACGATTTACAGCGAGCAATATTAATGTATTATTATACTCTAAACTGAACTGATTAAATAATCGGAGCATATCTAATAATACAGATTCACTCCACGTGTCTGGAAGAGAGAAAAGGCTTTCAATTGATTTTGATTTGTGATTTAATAATAAAGATAGAAAGTTATTATTTACTATTGTAGTCGCCAGAGATTTCTTTTTGCGACAGTTTTCTTCTAATAATAAGTAACTATTTTTATGGCTTATTATTGTTTAAATATAGATTTTGTCGTCATAGTTAGGAGTCGTATTACCTAACTGCGTCTTACTCAAAGATACTTCTAGTACTTTATTTTTAGTTCACTTAATTTATATTTGTAGATAAGTCAGATATCTGATTAACTTTTGCCTCTACTCGTAGTAAACCAATCTTAGTCTTTAATGGTTGTTCTGTCCTATCGAATGAAAGCCGTAAATCAGTGTCAAAATATTCATTAATATTGATTTAAAATTTATTTATTCATTAAGCGATGCTGGCTCTTCTTATAGGCGATAGTAGTACGAACCGATTTATTGCCTGAGAAAACTTTGTATTCATACGTTTCACTAGAATTGCACAACACATAAGAATATAGGAATTCCCATTACTAAGAAAAAACAATCAAATCCTAAATGTGGTCCTCATTCATTTTCCTAACACTTAAAGATTTATTTATTTATGTGATTAATTTTCTGTTCGGAGTCAGGAGAGAGAGAGAGAGAGAGAGAGAGAGAGAGAGAGAGAGAGAGAGAGAGAGAGAGAGAGAGAGATGTGGAGAATATTTTGTAGGATTACTTTTATTGGAGCACATTCCGCAGTTTAGAAAATCACTTTCCAGTTTAAGTGCGGACGCGTTTCGGTATTTGCAGTATTATTATTATTATTATTATTATTACATATAAAGTTTTCTGCTTTTTCTATTAAGTTTTCGGCTAATCTGGAAATTTGCTTAAAATAACCAAAAACGATCCTATATTTTATGGGTCAAATTTGACTAAATATTTAATTAATGAGTTTGATTTTGCTTTGCTTATAGTAAAAGGTTTTATCAAATTGAAAAAAGCCAACTTAACCAGTAGTTTAATAGGAACCGTACACGAATACTGTGGAGCTGATTTTCTATCGGCCTTTTTGACTTCTAAACCCCCAATAGGAATTTTAGGCGATAATTTATCCAAAAGGATGAGTTGATGGCATATTGCCTTTTATTAACGTAAATTATATTTTTTTCTCTTATTGTAATTGACTCACACATCGCGCACATAGACATACAAACTCTATATAAACTTTATATTGAGATATATATAAATATGTATTCGGAACTAATGGTGAAAAAGGCGCCGATAATGTCATTTTCAGTTTCCTCCCTTTCTCTCCACTTGTGTTCATGACTATATGACTATCTATTGATTGCTGACTACCAGTTTTAATAGTAAAACATATCCTAAACCCATATAAAAATACATTTTTCTCTGGTTTGCACTCTTCATGACAACTGTATGCATATGATCACTTATTATAATTCACTAACAATAAATTGTTCCCAATGGCTGGACATCTAAATGAGCAACGAAATAGTACGTGGAATAAATCATTTCAAGAATCGCATACTATCGTTTCAATACAGTAAAACACACTTAGTTGAAACCTATTGTAAACTTAATGGGTACCCAATATAGGCATTTTATGATTCCTTTATCATAAGTTAAATCATAAATGACGAATATATTTATGTAACTTGAATGTAATTGGAAACCAATCCTGTTTGTATGTGTGACACACACCCATCAATTTTGGATCACTTTTGCAACAAGAGCGCAGCCAAGTTATCCAATAGAATCTTATCGTAAATCTCGTGCCTGAGTGAGTATTGAGCTTAAGTGGGATTCTACTGTATGCGAGAATGTCTGTGAAAATTTTCTATCATAATTTTGGCCTTTACATTCAATGATAATTATCATTTTTGATGAAAGCAGTGAAAACTGGAGCTGGAATTATACTGATTGCGAAAATGCTTCCAAATACTAATGATATTAATTTCATTTTGTATGCAAAGCGCTGATATGAGGCATTCAGACAAACCTATTATTATAATAGTAATAATAGTTTCAGAGTAATGATTATTATTTTTATTAGTATTATTATTGTATGTGATATATTTTGTTGAATATTTGTTAATTATTCCGGTGATCGTCAGTTCACTGCTATGATTACAACTCTTGCAATCAATTCAGGCATTTATTATTATTGCGGATAGGTTTTAATCATTACTTTTCATTTTAATACAATCAAAACCAATTAGTTTTATTACGAAACACAATCAAATAAATACTATTGAAAATTTAATTAATTTAGTTTTAGCGTCACTTCAAACTGACTTCAAACTGCGAAAAATCAATTAAACCCACACCGCTTTCAGCCCTCGATTCAGAAAAACAATTCAGTTCTAACTGCAATTTGTTACGATAGCAAAGCTTCTAAGATATATAGATTACACAGAATATTGTTTTTAAAATGAGTGTGATGCTAGCTACGTACGATAAGTGTATACAGACAAGTTGAATGAACTCAGTTATAGGTGATTTTCTCTATTTAAATAATTTGAAAAACCAATTATTATGAGTTGCAATCTTATTACTCAAGTTTAGATTTGAAGACATTATGATTTAATGAATAAGTTTGGCATAAGTTTTGCAATAAAACTTCTCTAATAATGAAGAAGTCATTGTCTGATAGACTGATATTCATCAAAAAGTAATTATGTTTGAGAATTGAATGACTTTAAACAATGGGTTTCTCATGTTATGCACGATATCTAATATCTATTTAATCGGAAATGACGATTCTTTGTCAATGATAAAAGTTGCATTAGTTTTATTCACTTTGAAAACTGTCATCTTTTATTTCGATACTATTTAGTGGCTAAACGTGTGTCCATTGATGACAACGATCGAAATGAGACCAAATCAAATCATAATAATCAACAAATTAATGACTGTTTTTCTTCGCGTTCAAACTCTCCGCAAATTGATTTAACGGAGAATAACAGTGAGAACGAGAACAGTAGCAGCGATGACAATAATAAGAAAAAGCGCTATAGTGTTAGCTCAGAGGAGACTTCATCACAATCACCAAAACCATTATCATTATTATCAGCAGAAGCGAAATCAAAGAGTCCTTTGCCATCAAAGCCGATGCCATCAGTGACTGATCACAGCATATCACAGCTATTAGCAAACAGTTATAATAAAAAAAATAATAATAATAATAGTCATAATAATAATAATAATAATAATAATAGCAATAGTAATAAAGGGAGTTCACCACTCGGTCACAATCAAAATAGTGAATTACACTCAAATCTGCCATCAATTCCAATGGGAGACAAACTGTTCCGACCGTTTCAGGTATCAAAATAATTAGTCGACTATTTCAATAATATATAAATTGTTACCTTCTGTTTCACTCTATCTCTTCTGTTTTGTATTTCGCTCATTATTATGTATTTGATGCACAAAATTAATTATATTTGAAAAGATTTTGCACATTATTTCCCTATTCTATCATAAAGTGCTCTGCTTTACGTATTGTATAAGAGTACTTTTTGAATCTGTTCTGGAAATTAACTGCAAGTCATTTTGTGGTCATTCTGGTTGAACTGAAGATTTAGCTAAGAATTATTAGAAATCAGAATAAAAAGTTCAATATTATCACATAAGAATAGAGTATTAATTATAATGTTGAATAATTAATTGAACAGGACATTCCGCGATACTTTGGTTTACCGTTATATGGATTTGGTAGTAATCCATTCCTGGGCCCAGGCAAACTGTCGGCCACATCGCCCACAGACGCGTCTGCATCGATGCCTGCATTCCTGAGCGCATCGTTTGGTGGAAGTCCATTTGGCGACAGTTCGTCGCTTGGACATCATCATAACCACCTAAACCATCACCACTTAAACCATTATAAATCAAACTTTTTTGGGGCCACTAACTCAGGACAACAGTTTGGAGATGGACTCGTCTTTTCGTGCATCAAATGTGACAAAATGTTTAGTACACCTCATGGCCTCGAAGTACACGCCCGACGATCACATTCGGGAAAGCGCCCGTTTGCTTGTGAGATGTGTAACAAGACTTTTGGACATGAGGTCAGTCTCTCGCAGCACAGAGCAGTTCACACGTCCGAGAAGACATTCGAATGCAAACAATGCGGCAAACAGTTCAAGAGGTCGTCCACTTTATCGACTCATTTATTGATTCATTCGGACACCAGACCATACCCGTGCCAGTACTGCGGTAAACGATTCCATCAGAAGTCGGATATGAAGAAACACACCTACATTCATACAGGTTAGTTCTGACTATATTCATAATATTAGCAAAAGTTATTTTGTTAATGAGCCCCGCGATTAATCGGTTTTGAGTTTTTGCCTATATTTACGTGCATTTGATAATTGCTGTGAGAGAGAATTTCGCCAACGTACAAATTAGTGCAATCGTCTATTAATTATTAATTATGAGCTTTGTTTCGAGCTTTTTAAGCTATTGCGCTTTCTCTAAACTTTGTTTTCTATAAGTGTGAATCTTCATAGTTCACTAGAATCTATAATTAGCTAGACTTTTATTCTCTGACAATAAAGATTTTATTGCATTCGTCACAAACTTGTATAGTTAGCGAACTATATAGCTAGACACTATAGGCTTTAATCTTATACAGCATATATTGGATTTGTTTCTATGTTCTGCTCTGATTTCAAGCAGCATCCATAGCAAGATGTCTTCTATAGTGTGATCATTTTGCTTAAAATTTGAGATCAGGTCAAACAATAGAGACATTTATCTTAAGGTTTGTGAGAGAGTAGATAAAACCGATTTATAGTTGAAAACTTATTTAATTTTCGAAATAAATATTCGACTTTGCAAATTATTCGATACTTTTTGATCTAAATCCTGGTCTCTTCAAAGGAGAAAAGTCTAACATTTAATTTTCCTAGAGATTTAATCAAATTATCATTTGATGCAATGATCGCAATATAATTGTTATAATAGAGCGCTTCGTCTGATTCAAGTTGTTTTGTGGAGATTTGTTGAGATGTTAGCTTTTTGGGTAACTTTCGTTTACCTTTTGTTTTTGTGAGATTGCTTTGTGTGCATTAGTATTAAAACTACTGAAAAGAGGAGAACACACAAAATCAAATGAAAAGAAAAGCAAAACAATTTAGCGGATGCATCACTTTTTGACGCAGTTTTTTACGATACAAATTACTCGAGTTTTGCTAAGACTCGTATTCTTTAAATTAATTTAGTTTTGTGTCATCTATTTGATATTTGTTTGATTAGTTCATAAATGAGGGATTGTATGAAAAGGTTATTTGAAAGTTCCGGTTTACACAACGATTCTTAGAATTTAAGTCAATTCAATTAAAGCTTTAATGTTTCAATTTATTATTAACTCAAATATCCTTTGAAATATTCCGAATCGACTGAACGGAAATGAGCAATTAAATATAATGAACATATTTTTATTAGCGAATCAAAAATAAATGAATGTCAAATATTAAGCTCTTCAATTTTTTGTAATCAGTTAGGCTTTGAAAAGTCAGCACATCATATCTTAATCTTAATATGCAATAGAATTACTCACATCTAAGTTTTTATCTTATATTTTTAACTTTTAAAGTACACTAAATCTTAAAATTTCTAAAGATGATCAAATTCAGGAACACTGTCAAACTTTAAAGAGTATGATTTATTATTATGGATCCTGCTTCAGACCTTAGCTCGAAACTTAAGAGCAAGATAGAATTATTGTAAACCATATAACAATCCTAATAAAAATATGAGTAACAGTAATAGAAATTTATTTAAAATAGATTCCTAATATTTAATTTTTTGACTTAGAGAAAGTGCATACTTTGTGTTGTTTTGCTAGTGTCTAAAACTTGCTGAGAATGGCTGTGCAGTAAATCGAAACATATTGTCGCGAATACTATAAGTTTTATTGTAAAAGTGAAGTGCATTTTCCGCTCGAGCAGAGCTCCACTATTGGCTTTTAATGCGATTATGTGTCTAACCATTTGCCATCGCAGCACAATTTAATTTACTCTCGACTCATATATTCGGGAATTTTTTCTGTCCGTTCAGACAAGTTATAGAGCAGACAATATATTGCATCTGTGATTAGGAAACATAAAAGTTTAGTCAATCTCTATGCTTTCAATGAAAACCTATTCCGTGTCTGACTTACGAGAGTAATGTCTGTCTTTAAGTTTATGATGAATTTATTATATTTGAATAGAACTGAATGTTAGTCGTTTAAATTGGTTTAGCACTATAAGTAAATTAAACATATTTAGCTCCAATAAAATGTGTGTAGTCTCAAAACAAATATAGTGCTGGCAATCCGAGGAAAAGATTTGTCTTTAGAAATAAACCGCCAAACAAATCAACTCTGATTTGTCAAAGACATTAATTTCAATATTGTTACTTTTGTTGGCCCTAGATACATTCATTTGATCTCCAATTTATTTATTCCCATAAATTATTTATTTTAATGAGGAAATCATTGTTTCATATACAAAATTGATTAACTTTGCAGTCTTATTTAATGGCTAAAATTGTCTAATTTACATTTAATGATCGTTATGTTTTTTTATAACTGTAGTAAAAAGCGTAAAAAAAAGATAGTAATGAAAATTTGATATAAAGTAGAGCGAAACAGACAACAGATGCGGAAAGCATAACGATTTGTGAAAAAGCTTATTGTGTTCGCACACACCGAAAAACAATTGATTAAATTAGCCTTTCCTTTACAATAACAATCAGTTTAATACAAGAGGATTAGTGTTTGAACACCAATATTGTGATACCCAATCCTTGAGTGTGTGTGTGTGTGAGACACAATTGGGGGAAAACTCACTTTCAGAGTGAGATAGATCTCATCTGAAAAGTCCTACACTTTTGCCTATCGGTGCTTCATCTCAAGTTTGATGTGGTTTTCAACATTGAATTACAGTCTAAAACATTTTATTCTAATTGATTTTTTGTTTGCTCTTAACTGATTCTGAGAGATTAAAACAATTATGTTTTTACTCAATGCAAACCACTTATTACTGCATTGGATGAAAAAATGTGAGAATAACTAAAATGCTCAAAAGCACTCAATGTAAATTTTGATTTGTTTGTTCGGTGTTGGACTGTATTATTGTTGTTTGATTGGAGATGATTGTGATGCGATGGTCTGAAGGCAAACAGGATTAGAGCAAATCAATGATTTGTTATCATTTTGTGTCTGCGAAGGCTTTACTACTTTAATCAACACTTCTTTCTTTTAGTACCACAATTGGTTTTATCTATAAATACTATGACATCAAGTTAGGGCTTGTCTTCTCACTCAGTGCTTAGGTAGACTTGTTCGAGCTCTCAATGAAATACTGATAAAACTATGGATTAAAAAGTATGCTTTTCTGGCAAAAATATAATACTTTTGAACTTGAAAATTGCGCTGCTTTAGGGCTGAACAATATTTGATTTACTTACTCTTATTTCGTTATAACAATTTTGTTATTAATATTTTCTTTTTGAGGGAATAACAATTTCAGGCTTGAATATTGATTTTTATTTGAATCATTACCGACACACTGTTGCAGTTTTCTCTCCAAACAAATCTTTAGTTTTTGCGATGCATTACAGCCTTTCTTTCTAGAAGTTTTCAGTTCAACTCAGACTCAACCCAAACGTAAGATTTGAGTCGAGCCAAAACTTTTCAATGTTTGCTCGCAACTAATTGGACTTTTTGTTTAGCAAAATATTTACAGATTTTATACTTATTATGTAAGCCTATAAAAATGATGTGTATTTTCAGTGCCAATAACCTAATAATCAAAGTTTTAATTAGATTTTGTCCAATTTAATTCAGTTTTATGTAAATCAATGTTGTGTTTCAAATGATTTGCAACTCTTTATAGACTGTAAACACAATACACTCTGTGATTGTGAGTAATAAAATGACATTAAATTGCTTTATTGTATGTTTGTCTGCAGTAAAAGGCCAAAGATAGAAAGAAACGCCACCAATTCTCTTCCTAACACCAAATATACTACAGGCTTATTTCACACCAAAATTCCTTCCTAATTCAAATTATCAAATTTTGACCATTTCAGTCACAACTTATCAAGATAAATCAATCAAATTTCTATACTTCATAAATAGGAAAATACAATCAAGTTTGTAATATAAATACTCTTCGAAATACTCTTTTAGAATTGAAACAAAGCTTTGAGTTTACAGTAACGGTGTTATAGTGTAGAAAATCATTTTCTCAAATGGTGTGTTCATATCACTGCCAGCAAAAATTTATATAAGTGAATATCACTGATAATATTGAATGATTTGCTACCATCAATGATTGTAATGCATTCTATGCATTGTTTTCATCTCCAGAATCGCTGATTTTGTAGGGAGTAGTATTCGGTTAAAAATACCACAGAATAAAAGGAATGAAAGCTCTGGAAAAGTTGCCAAGATAGAAGAGCTCACATCATACAATTGAAAAGAGACATGAAAATGTGTTCTAAGTACCTTCTGACAAACTTTCTATAGTATACGATTGCATTTAATTAAAATGCACTCACTATTTGTTAGACATTTTAGCGAAAGATAAAGTAAATAAAATATGATTGAAGGCCGAGCAAATTGTATGAGTAACCGAAGCCTAACATTTGTGAGAATGTCTTGTTCTAGATCTAAGCCATCATCTTTGTTGGATCCAATTTACTGATCCATTTGTCTTGCTCGTATAGATCGCACGTTATATCCTATCCCAAAACTAAGCTTAATATAATATTATGAACTTATACTTATGTTTTCTCTTTGACTCACTCTCTATCTATTTCCTAATGATCTCTACTTATGTTGATCGCTACTATTGTGATAAACTCAAATTGAAACCAATCTCTTTTTGTCTCATGAGATTATTTAGAGAACTGCAACTAAAGTGTATGTCAGATATCTATTATGATATTCAGTGATGTAATCAAAACTTCAGGAATAAAGTGCTGTTATATGAATTTTGTGATTGAAAAAAACAAGTAAAACTCATTTACAGAATCACTTATTCAGTTTTTCAATTTTTCAAACATAAGCTAATTATGAGATTAGCGCAAGAGATTTAATGCAATCACGATTCTTATGAATTTTATTCATTTCTAAATAATTGATTTTATTATTGAATATTTTTTTGATAACTCATTTACTTCGTAGAGTGCATTAAATTTAGCGAAGAGACAGGTTATTACTCGAAGTGAACCCGATATGCACCCTAATAATGGCAAACTTTAGCATTAACTTTTACCAATATTTGCAGGCAAATAGTCTTATGGAATGCCAAAATTGAATTTTGTTCTCTATTACCTCTAGATTTTTCAGTCTGTCTCTTTCTCGACAGGACAGTTAAATCCAATAAAATAAATATTAGTCCTCAATATGAATGTTATTTAAAATGATCACTTCAATTTTGGGAAAACTCTTATTTCAATTTATTCTCAGATTAAGTCTTATGGCGCTTATAAAGTTTGATAGCTTTCGAAAATTGGACCAAATTTTTGCATTGAATTTAATGTTCCAAAAAGAATTTAGAATCAATATAACAGACTGTTATTAATAAAAGTACTTCTATATAGTGCACCTTTTTGTAGGTAATCTCATTAAGGTCAAAGCATCAGTTAAAGCATCAGTTTTGTCCCGCCATAAGGACTATACTTAGTTATCATTTTTCGTATGTTCATAACCACATAAGTTTATTAATCCATATGAAACACAAGCTGTAATTAATTAATAATTTTTTATTTTCAATATAAATGAATTTGGAGCGTAATTTATATGTTAATAATGACCACTATAATTCTTACAAAATATAGTGAGCAACAGCTATTTTTAAGCTATAAGTAAAGTCGTTTACCATTTGACCGTTTACCATTTGACATGTCCCTACGTTTGAATGATTAAACAATAATAAAAGTGAAGTACAAACACGTTAACTGTTGAATTGTTGCTGATCTGATTAATGTGAGCGCGTTCTATAATGAACGCAGACTACATTAACTGGTAACAGTTCAACTGTACAACTCAACAGTACCAGACAACTGCCTAATACAAAAGTACTGACTTTATCTAAATTATCTTATTTATTATCATCACTATCATCAATCTTACTTATTTGGTTCCTAATCAACATTTTACGAAAGATTAATAGCTGAAACTTTATCCGTTCAAATACATCTAACAATTTAAATTTAATCATTTTTAAGGTGAAAAGCCTCACAAGTGTTCGGTTTGTGGCAAAGCATTCAGTCAGTCATCGAATCTGATAACACATTCCCGAAAACACACTGGATTTAAACCATTCGCGTGCGACGTTTGCGGTCGTGCTTTCCAGCGCAAAGTCGATCTTAGAAGACACAAAGAGACACAACACTCAGAAATAAGACCAGCGACTCATCTGTCAATACAGGCAGCTATCAACACACCGGTTGTTAATCCAGTGATTGGATCACAGCAGTTAGTAGGCTCTCCAACGCATATTCCAAGATATGGTGGGCTCTAATCATTAAATCAATTTAGTTATTATTATGTAAAAATTGTTCAGCAACTCATATCAGAATAATGGCATTAGATAGAGATTTAATGGTTTTTTCAAATCGTTAGTCATATTATCTCTATTTAATAGAGTTTTTAATAATTACAACAACAATTTCAAATATTAACATTTTAAATGAATCCTAACATTAAAAAGTTGTAAAATGTTTTCCTTATTATCAGAAAATACTTATATAAGGAATATTTGATAAAACTTGTCTAGTCTCAGAAAATGAGTTCAAGTTTTTCATCATTTATCTATATATAGCAGTTTTGTCACAATATTCAGGTATAATCAGTTTGAGAATCAATTTGCTTCCAATAAGAGATTGAACATTAATTAAGGCGGCATTCAGTGCAATCAGATTACAACACAATATATGTGTAATATTATTATAGTGCAAATGTCTCAATATACCAGAATTGAACATTTTAAGTCAAACTTATAGTAGTTTAACTAACTATATAATAATTGAATCGATTTGAAAATAAATAGCAAATCTGTTAAAATTTTGTCTATAAATCAATGGTTAAGTATTACTACTATTTAAATGTGTAAAATGTAGGAAATGGCGAACATGTTAAATAAATTAAAATTATGTAAAATGACTCCTAAACAGAAAAGAGTGATGTATAGTTAAAGATGTTATTGTGCTTTAATAATAATTACTATTATGAAAATATGATTGAAAAAGGTTTGCTATTATTATAATTACGCAAAAAAGCATTTTAATGTAATAACTACTACTAAGCTTATATATTATGTTCCTATATTTTCAAACGAAACAATGCTCTTATTATTAAATTTGAATTCTTTCAGGCGCATTTCATCTTTTTTATTACTCAACTTCCCTTTATTTCTATCTCTTTCTATACGTTTACAGCAAAATACAAATATATTTCTCGCGGGAGAATAATTTTCTTTGCATTTTTTTTGCTTTCACTTAACTATATAAAAAACTTTTTTCAGATTTTAATGGCAAACCTTCTTGCGTCTAAATTTTTGAGAAAATTCTGATAATGTTATGGCTAATACTTCCTTAGCCATAGTTTGTTATTTGTGCGACAACCGTAACAATAAGCAACGGCTCTTTAACGCAATAGATTCAATGGATAAATTGCATATTAGCATCAAACAGATTCCTAGTGTTCAAACTTCATTAGAAAAATTTCCACAATTTATTCCATGTACTTTTAAACGTCAGATTCTTTTGTTTGATTTACTTTAAAAATTTGGCCTTTGATACGACTATTTTATAAGACTTTGCTTTGAGAATAAAAGAAAAATCCCGTTCTATTCACTAATGAACGAAACCAAAAAAAGAAATCATTGAATTAGTTTACAGAAGAAACAACTATATGTCGAAACAGAAAAAGCTTTTCTTTAAAGACGTGATTCACGGAAAAAGAACTGGCTCTTTGTTTTTTGTCAAATAGAAATGTTCGGCTCATTTTCACTAAACAAGTATTGATTTTCTTCAGGATCTCAGGTCTGAATTGAATGAAAAAAGTTGAAAGAACCGAATCATTTTTTAAACATTTTATTGATCGTTTCGCCCGTAATGATGCTTTCTTACACTACTTAACTATAGAATCTGTATAACTCTTATGAATATTTGACTCTAAAGTCAATTTCGTTTGAAGGCATCTCAAACTAATACATTTGACAAAATGAAAGATAAAAATAATCGATAACTAATTAGTTCATTGGTTCAGTACAAGACGAAAATCCGGTTATATCTGATGAGATAAACTATTCTACCTATTTTTTAATCAAAAACTTTATTACGCAAAAAAATTGAATTAATTATCATTTAGACTCGAGAGTTGCAGATCAATGATTCGAATAAACATTTTAAAAAGTGTATCATTTAATGAATGCAACGAGTATGCTAGCAGTTTCATTGTTTCTCTTGTTTAACTGTTGTTTGAGTGGACTATTTTTGCAAAAATTAAAAAAAGCTCCTTATTTCGTACTAAAAATCTCAATAAAAAGCGTATAAATATAGAAATGTATTATAGTCATAAAGAGAGTGTTTTGTGAATTCAGTTCATGTCAATTGCACTTCATATCCAAATAGTTTGAAAAATTCCCTCGAGATTTCAAGAAAACACAGCACAGAGTAGTGGCAAATATGAAGATTTGATGCCCAATAGCGGGACTGTGAGAGTCAGCTCACGTCTCATCGTTTTTGTGGGTGCCATCAGTTGCCAATAACTCTCTAGTTTTCGGTAAGTTTCAAACATCGTTCATCGTTTTGGTAAATTTATTCGTTGATCACTTATAAATTATGAAATTTTACTAATTGTTAAGCATTATTTTAATTAATATTAATCTTGAATCAAAACCCTTTACTATTCTATCATTCGTGAAGAAAAGAAGTTGAGAGAAAGTTGATTCTTTCGTCAAAGTTATATTAATAAGTAAAGTCTACAATATTATAGACTAAAGTATAATCCTGTTTAACATACTTGTAAAAGGAACACCATCTAACTACATTTTTTAATTTGATGTTTAAAAATGCTGCGCTAAAATTATTTGCAATATAATTGACTGTTATAAGCTGCTGGTTTCAAAACTTTTCGTTCGTCTTCAATCAATCGAACAATCGATACAAACAAACTGAATATTAAGGTGAAAAACGAAACTGAGATCATTAAGACCTATCTGAATAAAATAAGATTGTACGTAGCTAAATAAGTTTAAAACTATTATTTTTTAAGCATATCTAAGCAAAACCGATTACTGAATAGTCTACAGCTTGGCATCACGTCTGCAACAATCAGCGAACATGTTTCGAAAGTATCCCTCGAGTATATCCGCAATAGTAGTTTCCGTCAATTTCTCTCACAATGAATCCCATTTCTGATTTGGTATATCATTGAATCGCAACCAGAATAAGAGTTACTATGATTTTTACTGTTGAGCACTAGTTTTTATCTTTCGCTCTTTCTCGTCAGTATACATTTAGGCATTCGCTTACACGCAAATTGATCCCAATTAGTCATGTCATTAAATTAGTTTTTGGTTAAAGTACTAGTACTCAAGTGGTCATGTTACCCATTAGTTAGGATTGAGTTGCTGTACAACACTCTTTCTTCACGTGCAATATAAGTTATTTTGTCAATGTAGCTACAATTATAATCAACAACTATATCCAATACAAACATAACTTTCATTTTTGATAAACACTTCATTTTTCAGTTGTGCACAATATTTTGTTGAGAATCGGGAGCAATATATTCAGAAATGTTCTGTAATGTCGCGGCCCAAACATACAAATTAATGAATGAAATGAGTCAAACAGACATAAGGGCGGAGATCACAGTAATCAATATCGATCTTTCAGATTAAAATAATTATTGCTTACTAGTTAAATGCAAAAAGTGTTCAAAGATATGACATTTGATTTTGAAAATGTAATTTTTTAGTTTTATCAATGTAAAGAAGGATTAATTGAAATTGAAAGCGTACTGAGTGACCCAACTTTTATTTCTCTGACTGTCAAATAAGTGTTATATTTTGCACTAAACTAATCATTAACATGACTGTTATAAAGTTTATCTTAAAGAAACCGAATTCATTTTGACTTTAATATGATATTATGACAGACAAGTCATAATTGAAAGCGTAATTCGATACAAATGAAAATCGTTTTATTTGAGTCGAAGAAACGAGTGCTTCAAATAATTATTGCAATTTAAGTATCAGTTTGTAGAACTTGAAGCTATAATTGAGGTCAAACTATGCCATCATTTTCTAACAATTATATTAGGGCACAAACAAAAACGTTTATCTACTGAAGATGACAGGTTTTACTTAATCTTGATTACATTCTCACATTTGCTGATAGTTTGAGTTTTTCGATAGCATTTATGCTACTCCTCTAATAAACCTGAATAAAAAGAAAAATCTTAGAGAAACTGAATTAGTATTCCAGTGAACACATTCCTAAAAGTGAATAAGGCAGAAACAGTTTTGCGCTCACTCTTAACTGTTCTCACTCTACTCTACTCTCTCTCTACTCTTTCTACTGCTAACATTTTCGGTTAACGCGCCTTATAGTCAGTCGAGTCCGATGTGAGACCTGAAGACCGAGATGTATATGAATCTCTTGAGTATTCTGTGGGCCAAAGCGTTCGGATGGGAAATGAGGACTAATGAAATCACAGACCGCTTTTCGCTTTAGGCCTTTCCTATTCTCTCTCATTTCATTTCTCTGCTGTCTCTCTGAAGCACTCATTCACACACACCCTATGTTTCTATCTCTCGATTCCCCACTCGAAGAGATCCGATTTGATTTCAAATGAGAGGAAAGTAAGGCCAAAACTCTTACTACTCATAAAAGCCTAACAATTGGCAATGTTTCACTTCTTGTAACTCTGCTTCATCATCATTTCGGATACGTGAATGAGATACACTATTAGCTCTATCGATACAGTCTACTTCTGTTAGCCAAAAAATCGTTATATTACTCTGCACATAGAAACTTATTAAAGAAACTGAATTAAGCCAAAATTATTTAATATGCAACTTTATATGTACAAAATATGTCTTTGACACACAGACTGTGAAAAAGGGTTATTCAAAACTAAAGTTTGATCCAGAGCTAACGATCTTTTTCCAAGTCGAATTTTGACCATAGAATAAAAACGTTTGACTTAACGTCCAAGTTTAATTTGCTTTCAATTCGTCGTACTTTTCTAGGGAATACATCTATATATGAATCAGTCTTATTAATAAAGTGTTTGAGTGTTTCAATTGAAAAGTTAGTAGAAATAAAAGAATATATCATGAATAGTCAGTAACGAAAAAAGTAATGCCTAAAAGTAGTGGAGTCTAAAAGCCATACACTGATTAGTAGAGCAGAATCAGCAAAACCGAGTCAAGCAATACAGGCTTAATAAATGGTTGACGGCTCGAAGCAATGCTTAACTTTGGCCAACAATAATGACATTGTCTTTAGTTAACTATACAATGAAAAAATTAGTTCGCAAGTAATAAGAAATTCTGATTAACACAACAATATTTTCTTATCATACAGATGTAATAAGTCTGCTGTGGGTATGAAATGTGTAACTTATTATTCATTAATTACTACCAACTTATTAAACACTTTAAAAATATGAAATAAAATAAAATGAACAACAATTTTTGTGTAGTTGGCTTTTTATCTGTTTTAAATTGAATAAAGCATTCACTCGAAACAATACTTATTATAGAAAATAAATCATTTTTTTGTGTTTTTGTTACAGCAACAGTAGAAAAAATCAAACACTCAAAGGCGAAGGCGTAACCGATGAAAACATAAATTAGATTTCTGACAAAATGAATAAAAAAGCACAGATAGAGTCTTGTGTCTTATAATCAAATAAGATTGAAAAAGCCTCTTTTTTGCTTTGCTATTGTGTATGTAAAATAAGAGGCACTCATGTCTTCAATAGCCTCAAAAATCAAACACTGAAAAAGCAAAATTAATAATACATATAATCAAAATATCAGATATTAAAAACAGATCAAATTTCTTTTATAGGTTTGAATAAAGTCCAAAATGATTTCTATAACTTTTTGATTTTTTGCAAAAAATGTCAAAACAATCTATCCACAAGTTTATTCAATTTCTACAAAGTCATTAATTAATGAGTTGTGCTTAGACTGAAAAGTTTTATTCATATATTGAAACGATGAAAAATCTGGAAACACAATAATAAGATTTGTCTGTATAATAGGATTGGTTTTTATACTATTACTGTATAGTTATATGTAGTCTACACACAAAACAAACAGACACACAATGCGTTTTAGGTTAATCTGCGCCAATGTAGAACTAGCAAAAATGTGTACACAAAATGATGGCCAGCTTTTATTGTTCATTGTCATTATGATTAACGGAGACCAACAAATGGTAGAGGAGGTACTCAAATAAGACCTCTTCTCTCAGTGTCTGCACATAAACCTCAATCTCATTATCAACTTATTTGTGTGCGCGAACCATAGGGTCAAGACCATTTTTCAAACTTTGTCCAACATTAGATACAGTATGTTTTCGATAATTTCCTAATATTCAAATCAGTCTTATGCTAAATTCACAATTATCATAGTCAATTAGTGTCTAATACTCTGGTCTTGTTTTCTTGCAAATATATTAGATAATGAGAAACTGTTCTCGAAAAAGTTGATCAAACTTCAAATTTGTTTGAAGAACAAAATTCACAAATTTTTTGTATTTACACTTGAATTTAGACAAATTTGACTAAAAACTGAAGCAGATTAACCTTAGAACTAGTTCAAGTCTGTGGTTGATTATGTTTTCAGAATCAATTTTGAAAATACAGTAATGTTTATAGTTGTGGGCACGTAAATTGTCATTTGAGAACTTACAGAGAAAGTGATTGTGAGGCACAAATAGTTTGTATTAATAACTATGAATCACACTTAGAGAGAGAATCGTCAAGATAGAAATACCGAGAATCGATTGTCCCATTGTTTGCGCGATTTGGTTGACATAAAGCAGACAACGATTGTATGGCAACTAATACCCCAATCGCAATATGGTCACAATCATTAAATTACTCGTTGCGTGACATTTAATCATTTTATGGCGTACTGGAGGCCTTTAAAAATCACATATGATTGTAATAGTTTTTGTGGTCACCACATATTGTTTTGTTGAGAAATAACCTGAAAAGAGAAAGAGCAATGATTTTTACATTTACGAACCATTTTCTGTTAAAGTATAGGCAGCTTATTAACTAACAAGTATTCCACTTATTATCTTCAATCCTATCCTTTGCCTTTCAATACAATTTTACTATCGATTAAAAGCTAACAATTTTTGGAAAGTGCAAAACTAGTTTGAAAAAGATTGAGATCACATTATTGACAAAATCGATTCGAATGAATAAGTGTTCAAAAATGTGATAGTAACTGCGAATATATTTGAGGCGGACGTTGGCGCCAATATTTCATTACTTCTATAAAGATTTTATAACGATTAGCGAAAGTGATCGCAAATTCCATAATTTATTTATTATTATTCATACTAACGGAAAAGCAAAGCAAACAAGTGTTCCCTAAAATCGTTGAATTTTGCCAAAGTGTGTGTGCATTAGTTATTATTATTATTATTGTTTGCTATATTGCAATTGCATTTATTTGATTATATTATGCAAACAAAATCGCACACATAGTGGACATCAATAACAGTGATTGCATTTATTATGTAACATATTTTTTCTGTCACTATAAATCTCATCTTAAAGAAAAATATAGTGAACAATCAAGTTTGTTATACCGCATGTTTTTTTAAAGGCAACTTCAAACTCAAGTAAACAATATCTACAATAATACAATATATACGATATATACATATATATATATCCAAGTATAAACCTTTCTATAATGTAATTTTAAGAATAGACAAAACTGAAAGTTAGATTGAAAATATTTTCAAATAATTGAATTTGATTGAATAAAGTGCATCACGGATATAAATTAACGATTAGATTACTTATGTATGGTATGAAAAAGTTTGGCTTTAAATTGTCATTTGTATGGAACTGACTTACGAGTGGAAGAGTAACGCCAAAGTCAAACACACAATTAAATCAAACAAATATCGTACGAGTCGTGTGTCTATGCGTGAGATGTAGGGCCAAAACTGAGAGAGAGTTGTGTCGAATCGAATGCTAATAAATTAATAATAATGTTGAGCAAAAGAGGCGAACGGAAATAGAGTGAAAAGTGTTTGCCAGTCTGAGTGAGAGTTAGTTTGAGAGATATTTATAAAGAGAGGGCTTTTAGCCGTTTATATGTTAAGATCAGACTATTATGAATGATATGAAAATGACTGCCTTTCTCGACGATAGACACACGTCCGGCACGCGATCATCAATAAGTGCGTTATTATGACGAGAATCACAATTAGAAATGACTTGTGGCTCAGCTCACCAAACAAATACTACTATAGCAATACCGCCAGCCGAGTCTAGTCAAACCTAAGTAAATCCTAGTTGTTCAACCTCAACTCTTCTTAATATTTATCAGACAAACCCTTCAATACGATCTGAGATTGAGGTCTATTGCTTTTTACTGACACAAGCATTGATTGACAGATTGTCATTATTCTTCTCGAATTATTGTCAACTTTTCATAATTTACTGACTATACAACTCATTTTCTTAGAAGTATAATTCATTAAGTATTTCATAGTCTTAAAAGTTGTTTGAATAGAAAATTCATTTTTAATCATAAATGAGTCACAAGAACTATAAATTAGGAAAAATTGGTGGATACGATTGCGGGCATAAGCTCTAAAAAGTTCGGTATCACTGTAAGTCATCAATTCTTCTGAGTAATGAATTGCAAACAGAATTTAATATAGCATAAAAGTTAATAATCCGCAATCAATTACGGATTATTATAATAAAGAAAAAAGTTTATCAAATAAAATAAATTTGAAACTCATTTGAACTAAACTATTTCTAATATAGTTATCAATTGATATCTAAAAAGCAATTTTACATTACACAAGTGTATGTATGCCTTAAAGCTTAAGATAAGAATGCCGTGATGATTTTTATTGTTTTTCTAACCAATCATTTGGCTGCGATACAAATCAGCAAAAATACTACTCTTTTCCTAATATTAAGCTCGAAATACCATTGATATGCCGCATATAACTTATGATTCGTATTGGTATATAAATATAATCGTAGCCGCACTACAAATATTAATATGTTTTTCACTGCTTTACTAGAATGATAAATGATATGTCATATACTTATATATTTTAGGTAAGAGAACAGCTTTTTTGTGCAATTCGTACGCACGACCGCATTGCGGATCAACACATTTAATGTGCACATCCCGTCATTCAAATTGCGAACTTCGATGCCATAACCAAAAGAACGCATTGCTTTATATTCACTACTATTTCTTGTTCACTGCTCTTTATTTGCCTTTAACTGTACGCTAATGAACACATATTTTTCTGCCACAATCATAGAGTTGACAGTTTATCACAAAATATGGCTTTTTGCTGATTTGCCGGTTTTTAGCTGCGCCAAATAACAGACAACTTATGGTATTATTAGATCTTTTTCTGGTTTAGATATCACTTTTCAGATCATTTTTCCCTTTCAAGTGTGCAATTAGCGTTGTTTCAAATAAAACTTATTATTTAGATAAATAAATCGATAACTATTATTGAAAATTTGTTATGAGTTCTCTTCCTAATCACAGCCAACAAATTACTATAAAATGTAATCTGAAACGTGTTCATCTCAGATTACTTAAAATTAACATTTCAATGCTCTTTCAACTAATTTGGTATTCGAGATATAAATGTAAGATTGAGAATGAAACTTATCTAAATTTTGATCAGAGTTGGTTATACCGGAAAAATATTTTCTTACTTAAAGATTTGTTGGAAAGCAGCAAACAGAAAGTGATTATCTTTTACCCAAGTGAAAGTCACATAGGAAAAGCTTCGAATAAATGAGTAAAAATCAAATTAATAACCTGTTAATTAGACGTAAAATGTTCATTAGATCACAAATAGTCTGTATTTGTTAGAAATATGACATTTATTATCTGTAGCGCAAAATATAAAACACTTTCATAACTAGTAATATGTGATTATTATTATTATTTATAAGTTAATTAATGAATTAATACATTAGCCATTCAGGTAATGCTCTTAACTTTAATCAATTGATTACTGATTCTGAAACTATGGAAAAATAGGGCGGATTTGTATTTGATTAGTTATGAAGTTAAGAGTTAAATAGTTGAAACATTATTTGATTGATTATACTTTTATTCTCTCTTCAATGCCTCAGTAGTTCAATGCCTTAACTAGTTTTTTATTACTTTTTCCTACTCTACAACTCAATGGGAAATACGCTTTTCATATTCAAGTCTTTTCCGTGTTATTAATTGTATATAATTTAGTTTTCCAGGATTTCAAATTAACATAATTCTTACAGAGATTTTCTCAGATTAAAAGGCAGATTAACTCAAATTTCGAGAATCGCTTCCGAATCACAATTTGAAAACTTAATGTGTGTTTTGATCTGTCATAAACTTATTTTTTTTTCATAAAATTGAAATGTTTCGCATATCTATTATACCGTTCTTACGACATCAGTTAATGCAACCGATTTTGCTTTTAATTAAATAAGTTATGTATCTGAAGCTCTGAGATGCTCTATAATATATAAATATTTAGAGATATGATCAAAAATTAATGATTCACTAATTATAGTGAGTGGGTTTGTGTCATAATTCAGTTTATGCATTATGTGTATGAATATATGGAGAAAGAAAAATCTTTACTCCCAGTCACTCCACTGAAAATTTCAATCTAAGAGCTAAAATCTCTATTCACACTAATATTATTAGTGCGAGAATCTGTCATCCAGTGGCAGATCATTAGACACTCCACAGAAGAATGCATTTTCTACTACCAAATAGGATGGATGAGAGAGATTTGGTGGTTATGAATATGCTCAGAGAATATTACATGAGAATAGACTTGCATTGTACGAGTTCATCATTTGATGCCATGGGAAGCAATTTAATTATTAATACTTCAATTTGGGAGATTGCATGCATCAAAACAGATATAGAGTGAGCTCAAAGAATCAATTCTGCTTTGCTCATCACTATAGAACAGAGTCTATCGACGGTATAGATTACATCAAAATGTAAGGTAACTATTACGAACAAAAATCATTTTAAACTCAAATTTGATCGCATTTGATTGGACCACATTTAGTAATAATGATTAAGTCAATTAATAGAAGTTGACATGGCTCCGATACAAAAGTGAATCGTTAAATTGTTCGATTCGACTAAATCAATTTAAACAACTGAAAACTTTCGAGAAAACGGCAGTTCAAGTTATATTAATTGTTTTTAAGTGACTAAAATTACAAGTGACGGATGTTCTACTCCATTTAAAATGTTACTTTTCAAAAATTGTGAAAATCGAATCTGAATTACATATTTAACGGTATTGGATTGTGTCCTATTTATAGTTGCATTGCTCTGAACAAACTATTTTGGAAACTTTTACTTTATGCCACTTTAATGCGATTTGACAGCTGAGAACAAACTTCAGTGAAATACAGACTAAAAAAGGTTTTGGCCTCAAATTGAAAACATTGTCCGTTTGAATTTTTAATGGAAACTCATTTATTTGTTGCTCGCAAGCTTCTCTCAGACATACACACAATTTCAGCTTTAGGTCCAGTAGTTTAGGTCAAAAGTACACAAGGGATCAGACCCTCTCTGTATCTGAGCCACACTTTTGCCTCGTTGGCAAAGAATTGCATTTTGCAAACTTAATGTCACGCATTCGACGAAAACGAGAGAAAGCCAACCATAGAATCCCGAGAGTGAACAATATATTTATTATAAACCTATACAATATTTTAAGTCTAGAGTTCCTCCGAGTCAAACCTTATTTCAGTTGGAAAAACTTCTGTTAAACAAAAAGAAATTATTAATAGTATTGAGAACTGAATCTTCAATTGATTAGTGCTTTGGAATAAATTAGCAGGAGAGATAAGTATGATAAATATGATCAGTGGCGCAATGTTTTACGCTCAAAGTTTCATCGCTGTTTATCGCGTATGATCAATAAAATTAAGATAAATATTTCAGTTTTCATTTGAAGACATATTAGTTGTCACTTAAATACTTGAACGAAAACTAAATTAATTTATGACTTTATAATCAGCTAATTATTTTGGAAACTAGATTATAAGTTGCTTTATATTTATTATTTCCGCTTATATTTTCCTTAATAGAGGATCAACTAAATAGAGAGAATTTAAAAACCAAAATAAGTGTTTAACTCATTTCGGATCTAATTTACGGATCGAAGTTTTCCTTTTGTATATTTTATGAAGTAATCGATTATACAAATGATTGACTACACTTAAGACTTTAGTTTTAATGTCATTTTTAATTACTATAGAATTGAAAAGCTTCGCTTAAGTGGTACAGTCATTTACGTAAAAGAAAACTATGGCCAAAAATACAAAAACCTATAAGTAGTGGTCGTCATTCCCGAGAGTTGAGAATCTCGAGTCTCGAACTGAAACACTCGATTGAGACTCGAGAGTTTCGATTCTCGAGATCTGAATGAGTTGATACTAGAATGATAATAATTGCTTTTACTAGATTTTGCACATAAAATGATGTATACTACTTCATACTACTGATAATATTTGATCACCTCAATATTTTCAACACTTAAGACAACGATAGACAAAATGCACTTTCCAAAACTAAATTTCAACTAAAAACAAAGAGACTAAAAAAAGAAAAATTTGAGAAAAATGTTCTCGACTCATTATATTTTACGATTTTCTATATTATAGTAGTTTTCTACACTGATCAGTATAAAAAGTGAACATCAATTTTGACAAATTTGATTAAGTTCTATATTTTGTAACAATTTGAGGTGAAAATTGTACCTCCTCGAGTCTCGACTCTCATTACGACTACCACTTATAAGTATATAAAAATTTGTGAATCAGATCTTTAAATAACTGAGTTTGAAGGAAGAAATTGAGTATCATGATCTCATGTGATAACTTCAAAATTTTAATTCAATATTTTAATAGCACAGAAAAGAGATAAAACAATTTATTATGAGAAACGAAATCAAGAAATTAGTTATCAGGTTGACTCTAATAGTTTATAGATATTTTTAATGATACTTTGAGCGGTCTTTTAATTTTGAATGATAAGGAAATGAGATCTTTACGAATGAGCAAAAGATTATTAATATACTCTTTTCAACCATAGTACTGTTTCACGTCATATATATTATGATTGATTTGAATATGAAGTGGTAATTATATTTTTCTGAGACAGATAAAACTGCTTTAGAAGATTGTTTTTTAAGATAACATCGTATACATTTCGTGTTATACGAGTTCAGTTTTGGATTTTAGCTATAATTCGGTTATTGAAAAAAAAATGAAAGCAATCGCTTGTTTAATCAATATTAGGTCATTTTTTGCTAATTAAATAATTAGCTCAGAACTGTGAAAAAAGAAACATGCTTTAATATGAACTTTTAAAGTTTAGTTAAAAGCAACTTAAGCAACTATAGGAAAAGTTTCCTAAGAGTTAAACTACCGGTAATATAAGTTATTATTTTCGAGATGCTTGCCAAATAAGTCAACTTTATATCGTTTACGCTCGAAAACAAGAATGATATGACATTTTAAGATCAAATTTTCATTTAGTCTCATTTTTCATAACAAATATTTCGTGAATTTGATTCTCAATAATAGTCAATATTTACTGTGAGTAATACTTTTCGGGGGGTTTTCATTATTATTATTTTTTTTATTATTAATACTAAAGAACAGTTTATGTTAATTTAGAAAAGCCATAAAGTATTGAATATCGTACGAGAATAAAAATTGAAAAAAACATCAAAAGATATGGAAATAGATATAAATTGAAAATCGCTTTTGAACACGAGATAAAGTGATCATCATTAGTGACTAAATCATACATTCTTAACATTATCCGATGGGATATTATTCCCATGAGATACGAGACAAAAAATAAGGGGACATCAAAACTGATCAAGATGTGGACTGATTGGAGAATCGGTGCCAACAAATGCGGTCCTCTATTCTATTAGGGACTGACTCTCTGTTTGATTCACTCTCCCGAACTCTCCTGTAATTTAACACTACATTCAATATAATAGCGAACCAATTCAAAAGACTAATATCATTTTGCGAATTAGTTGGTATGTGTTGTTAGTTAGCCTTTTGTTGCGCGCACTCACCCCTCAGATACGGTTAACTAACAGAACGGATTTTCGACCGTACAGTAGAATCTGTTGAAAATCAATTTACAATATTTGTTACAAAGATCATTTATTAAATTTTGTAACTTTTCAGTTAAAGTAAGTTTTATAGAAGAGAATCATTTCTGTTTCTTAAAATTTATCTTTTTTCAAGTTCGATTGAAAAAATTGACTTCAGTAGTATTTGAGCAAAGTTTTGCTGTATTAAATACAAAAGTAACCTCTGCTTTGTGTTGCATTGTTAGAAAATTTGTTCGTCAATGAAAAAAGAGCATTCATTCGTGTGTATCAGCTCATGAATGAACCGGAGTAACATTATATTTTAATACTAATAGAAATCGTGCCAATTTTAATATGAACAGAAAAAGAAGTTCAAAATTGTTTGAAATCGAACAAAAAATGCATAAACTAATGACAAAAGTTTATTTAAATAAGTAGAACTGAAGCATTTGAAAATGTATTTTGTAGATATATATTTGTTTAAATTATCTCTTTTTCTTAATCTATTAGATTGTTGATCCGAAATGTTTTAATTTGAACTTAATTTCATATTGTTAAAATGAATTGATCTTTTCACAGTTCAAACAAGTGAGCGTTAAATCATTTGTTGCAGATCTCGATTTTATCGATAAAATAGTTGCGATACTTTAAGAGAAAATTAATCTCTTGCTCATAGCCAAAAGGTTTGTTCCGTTTGGCAAAAAGAGATAAGACTTTTAAACACTTCCACTCAATGGAATTTGAGAGAAAAAAATCTAAACCTCAAAAACTAAATCTCAATACTAAAACCAATCTGATGAGGTATACGGTACTTAACTGCAGAATAAAAAACAGAGAACGATTTCCAGCGACTCGAACCGTAAAACTGATTAGCACTCTGTTCACCCCATAATAAAAATAATTATGCAAAACGAGATCATAGGAGAGTATTACTGTTACAACACGTCTATCAGCGCGGACTCTCTCTCTCTCTCTCTCTCTCTCTCTCTCTCTCTCTCACTCACTCACTCACTCACTCACTCTCTCTCTCTCACTCACTCACTCTCACTCTGTCCATATAGTCTTTTTTATTGTACTCTCCGCTAAATGTTAAACATTCGTGTTCTCTAGCGTTACACGCGTGAAAATGCTAGTGACTCAACAAATCATAATAAAGTGATTTCCTTTGGTCGGAAGTCACTTATATGGCTGACAACACAATTAAACATCCACAACTAATCTAATGTTATTTCCCTCACTTATGAGCGATTGCTTCAATTTCCCCCTTTTTTTATTTTATTAGTATCCAAGCTAAAAATTAAGGATAGAAATAGAGTTGCGACTCAGAGTAATGACTTTTTCTCTTTGTATATCAAAACATTGATACAACACAAAAAATGCCATTACATCAGATCAGTGTCTGTTATAGAATTGTGTTTATGTTAAAATTAGGCGAAAAACTTGCTTTCAAATAGTTTCTTATTCATAGCTGGAGTTAGCCTAATTCTATTTTCATATTTTTAAATTGGCTTAATTTTAATTCAATTTAGACTTAAGTCGTTGCAAAGACTTGAGGCGAGGATGTTGACAAAGAACTACTATTGAACTAAATTTCAGGTTTCTGCGAGCACTTAAAGCGTATAATTTCTTTAAGACTTAAAAAATAAAAATTCACTGTAATTATTCGGTTAAATCAAATGTTTGTATCTCATATGTATTGCTTTTCCTTATAGTTTACAGTCATTCAAAATTTGATATAAAGATTGAACTGATATCAGATAGTTATATGAAATGAAAGTTAGCATTTCCATTCGCGTATCACTTTTATCTCAATCTTAACAACTAGTGTTAGAACAAATAATTACAATCAGTTACAAATCCCGTAAAACAATTTATACTTTCAGTCGTTATACCTTTGCTCAAATCTTACAGAAAGTGAACGCAATACCTAAAAAAGTATGTCAGAGCAGTACAAACTAGTAGGAAATAACTGGAAGCTATATTTTTCAATTTTCTTTGTCTAACTTTAGGAAAGCTCCCAAAAATTTTAAGATCATTTTCGTGAAAAAGTTTGTTCTAGATTTTGCTGAAGACTCAAACAAGAAATAAATAGTACTTAACAATAATAAAAGGTCAGACTATGTAATGATAGATCCAGCTGAAAAGTGAAAGCGACCCCAGGGCTAAAAATTAATTTTAATGCTATTAAATTTTACGTTTTACGAAGTAATTTAAAGACACACGAAAGTAAAGAAATTGAATGGTCTCGACTGTTAAGTAGAATCACACCCATTGATTAACAAAATAAATCCTTTTGCCGACAACATCACGTCTTCCTGTTTAATAATTAATTATTGTCTCATATGTAAAATATATTATTTTCAACGGTATTGAATCAAATACGCCATCAGAGACTTTTCTTCCTGAAAAAATGATCGTTATATACACCTGAATCTGGAGAAATTAGATTACGTCCAGAACGTGTTTTCGCTTTCACTCAAACTTCCAGTTAAAAATAGAATTTCAAGTTATTATGTGATGTTTATCAAGGGGACTGCTATTGGGTTTGTCATGAAAACTAAATCGCAATTTTCAGATACCTCAGAGATAGGTATATAAGCCAGAGTAGAAATAGTCTTGTCTTCATTCAGCTTTTGAATCTTGAGTTTCGAATTTACATCTTTTTTAAGATAAGTGATAAGCAAACTTTATTCATTCACTGAAAAAGTTTGTTTTAGTCATTGCTTTTCTCAATAGTTATGAATCATTTGACTTCACTTGTGTTTCTGACAATATTGTCAGTAGTCTACAAATGCAAAGCAGGCCATTGGGAACCGATTCATCTGTTCCACGATGAAAAATATCCCGTTCACATCGTGAACAAATACCCAGTTAAAGTTCCAGTTCCAACGCCGGTTATCATAAAGCCTGTCATCAAGACTGTGAAAGTACCGGTAAAAGTGCCAGTTAAAGTGCCATATCCGGTGAAGGAGCCCTATCCAGTCAAAGTGCCGTACCCGGTCAAAGTTCCCTATCCTGTCAAAGTCCCAATTTACCACAAAGAGAAAGTCCCCGTTCATATTCCAGTGCCGATCAAAGTGCCATATCCCGTAAAAGAGCCCTATCCCGTCAAGCAGATTGTCCCAATCAAAATTGTTAAAAAAGAACCCGTTTATATAAAAGTCAAAGAAAGTTATGGAGGAGGTTACGGCGGAGGATACGGTGGCGGATATGGTGGTGGACATGGCATCGATGCTGGTGGTTATGGAGGAGGCTATGGAGGAGGCTATGGCGGAGGCTATGGCGGAGGCTATGGCGGAGCAGACTGTGGGAAGGGTGCTGCTGTAGAAGTGAGCAGTTATGGAGGAGGTTACGGTGGAGGAAAAGGAGTGAGTGTTGATATCGGTGGAGGTTATGGTAAAGGCGGTGGGTACGGAGGAGAAGGTGGTTATGCCGCAGACATCGGAGGTTATGGTAAAGCACTTGGAGGTTACGGTGGAGACATTGGCGGTGGTTATGGCGGAGACATTGGAGGTGGTTATGGTGGAGACATTGGAGGTGGTTATGGTGGAAAAGGAGTCGCAATAGATATTGGAGGCCACGGAGGTGGTTACGGTGGAGACATTGGAGGTGGTTATGGTGGAAAAGGAGATATCGGAGGTGGCTATGGTGGAGATATTGGAGGTGGTTATGGTGGAAAAGGAGATATCGGAGGTGGCTATGGTGGAGATATTGGAGGTGGTTATGGTGGAAAAGGAGATATCGGAGGTGGTTATGGTGGAGATATTGGAGGTGGTTATGGTGGAGATATCGGAGGTGGTTATGGTGGAGATATTGGAGGTGGTTATGGTGGAAAAGGAGATATCGGAGGTGGTTATGGTGGAGATATTGGAGGTGGTTATGGTGGAGATATTGGAGGTGGTTATGGTGGAAAAGGAGATATCGGAGGTGGTTATGGTGGAGATATTGGAGGTGGTTATGGTGGAAAAGGAGATATCGGAGGCGGCTATGGTGGAGATATTGGAGGTGGTTACGGTGGAAAAGGAGTCTCAGTAGATATTGGAGGCCATGGTGGTGGTTATGGTGGAGATATCGGAGGTGGCTATGGCGGAGATATTGGAGGCAAAGGAGGGTATGTTTTTCATCATTTGAACATAGAGAAGGCAAAGTGTTAGAAATTGATCTTTTGATTCTTTTTACAGATATAAAAGCTAGAAAAATACTCAATCGACTGTGAATTGAATGAGCTATTTTATTCCAAAGTATTTCTCAACGATATTAGATTTGATTACTTGTAAATAGATTTCTCATTAACTTAATAATCATTACACAAATTATCTATTGTTGTAATTAGTTAAATTTGCCAAATAAAGATGTTTTAATATCGAATAGTAGATTCAACTTTATTTCTAGTCGTGTCCCAACATCCATCATAACGTACTTTCAACTGCTTATCTATTTCAATTAAATCATTAAGTTTTGGGATACAGTCAAACCTATTCCATAAGATTTAATTTTACTCAATTGCAACTTAAAAGGTGTGTTGACTATGAAATATAGTTAACCACAAACGGGTCTGACTGCAACTCACGGGTAATAAACATACAACAACTTTGAGGTTAAGTTTTTTAAGCGTTAAAAGCCACGTAATATTATTTATTGTGATTCTCATTGTTAATTCAGTTTATGCTCATTACTTATTTAGATGGAGTTTTTTATCATAATTGATAATTATTGTGCGACTCAACTCGTTTGAAAATTTAAATGAGATAACATTTTGGAAAGATGGATTCTCTAATTTTAAGACTTACCTTTTCAAATTGAGATCATGCTTTGATTTTCAACCTCCTTGCGCGTAATCCGTTAAGCTAATTTTGTCTTTATTTTTATTTAACAATATTTTTGAATGAGTCAGCCACTCATTAGATAAAAGTGTCATTTATTCCTAGATTTGCATTTCCTAAAAGCTGTCGACAAAATGGCTTCACGACTGATAATAAAGGGGGGCCAAAATTGAGGTTCAGCTTTGAAAAGTTGCTCTCATTTGACAACAAATATTGCATACGCTAATAGCTTAAATAAGAAAAAAGGTCAGATCTCAAGTGAATTAGTGTTAAAAAGATGACTTGAGGCTAAACAAACCAATGTTGTCAAATGCGTGAATGTTACAAACATTGATGTGGCTTTATTACCAAATCAAGTATCATTAAAGGTTTCGGCATACAATACAACTTAAACCTGCAATTCAAGTATTATTTTCAAACTATTCGATTTGTTCGTGCATCTCACTTAAAAACAATACGAGCGATTTGCTGGACAAATTCATGGTATTACCCATCTGTTCATCTAATTTATACTGAAATTATTCTATTACTTGTTTCACGTAATTATAATTTAATATAAGCACTTCCTGTGCAATCGCGGCAAACGATGTCAGAACATAAATCAGGAAATATAGCATTAATACTAATTGAAGTAATCATCATTTTATATCAAATTAGTTAAAAGTAGTTAAATCATTAGTTTTTATCGTATTTAATTTTTAATTCATGCTAGTTACTCATATACCTCATAATAATCAATGTTCATTATGGAAATGCTCAACATTATTGATAAGTACAAACTTAATAAACACCAATCAGATTATATCCAATTTTGCTTCTAGTATAAACTTCAATTAAAATTGGCTAATTAAAAAAATTTTAAATTGCAACATCAACAAATACAGGGATCGCCACGCATACTTACAATAGGAATTTAATTAATAACACGCCATTTATAAGGAACAGAGGCTTAACATATTCTCAAATGTTTGATTGCTTCTTACATTGAAATCATAAGACTTTTACAACTTTTAATTTAGAGTAACTTTCGAATCTCTATTTTCGTAAAACATCTTTACTATAAACTTCTCAGTCTTAATATAATAAATGAAACAAATCTAAGCATTTATTTGGCACTTCAGACACTTTTCATTGAAAATGGTTTTGAAAAATAAATCAGTTTATTTCTTTCAATGTCTTAAACAAGTTTAAATGAGCAAAAATAAACCATAAGTTTGAATATGGTTGAAGAATGCAACTGGTTATAAGTTGAATTTTCTAGTCCTTAGATTTGACTTTTGAATTTTGTCCAAGCATTAATAAACGACAATAAATTACAGTTTGTCCTGTAAGCGAAAAAATAAACTCCTCAGTTTTTCAAGTCGGTTAAATGTTAAATCGGTCAGCAGTGAGTTAACGGGAAATCCAGTGATTCACTTGTTGAACTATTAAACGATGTAATACACGCTTGTTTAATGCTCGACATCTTCGAGGCATTAGTTGCAAAAGCTAACCTTAATTTGAATAGGTTTCAAAACTTCAAAAAAGAAAAAATTTACAATGCTTTCGATCATAAATCGATTTTTTATTCAGAGTAATAATCATCAACTTAATAGACTTGCTAAAAAAATTGACATATTTAAACGAAAAATTTAAAGAAATTGAACCCTTTCGAATAGACAACAAATGCCAACAATAGTTTTATATAAGTTTGCTTATTGTTCATATTGGGCGCACTTAAATTAAATAAAGTTAAATAAAATTATTGTTGGCGCGTGTAATTGATCTTGCAGTGTGAATGTTCTCGACTACATCCGTAAATTCTTGTTTATCTCAAAAAAACTTATTTTCCTTTATTTGTATCTGATAGAGAATTAGTTTAAAAGTTGAAATTCAAGTTGTATTGGAAATTAATGCAATAATCGTTATGACGATAAAAGTTTAGGTGATCACAATCTATTTAATTAAATCTAGGAATAGAATTTGAAGGTTACGTTAAAACAGAATAAGGCTCAAGCAATCGTAGTAAACATTAGTTTAGCAAATCGCTAACACGATAATCACTTGTGAAAATGAATTTTTTCAACAAAATAGCAATGACAATTATATATATTTATGTTAAGTAAGAATTGTTTAAAAGAAACGCTTCAATTTTTCGCGTAAATATATTAAGTTGAACGTACGGAAGATTCCTATAATCTAATGAATCTTAAATTGTTTTCTAATTGGATTAACGCAATGCAAATTATTACTCATTATTATGTATTTTGAAATATATAACAGGCCTTTGCATTTGTACCGCATTTGGTATTACAGTGAACTCTCGAACTTAAGGTATTGGTAGATTTCAGTTCGAAAAGTTAAAATTTTCCATAATTTCTTATTAATTGCGAGTCATGTTATTTGCTCAAACTGAATTTTAATCAAACTTGAAACACCAGAACGTAAACAAGTTGATGTAAATGAGTACAAAACACACTAGAATTTTCTAATAATTCAATCGTTAATCTCGATCATTAATCATTATTGTGTTAAATCCTCCCAATATAACACGTGTGCAACTCTTCATGATCTTTACGATCCCACCCACTAATCGAGATCAGAAACCCGTCCACAAAATTAAATCAAATCCCAGTTCTCTGAATTAATTACGATCTGACATGTGAACTTTTACATGTATTACAACTATTAGATAATACGGTAAACACATTTGACATTCATTTTCCTCTTATCAGACTTGAAAATATACTCCAGTAGAAGAAAAAGTAGATTATGGCACAACTTTTTGACCTTTTTTCCTTTATCACTCTCCCTCTCATTTCTACTGAGAACTTAGGTTAACCTTTAGTTGTGGTGTTATTAAGTAATGTTTATCGTGAAGACTGCTATTGGGTCTGCTGTAAACTAAATTATATTCCTTGCGATACTCGAGAGAAAGTATAAAAAGTCAGAACAAAAACGCTTTAGACATCAGTTGACTAGAGTTTTAGTTGATGCCAAAGTGACCAAATAGAAAGTGAAAACTTTTTCAACAACTTTTTCATTTGATTAAGTGCTCAACAAACAATACGAAAGACATGAAGTATTTAATTTCATTATCGCTTTTATTGGTATTAGTGATTGTATACCAATCAGAAGCTATTTTCCATAAGGAACCCATCCACATATACGAAGACCATTACTATCCCGTTCACATCATCAACAAATACCCAGTTAAAGTTCCAATTCCAACACCTGTCTACATCAAGCCCATCATCAAGACCGTTAAAGTCCCGGTCAAAGTTCCCGTCAAAGTTCCCTATCCAGTCAAAGTTCCCTATCCGGTGAAAGAGCCATATCCAGTTAAAGTGCCAGTCTACGTGCCCGTCAAGGAAAGCTATGGCGGAGGATACGGTGGTGGATACGGTGGTGGATACGGTGGTGGATATGGTGGTGGATACGGTGGCGGTTACGGTGGTGATCTCGGAGGAGGCTACGGAGGTGGATATGATGATGGCGGATACGGCGGTGGACATGATGATGGTTATGGTGGCGGGTATGGTGATGGCGGTTATGGTGGAGGGTAAGCATTAAAATCGAATTTTTAATCTTGAAAAATTTGTGACAAAACTTCTACATCTCATAAGTCTAACTGACCTCAAATTATAGTAAACATAAAAAATTGAAAGGTAACTTATGAATGATTTATTTATTTACAGATACCGCAAGAAATAGACTCGTTTAGTACGTTGTTTTGTCGTTGAACTAATTGTTGTATTTATTGTGATCGGAAGTATCGTTCTGTCAACGAGTATTTATGCCAAAACGTTTTCTAATGCATGTAAATATACTATTGATTGTGTGAGACCCATTAAAACTATCCTATTATTATTTTAAATTATTGTTCAGTTCATATGTGCTAATGTCTCGATTTAAATGTCAGTTATATAGAAAATTGTAATGTTCACTATTAAGTTCACGAATAAATTACCGATTTTTCTATACAACTCCTGGTTTTTTATTTCAATAGTCGATAGAAATGAATGACACGAAGAAAAACTAATATAAAATAATCGTATTTTAGTAGAATATTTACTGACTTTCAATGTGTTTCTATAAGTATATAAGAAAAAATAAAACAAAGAAGAAAGAGCAAAAGTTTGAGTACAACTTTTTAGGTCAAACGAGAGTGAAAAAAGTTTCACCTCTAACGACTATTAACAGATAAATATATTTAGACACGTAAGGTCACATAGCATCTAGATCAGTTTTCTCCTTAATTTATTCAGATTAAATTTTGCGTCAAAACAGACTTGGTTTATACTAACTCTGACCTAATATATTACGTAACATTTTCTATAATAAAATATATGCAGATTAATACTGGGTGTATGTGTTGCTACTACAAAAAACTGATGACAGTTTTCAAAGTGAAGTTAAAAAAATACTCCTCAATTGAAAATGATCTGAGAGTTACATTTGCATATAAAATACTAGAGAAAAGGGTTTCGAATAATAAATTTGTTTTGATAAAGTCGCTCCACGGTAAAAGGACTCTACTCTCTACTGATTTAAATATAGAGTTGAGACTATTATTAAGTGTCACTTTTATTAAAACTATTTTCTCTTGAACTGCAGTTCTCCTAATTTTGATTCATTGTAAAAACTTGATTTGCATTGTGTTTGAATTAAATTGCGTAAACGTTACCTCAAGGGAAATAAACACATTTCTGAGTTTTAGTTGTGTATAATTGCAGCGCCTTTTCTGCTCTTCCATCAAAGTAACTGAATAAATGAACGGATCACTTACAGACTTCATATACTCAAGTATACAATTTGCACTTTTAATATAAATTGCCAAAAATCAAGTGACTTATGAGAAAAATATTTCTAAATTATTCGTGGATTAAATCGCATAATTTAAGCATAAATTTAAAACATTACGAATGAATTTAATGAAAATGATTATTGAACATTTCATAAGCACATTACTAAGTGGGGTAATCAAATTATAATGAAAATCTAGCAGATCTGTGCTAAGCAACTTTTTAATCGAAATCTTAAACGCGTTTCTGTCGCAAAATTATAATAATTAAGTTAAATCTTTGAATCTCTTCTCTTTCATGTTGTTTTGATTGACTTAATGTTCAAAAAATTGATAAACTAAGCTTCTGCGTGAGCTCAGTGTTAATGAAGTTCAATTTATGATTCTTAATAAATTATTCCTTCCTAAAAGACACCATTATTTTTATGGACAGTGAATATTTTCTATATGCCGGTGAAGTGCAACTACTACTGCTATATTTAGCATACTGATTGTTTTGGTTGATAAAAGTTTTGACAACGCATTGAGCAACTATTTTCAAGTTTATTGTATGCGATAAGTTATAAAATAATACATAACGCAAAAAACTTGTGGTACTTTACATTTCGTTTAAAGAATGCTCGACAGGTTATTCAATAATAAAAAACGCCCTCAAAGTTACACTGAACTGTTGATAAAATTATCGAAAGTGCTATTTAGTGAACTGGCTCAACAGTAAATATATTTGAATTTCTTATCACTTTAGTCCATAAATAATTGAAGTGTCTTTGATGAAGTCTATTTATATTTAAGAGTTTTAAAAAAATATCTAACATCTTAATCTAAATTAAAAACTCTACTCAAAAAGTTAGGACTTTATGATAATTTTAACTTTAAACTCCTAAGTGTTCCAAATTTAAAAATGATAAAACTGACTCTAGTTTTTTCAAATCGCTTAAATCTGCTAACACTGCATAGGGTTGCAGTTGATTAAGAACCAGTCATCAAAATCATTTTCAAATCAATCTAATAAAATGAAATCAAGATGAGCTCTAATAATACATTCTGTTCTGCCATCTCTTGAATAGTTGATCACTTTTACAGAAGATTTGTCTACTCTTCAGAGTGAGGTTTTCGAAACGATTAGTTCTACAAACTAATTTGGCCTTAACTAGAAACAATCACTTTTGTCTTAACGATTTGATTTTTTGGGTTTGCAACGGTATGATCACAATTTTGATTATACTAAAATCAATATCATTATGTTATCTGTCGATTAATATGGAATAAAATTCTTATCGATTTAATTGTATTTTGTCATATAGAATTCGTCGAAGTATTACCTTATCTAAGATTTTATGTGGTTCAAAATACAGTTACCTAACATTGCTCTAGTTTGTCGCGCAATCTTTAATGTTGACGCACAACTTGTCAACTGGAGAGCAGTTTTTATATAAAAATATTCAATGTTAACTTCAGTAAAACAGTAGAGTAGTCACATCTATTGGTTGTTTGATATTTTTTCACCTGGTTTTAATGCACAATCATATGAATATGCAGTTTTGTAATAATTTGTCTTTCATTTCGATATCAAGAACTTTATCATTATAAGAATACAAATGATGAAAAGTTTATTTTAAATGGAGAATACTATTAATCAAGATTCTACAAATAGTAGAAAAACTCAGTTTGTGATAACCAGTTTTGCACTCTATTTTTGTTACATCGCATATGTGAGTCTTTCAATTTTGAACTAAACAAGTAATTCAAAAAGTCTCTAATTCAAGTTTCCAAATGTCCAAAAGCTGTTGAAAAAGGGTTGAGCAATTCCTCTTTTAAAAATTTTGTTAAAAACAGGGACTCGCGTACAATATATGGGGCCCGACATGGGTAGACCTCGTCAGTTTATTAGACAGCACTCAAGATGCTATGGCTTATGGCAACTCGCTTATGGCCATCGGATACACAATCGGGGCCTTTACTGGTAATTTGCTTAAAAATAATGTTTAACTCGTTTCAAACTGATTTTGCGATTGCTATTCACTCAATTAATTACTTGAAAATAATTTTCATATTTAAAGGTGGTTTTATATTCAATTATTTGAACCGTCAATTATTGGTAGCATTTTATCTGATGTTGATGGCAGTGGCCACTACTCTCACACCTATATTCAGGAGTTATAAAATCTTTCTAATTGTCTCTGTGATTTTTGGTTTAGGAGAAGGAGGTATTCATACCCTATATATATCTTAGTGAAGCTCTGATATTTGACTTCAAGTAATAATTTTGCTTGAGTGTGTTTTTACCCAACGAATTGTTGTAGATCATGCTTGCTATCAATACCTCATGAGTGAGGGTAAGCACTCTCTTACTACTCACCATAGCTTAACTAAACTCTTGTTTGGCTTGTGAGCGTGATTGGCAACAACTAGTCGTAAAAACCATTTAAACTGAAGCCAAGTTGAACTTGAAACAATATTGAATAGAATTGCGCCTTATTGTTTGGGAGTATAAAATATTTGATGTTTTATCTCACCTAAAATAAAGATAGTTTGCCAACTGATTAATATGTTTGATTATTGAAAATATCCCAACAAGGTTTTGATACAGCGTGTAATGCGTGGATATTAGAGATGTGGCAAAACGAAAACGGCCCTTATATGCAAGCTTTACATTTCACTTTTGGAGTCGGATCTCTATTGGCTCCATTGATTAGTATCAAGTTCTTGGATGATACTAATGACTTAAAAGCTAATTCATTTGTTAATAATATTACGAGTCATTCGAAGAGTACAAGATCACGTATGAACAACATGACACTTCATGCGCAAATAGGTTTACACCATCACAATTATGTCTACTCTCATAAACTTTTGCCAATAATGCCTCGAATCAATGATACCTTATTGGAGAGCCAACTTGCAAGTAATGCTACCGCTGAGAAAGTTTCGCACATTTATATCCCATATTGTATTACTGGTGGTCTACTAGTAATATCGGCTGTAATAATAATAGTAATGTATATCGTCAAAAAATACGAACCAATCACTGATGACGAATCAGGTACGAAAAGCTACATTAAAACTGAGTTTTTGGTTTCGACGGCTTGCTATTAATTATTCGGAAAAATACCGAATCACATTGAGATACTTGAAATATTTTTTAAAAATTGAAAGCCAATTTTTTGACACATTCATATCTCTAATATATAAAATATTTAAAAAGGATAAAAGAAATAACTGTTTCATAAAAGGTCACAAACAAAAGACTGAAAAAAGTGAACGCAAACCACATAGTAAATAATAGGTTTTTATAAAAAGCATTCATTGACAAAACTATAAAAGGGTCACATATTATAGATTAATCGGAGCTAAAAATAATTATTAGTGGATTAAAAAATGTTCAATTGAAAAATCCTGAACACAAAAATTCAAGCTTTGGTATATAATAGCTATTACAGTTTAAAATACTTTTGCAAAATTATTCTCAAATACTTACTTTACATTCCATAATAAAATGGAATAAAATAATTAGTTTAAAAGTTATAAATGAATACTTTTGCTTACAATTGACAGCAACCCATTAGTTTGCATTTAGCTCTATTATTATATATGATACATACTTTAAAATATCGTAAGCTATTTCAGGTAAGCGTTATTGTCTGCATCTTTAGGTCTTATTTCCGTAAGTTATGTTAAGTATCAGTTTCGAATTACAGTCGTTTTAAAAGACACGTCTTCGTGAACTTCATTCAAATTTGATTATATTTTAGAGGTATGCTTAGGAAAATCTTTTTGCTGTAAGTGTTTTTGCAGTTAAAATAAAATGAAACGTTTAGATTGAGACAAAAGACTAATATAATTTGAAATTGTCTTTAACTTAAATTAACTTCTAATTCTAAGCTAGATTCAAAAATTGAACCTAACCCATAGAAATTACTCAGACTTTTAGAGCTTTGAAACTATAATTTATTTTCATTTATTCAATTAATTAGAGACAAGCTCTGAATCGCGGAGCGGCTCACGTAAATCATCGTTAGATCTGAATAAAAATAAAGACGAAGATAAAGAAGAACTTTTGAACAATAATTATAAGCATAATAACAACGACGTATCGACTAATTACTTGGTGTCAATGGTAATAATCGGTGGTATTATGTTTTGCTTCTATGAAGGCATGGAAAACATAAACTTTGAATATTTGTCAACATTTAATGTTAACACAAAACTAAATTTATCCGAAGAGACATCTGCTCTATTAATGTCGGCTATGTCAGCGGCCTATACGGTGGGCCGCGGAGTCGGTATCGTCCTTGCGATTAGATTAGAGCCAAAGTATTTCTTATATTGTGATCTAATACTGATATCGATCGCAAATGCAATCATGTATTTTTACGCGAATACATCAGAAACAATGCTAATAATCGGTGTTGTAATGATGGGATTCGGTTTCTCTACAGTATTTCCATGTATCTATTCATATATGGAGCAACATATAAGACTGACAAACTTTATTTGTGGAATTCTAATGGTTTCGTGTGCATCCATTGCAACTGTCGATCCCATTATAGTTGGTCGTTATATCAAAGATTATCCCTATATTTTGTTATACGTCAATATCGGAAGTACTGTATTAGTTGTTATTTCATTCATGACTATTGAAATCAGTGCTGCGGTTAAGAGACAAAATCGGATTAGAAAACGTCGTTCGTCTCACAGACCGTCTATTTCTGGTTTCAGACCTTGATTAATAGACAACTTTGAATCTAAAGTGATCAGGATCTATACCAGTTATCTGGTCTTTTAGTCGTCTCTAAGACTCAAGTAAACCACTTATTCTTTCAAATTTTTGTTTTTAACTTTTAATTTTATTCTTCAAACTTTTCGAAAAAATAAACAAATTGAAACTTCATTAAGTTTACGGCAATAAAATCAGTTATCTTACAGTTATATGTGTTATAGCGTTTATATACACTATGGAAACCTTGTGTTGAGTAATAATTACTTGTATAATGCGTTTCTTGTTTCTTTATAACTGTTGAATGAGTGCCACACGCATAAGATTTAGTTGTGGATGTAGTCACAAAATCGTTTGCAGAAAACGAACTGGCTTTTCATTTTGCTAGAAGTAAGATGTTTCGCACTATCAAATTAGTTTTATCTTCAAAGGTGCAATATTCCGTATTACATTTGACATTTGGATCAGAGCCATAGAGTCTGTATTGATCAACATTTTTATGCAATTCAAAATCATTAATACTAGAACTCGGAAGTACTTTGCACCTTAAAAATTGAAATATTAAATAAATTGAGTCAAGATCTAGTTCAACAAAAAACCAGTTCATTTTTGTTTACTTTTTAGTAAAAAAGTTGAAGTAATTTACAAATAAATTAGCATAAAACTAGCATAAAAGGAAGACTTCAAATGTTGTATTATTTGAAATTACAGTGAAAGGTATCTATAAACACGTAAACCATATCTATAAACTATTTTGGTTTTTAATACTAGAATCATGTTCGTGACTCTTCAAATCAACTGAACAATTACCAGTCAGATTATTATGGATTTCTATGGATTTTTATGGATTTCCAGTTCTAATTACCATAAAAATTATTCAATTATTCAATATAAACATAGTCTTAATTCATATTTTGACGACTGAATAAATGCACCATCGATTAGGTGCAAATTATTGTTGTCTGTTGCTGCCATACAGTTCAATGTGAGGTAATCGTACGACCAAAACTTCAATGATATGCGCTCATTAATGTTCTTAAGTTTGTTATTTTGACGGGATAATTGACGGACTTATCGAAAATTAAAGATTGGTTTAGATAATTTAAAATTGATATAGATGAAAAAATGATTCTCTGGCTCACTTTTGAAAGATATTTATATTTTTGATTTCTCTATTTCTAAATTGACACAAATGTAGTTTTTGAAAAATAGTATGGCTTTTAGGGAAGATATAAATAACTGTTGAATTGTTGAAACTCGCTCTGCATGATGTCGACCAAACTAAAGTTATGTAAAATACAATTAAATAAATTCACATTGATTAGATAAGATACGATTTACAATCGGTTTCAAAAGCTACTTAAACTATACCGTAACCTAAAGATTAAATGACTGAAATTACACGAAAAAATATACAAGCATACCCTTAATTTGAATACTTTTCGAGAAAGTAATCAACAATTACTTAACTGAATTATACGAGACAACTATATTCTTATCTAGTAGAATGATTGAGCGTTACTTACCTGATAATACAGATACTACAAGATATCTTATACCAATACTAAACTTATGCAACCCATTCTAAAACTTTGTTTTGTCTGATATTACACGAAAAACAAAACTTATTTTTAATAAATATTAATGATATTGAGTTTTCCTAGCAATTGATTTAGTTCTCTAAACTATCCATTCACTAACTTTTGTCTCATCTCATCAATACTGTCTCCCAAATATAATTATTCACATTCTGCATAACTAAATATATTCATTAAAGATTCACTCGAGTTCTACTAGATTATCAACTGTTGCGCCAGATGCTTGGGACGTACCAAAATTTCCTGTATGACCACAAGATAACCGGATAGACGTATTAAAAAGGTTAATATATTCTCTAAATATGTCTCGATGTACTAGATCTTTATTATGAAAATATTTCAAGCCTATAGTCACTTGAATAGTAAACTCTCGCTTCCGAATATCGGTAAAAATGTTGATGTTAGTTTGACGTCACTTTTATTTACTTCAGCAATTAGTTCTTATGGTGATCCATTATCTGACAATCCAAAAAATACAATCGCGTTTTTCTACGACAGCACACGGATGTAAGAGTTCTCCCTAGGCTCCCGTCCCAGATTTTTGTGCCTCATCTAACAAATCAAAGAATTTGACTCTCAATTATCTGTCATTCAGTGGTTCTTTGTCCTAATTATTCGAATGAATTTTATGGGTTTTGATGCCCTTCTCATTACATGCGCCGTCATAAACATAAACATTAGTCTGACCTGTCATCATACTCTTCACATCAAAACCCGTTTAACTATCGGGTATTTTCATTATATCTATCTAGTTATCATTCAATTCTAAATATGGCTAATTACCTATTCTCTTATTTGATTCTTCTGGGTGTCTACAAGTGTCTGTATTTTAGGAAACACAATTTGAAGCATTCCAAATTTAAAGCCATATTCGAGATGTAGCCCTAATTCGCTTGAGATTCCCATTCACTATTTCATATTCATTTTAAGATATTGACTTTTAATTTTGCTGAAAATTTTCTTTATTTTCTTTACTGTTGGTTTGAAGGTTGATTACAATTTATAAGAAATCTTTTGGGTAATTGGTTTAAACAAATTGTGTTTGATTGCAACTATATATTTAAAACTGAATTGGCATAAAAATTGAATTTGCCAGACAAAAAGATAATCGTCATGAACACAGAGGATTCTTAAATTAATAGGACATCTTGTTATATACAATAAAAGTAGTTTCTATTACAATGCGCCACTAACCTTCAATTATATTTGTAACAAAGATAATTCAGATAACACAGAATAAGTATTTTCGATTGATTAGACCAAACAACTCAATTGTTTCTAATCAAAAATGTCATCTGAAAGGGTTAGAATTTTGACTGAAAACTTCAGCAGATTGTGTCAACTAATAGACAAGGATAAACTTATACCAGAACTGCAAAAATTTAATTTTCTTTGTCTGAGAGATGATCAAATGGTAAGTAACTTATTTAATAAAAAATCACAGAGTGAATCAAAAGTATAAAAATGTTTGCAATAATTGTCAGGAAATAGAGATCGATGAGGAACATATACTCAGAAACTGTTTTAATGACGATGGAAATTACGATAAGTTAGTTGAGGCATTACTTCATATTGGTTTCGATGAAGCGGCGCTAATATTAGATCCGAACGTCATTGATTTAACTGATTTGAGCAGATGCGATCCTAAAAATGGATATGTCGAAAGGTTCAGTTTCTATAAAGATGAGAGCGATATCAATGATAAGTGTGAACTTGCCTGGAAAGATAACAGCTCGAGTAATACGCTTTCGGATGTCTATAATATGATGGATATTCCGCGTGGGTATTGCCTATTGATAAACAATTATTTTACAAAAGGCACTTACAAAGAGATGCAGAAATTCCGTAATATTTTCTATCAGTTAAACTTTGATGTCATTATGGAGAAAAACTTGAGTGCACAACAAATTAAACAGAAATTAATAGATATTTCTAAAGATGAAGCTGTGAGAAAACATAACGCTTTCATATTCATGATAATAACTCACGGAAACAGCAAAAGAGAAATCTATGGATTCGACGGAGAAAATGTGAAAATTGATTCACTCATTGAGTTATTGAATAATAAAAACTGTGAAGCGTTGCAACACAAACCCAAAATTTTCTTCTTCAACTGTTGTCGTGGAGGTAGATGCTAAATATAGTCTATTGTTTTTAAAGTTAACTTATATCTTCATACGAATTAGATAATTACGATAACTTCGATTTGGGTATCGATTCGTTGTGCGCTCGTTATGAAAAAGAGGAGTCAGAATCAAGGAGAATTCCATCACAAGACGAAGTCATTATATGCTTTTCTACTTTAGAAGGTTTGTACGAATATGACTTAAGGAAATTGTTACAAATCTTAGCTTTAGTTAAGGATGTTAGCCACCAGTGAGTACAAAACGCGCAGACCCAACCTAACTCATACCTAAACACATAAATTGAGGTTATTATTGTGATTATTATTGCGAGCGAGTGTGTGCTTCTTCACTTCATAAGTGAGGTTCGGTTGAAATTAGTTGATCAGCTTGTAGTTACATGTGTTTAGCATTATTTGGTGACCTCAGCTAAAGCTTGTCTGAACATAATAAAAATCACTTTGTCATCAGGATATTTATCACATGTCGATCATGCAAGTGGTACCGCGTTCGGCGAAGCGCTTTCACAAGCTTTCAAAGAAAAATCATATAAGCATTTTAACGATATTTTAACTAAAGTAAGTCGAATAAATTAGTGTTTCATAAATCGAATCGATTGAAAAATAATTAATAAGATGAATAATTAAATCCATATCTTCTGAATAATAGGCGAACCGTTTACTCAAAGAAAGAATCAATCAAAAATACAAGAGAAAAGATTTAGATAAATGGTATGATAATCAAGAAGACAAGGAAAAAGCAAAAAGAATTTTATTTAATTTGGCGAGTCGTATATTTTCATGGGAACAGTGCCAGACTAAGAATATCTGGTTTAATCTCACAGACAAACGTACTATCAAATTAATTGATTTTACTATCAACTTTTGAAGTTAGACGTCTTCCAACTGTGCGTAGAACCTGATATTTACATTTTCACGCTTATTAAGTAAACTTTAAATCAATTTTGGAACGATTAGTAATTTCTTATTGTAGATCGCATCTATATTATTCTCAGCCAAATCCAACTTATTGGTGCCTTAAATTTATGCTTAACAATGAATGTGATTAAAGCTAAAATGAGCACCAACTTCAATGATAAGAGAAAAATTGCAATAAAACAAATATTGTAACCAAATTTGTGAAAAACTTCATTTTAAATAATAAAGATTTTATTCAAATTGATCGTTGATTTATTGAAATAAAATCACTTAAATATAATCTCTCAAAATACATACTTTGTTAACATCTGACTTAAATCAAAGTTTATTCAAAAATTGATGGACATCTTAAAAATTAGATTAAGTTATTTTTAAGCATAGCTAAAAGATTTCAATGAATTGTATTTTTGTCCTCTCCTTCTAACTCTTAACTTAAGACAAACACAAAGAGATATTATTAGAGCAGCGGAAGCAAAATATAAAAACAAAATAAGACTATAATCCATACCATTCAACAGACTATAATTCCATTTGTTTCTAATACTAGTACCGACTGACTTACCAGAAAATTCATTACTATTTGATATCACTTTTTCTGGTTTTTCTGTTTTAATATCATTATTTAACTCTGTCTCATCTTTGACGATGTTGTCGGAAGAATAATGTTCTAACAAATAATCGAAAACATTTTCTTCGTTAAACTGCGAGTCCGATTGATAACAATGAGGACATTGAGTGATCTTTGGAAACAATACTTTTGGGAATTTAGGGTCCTCACTAGGATCACCTTTCAATCGTAAGTTTGCCTTATTATGAGCTTTCCATAGCCATAAAACAGAACTATTTGGATAAATAAGAGCTGTTTCTAACTCTTGTGCCATTGACCCAAAATGTTTTGCACAATAAGTACAGCCGAAAAAGTTTTTAATGTAATCTCTCATCGCGTATAAAACCGAATGAAGTGTTGACCACTTCTGGGACTCGAGAGTATTTTTATATTCACTGACAGTTAATGTATGAAAAAGTGTCCATAAAGAACACGGATATCCCCTATATTTGCCATCACTTCCAGCACATGTCTTCCATTTCTTCATTTCTGGGAAATGGTAATATTCTTCATATATCTTCATAGTTGTCAACATATCTTCCATATCGACATCGCTGTTCGGTTTCTTTTTCGCCAACCACTCATTCAAATATTTAATAAAAGTTAGCATCTTTTTTGTTTGAAAAGGAAAATGCAGTTCAAGTACTGTTAAATAATTCTTCAATGCATTCAATTGAGTTGTGTTTAATTTTTTCTTAAGTGCTACTTCTTGAAATAATGAATATCTTAATGCATTGTTAAGATCAGACATATAAATATGTTCATCTGTTTGTTCATCATTATTGTTATGATTCGCTGTCAATTGCTTTTCAGGAGCCGGTTGTAACTGTTGTTCGTTTCTGAGTATAAGTTCTTCGTCGATAAAATTATCTTTAATTACTTTGATAAACATTTCGCGTAACTTTTTCTCTTCATAGACAGGCCTTTGAAAGAATTATTTTAAAAATCATTTTCCTTCAATTTTGAAGCATTAATTATCTAATAATTCCTTTTACTTACATTGATAAAAACTTAAATTTATAATTAATATTATCGATAGTTAACATAAATGGACGCTTATAGTGATCGATGGTTTGCGGAAGCATTTCTTTAAGTAATTGATCACTTGAATCTAACATTCGAAATACTGTTACTGAGTCTTGATATGAAGATAAGTCTAAGATAATCTGAAAACGAGTATATAATTGTATCAAACTCATATTTTCAAATATTTTAATATCTTATGAATCAATACTGACTTCTCGTCCAAGAAATGATTTCTCACTTTCCACAACAATAACAATTGGAATCCCTTTTTCAATAGGAAGAGATTTTATTAATTGATCCTTCGATAGAGCGCTGATTGGCATCAAATCCGGCCAAGCACGCGGTACTCCCATCGACCATTTGTCAACTATCCATTTGATGACAGCAGTCCTGAGTCCCACTACACTTCGTTCGTCAGCTTTAGAATAGATATGAAAAATTAGTATTAAACTAAATAAAACAAGCATTTTGTCATCAAAGTTTTTATTAACAAACCAATGGAAAAATACCTTTGAGTTCCTCTCCTTTTTGGTTGGATTTAGGACTAAACCAAAACATCCTAAGAGTCGGGTATACATAAATATCCATATCTCGACACAGTTTCGTATTTATATCTTGAGCGCAATCGACCACTGAAATTGACATCAACTGAGACCATTGTCTGACATCAGATGCAAGTAATTTAAAAGTCGGTGCGAATGAAATGCAATGTCCGCACCACGAGTTATAGAACTGAATCAGTTGAATACGTCTGGAGTTTAATTCGTGATCGAAAACATTTTGACTGAAATTTTGATCCACTAAAATATTGATATCTTGGTTTGGAACGTATAGCGATTTGTTGAGCGAAGGAATCGACGAAACGATTGTTATTAACGTATAAATAATTAACACTATTATTAATGAATAGAAAATAATTGCTTGCATTAAACATATAACAGAATTGTTCGTATTTTTTGCGCCTGTTTTTGACATTATTTTATTATTAACTTCTGTTTTCATAAGTTTCACTTTTAAATAATTGATAAATGAATAAATATAAACATTTTAAGATATTTTTAATAAATAATGTCTTAAAAGACTGATCATTCTCAACATTTCGAGTCGATATTACAAAACATCAGATTTACAACAAATTCACAAATTAATCATTTAATATGTATTAATTCATATGTTTTATGCTATTATTAATGCATAAATCAACGTAAATACAGACTACTTTACAGCTGTGATTCACATATTTTGTCACGTCTTCACTCTATGAATCTCTATAATAAATGACGTTATACACGATTGTGAACCCTTCCTATTGAAAATAAATCTATACACTTTGAACAATTCAATTCAATTTGAAGGCAATTCTTGAGCTTCCTTTCAAGGAGAAAGTGATTATTTTCAAGTTTTAATACAAATCTATACAAATAACACAAAACATATTTTGCTGTCTCAAAAAAAGATTCAAATTACACGTATTAGGGATTGAAAATAGACAAAAATTGAATTGAGATTCTAATCAATTTGAAACTAGTAAAGTTAGTTAAATGAAGTTTTGTCGAACATTGTTTCTGTAAGCTTACCATTAGATAAGTTGAACAGTTAGTTTTTATGCTTTACAAAAAACTTTTAGTTTAAATAAGAAAAAACTAAAAAAACTATTAGTATAAAAGAGTATAAAAACTAAACAAACTATTATTAAAGTTAAATAAAGTTAATTTCGAGTAAACGAACTTTTATTTTTGAAATCAAAATTACACAAATGTATTAATATTTATAAATTATAGACTGTAGTGCCAACTTATCAATATTGATTGAATTGTTTGAATTTGTAGACAATTTTTATGATCATAGATGCATGAATTGCTGAGCAACTATTATGCTTCCTATCATAAACTTTTAGTAAATGAAAACCCTAATCATTTTCGATTGTACAATCGAAAACAGCTTTCCTTGATTTAAATGCTGCAGGTTTTACCAAAACTGAACACGTTTCCTAATTGTTGATGCCACAACTACATGGCATTGAAACGTGTCAATCTTACACCAAACAATCCAATCACTATGATTTGGCAAACAATATTTAGTTCTCAAGTTAACACTTGTCTTAATAACAAACAATCGTAACCAAAATATGAATTTTCTCGAAATGCTTTATTTTCTGAACTGTACATTCTTTCGAGTTCCTTCATTTGTATAGTTATAGCTATACGGATAAATCTATATTGTTAAGTATAAATAAATTAGTACATATTTGGTTTGATGGGTAACATGATTTGATTAAAACTTGAAATACCATCTAATATTGAATGAGTTGTGAAACAAATCATTAGCGAAGTGGTGCACTTTTTCTTGTTCTGTTGCCACGAATACTAAAATCATACTGAAATCCTGATTCAAATTTGAAAAGTTTATAACCTATTTTAAAATGGGCATTCAGATATGTTTGACATTGTTCGAATATCTAAATTAATTTATTATTTGATAAATACTGTTTAAATATTTCATTAAAACTACAAATGAATCTGCATTATTGACAAATTCTTAGCCTAAACCAAATTAACATTGAATTAAATTAAGAACAATTTTTTAAAGTTAATCTTTTGATTCTCTTTGCTTTCTGGCAAAAGACAAAAATATTTGTTCTAAAGTGGTCTGTCCTATAGAATAGTCTTCAATATTTAGTCTATCTTTGGATCTTTCAATCAGACCAAATATTCGACTCCAGGGAAGAGTTTCATCAGTAATACTATAATGTAGTAAATTGTTGTGAATCGCTTTTAATTCACTGCTAGGAAATGACTTCGACATAAATGACTTGACTTCGTTGATATTTTGGATCAAAATTAGATCATTTGATACGACACTGGTTTGACGATTGAGTGCTTTGAAAGACGTGCGCATTTGGCTATTAGTTCGCGATAGTCTTCTTTCATAAGTTCCAGTCGAGACTTTGATCAGAACAGTGTATCCCCTTCCATATTTATTCTTAAGTTGTTGAGGACTTCCAATACAACATATATTTCCATTAACCATTATTATAAGTCTATTACAGAGAGCTTCGCATTCTTCCATAGAATGAGATGTCAATACAATAGAACATCCTTCTGATAACTTTTTAGTCAATGCATCCCAAAGACATCTTCGGGCAACTGGATCGACACCTGTTGTCGGTTCGTCCAAGAATGAAACTGGAGGATCACCGAGAAGCGCCTTAAATTTAAAAAAGAATAAATTTATTCTATTGGCCAAGATTAAAGTCGTGCTTAATTCCAATTATTATCCTGTTTGGTATAGAACTTTTTGGAATTCTTAAAATAGTTTTACAAATGAAGCAGCAATTGAATCTATTTCTTAATAATCCTAGAAAATTAATCTTAAAGTAATAATGAAACTCACAACAGCAGTGCTCAATTTGCGTTTAGTTCCTCCGCTATATTTTCCGACCAACTTATCGATATGCATATCAAAGTACAATAATTTACTTATTTCAGCGATCTGCACCGGTATTTCATATTCTTTAATTCCTCTTAGTCTACAAAATAAAGTCAAAGTTTCGCGACCAGTCAACTGATCCAACAGTCCATCGAATTGTGGACAATAACCAATCTGTCGCTGAACATTCTGTATATTATTCTTAACGCTAAAGCCACCGACATAAATATCACCAGAAGTAATGGGTTCGTCTCCAGTTATCATTTTGAAAGTGGTTGTCTTTCCTGCTCCGTTTATTCCAAGTAGACCAAAACATTCTCCTTTTCGCACGCCATAAGATATATTATTAACCGCGCAAAATGATCCGTAATTTTTAACCAACTTTTTGATGATCAAAGTATCGCTTTCTGTCAGTTCTTCTAAGCGAGCATTCTCTAATCGTTTTTCTTCGAGTAAAACATCTTCGTCTGGTTTTTCAACAACATCTAAATTGTAGTCACCATTCGTTGCAACATTTGTATCATTTGTCGATTTCTTTTTCGAACCAGAACTAGCAAAAAGGTATCTAATGTTACGAAACACGTTATGTTCAATCATTACAATTAAAGCCCAATAGAATGCTGTTTGAAATAATAGCAAAACTAATACTCTTCCGATTCCTGGTGTACCCCAACTCAGGTAGTCTTCATCCCATCCGTAACAATCATCACCACATTTTCCTATCAAATTATAGTGAATATATGAATTAAATACTTATGTGGGTAACTTATTTGGTTTCAGTTTATTTGTTATTTTAAGTTGAAACAAATGTAAAAGGCATCTAAAGAGACATATAACTCTCTAACGGATTTACAAATCTCTTTAGATGCATTAACAAAGAAGTTATTCAACACTAATCTATATGTGTTTCTCTTTAATTGCATCTTATCCTTAAATTTTTTTCATTTTCAACTAATATTTAATTAAGCAGTTATAGAAAAATATGGAAATAACTTTGGCGAAGTTGCAAATAGTTTTAATCGCAACAATACGTGCAAATAGTTGTGGTGATTATGCAAATATAAAAGACAAAGAGTTAAAGAAAATAAATGCAAACCTTTGCAGCACATTCTGATGCCATCAGGTATTTGATCAGCTGTGACGTTTGATTTACAAATATCTTGAATACTTTATGCCATTGTGTTCTAATTGATATATGCTCGTACAGATTTTATTTCCCATATAATTATTATACAAATTATATATAGAACGACCCAAACAAAAGTTTGGTAAGAACATGCTGTAAATAAAATCCATTGCTTTACTGGCACTCTGTATTCCAAAAAGTGGTATTTCTGTGATAATGACAGCTAGAAATGTTCCGATACCAAGAACTATATTATATAGACATATGCGCACATAAGCAGTGGACGGAACGTCAAACATGTAAGATAGCGCGTACACAAATGGCAACATTGCTAGTCCGTGAACCACGAACAATAATAGTAAGCGCAACTGTTGCTCGCTGCTGTCGAAGCCTTCCTGTTGAAAACCCAGATATGCCATCATTACAAGAACACACGGAATTATGTAAGTCAAAAAGTCCCATATAAATGATGAGATCCAGAATAAGTATAGCTTGACTCCACAGACTTGTTGTAAATGTTTTCCTTTTATAGATCGCTCTTTGACTAAAAGCACTGAAAAACTCGCAGCCAAGAAAGACATCGCAAACATCATATTCTGTGCCAATTGAATCTGTGCCTGAGATTGATACTGTTGTGCAACTAATATTTCAGCGGCAGTTCGAGGAAACGGATGATTAGTGACCTGAAGATTGTACGTGGAGTTATTGAGCAGATATCTCATGATGGCATTGTCAACAAATGCCATCGAAATGGCCGGTGAATGATATGCCTGATTGTTGAACAGAGCAGTTATTGTGGTATTTGATTCAGTGTTATTTTCAAAGGCAGCAGCTATTGGTCTGTGTTTAGTGTAATATGACAAGTCATCTCTTGAAAGTTTATCCAATGCATTGATGGCATCATAAGTCAAATTGTCAGAATTTTGTTTAAAACCTTCAGGTTTATTATTGCCTGTTAAGGAATTAATGTAATAATCAGACAAATTGGTGGCGACCCTTGACCGTAAAAATGCGGTACTTTAGTGCCTTTAAAGTTATCCAAATTCAATATTAACGAAGGTGAGTCTTTAGGCGATGGCATTGACTTTAGTATCAGAATTGATGAGATTGTGAATATAACTGGTAGTAATAGTTGTACTAATGTTAGAACTAGATTACGATAGCTGAACAATACTTTTTTTAATATTAATCCACGAAATTGTTGAAGTGTTAGTTTAAATCCTGTACTACGACAACTATATTTCATTTGCTCTGCTCCGTAAAAACTGAGTGAAACCTCTGAGATTTCATGGTTTCCGTTTTGATTCTCATTTATAGCTTTGATACCTTCTTCAGCATATTCTCCAACCCTTATAAGCGGTAAAAGATTGCTTAGTGGGTATGTTTGAAAACATTTGTTCGTTTTGATAATAATCAGATAAGTAAAACTACGTTATATATTAATTATTGCTTCTCTTACTTGAGGAATACTTCTTCCATAGTTGTAATCGAAGCCCCATAACTATCAATTCCTAACTTTTTTTGCTTTGACTCTATTTCGGCAAATAAAGCTTCAAATCGAGAACTATCTTCGTTTGGAAGACTATAACTGATTTCAGTTCCAGCAGCGTTTACTAGCTTAGCATTGGGTATGTGAGCCTGTATTAAATTAGTTATTGTCGAGATATTAGTCGAATCATTCTTCTTGGCAACAGTCAAATTATATCCAGCCCCGTATTTTTTCTTGAGGAACAAAGGCGAACCACAACATTGCAATCTTCCGTTTGCCATTATTGCAATTCTGTCGCCCAATACCTAATAAAAACAACTAAAAATTCATATTTGATTCAAAAGTGTAGATTCAAGCCTTTTTACGTCTGCCTCTTCCATAAAGTGTGTCGACAACAGAATCGCTCGGTTTTCTTTTTCGCCCAATAATAAATCCCAAATGAAACGTCTGGCTGACACGTCCATACCAGAAGTTGGTTCATCAAGAATTACTATCTTAGATCCACCGACTAATGCTATACCAACCTATTTCAGGAAAAATTGATTCGTTTCAAAGTGTATTTAGTTTTGAAATTATTTAAGCCATAAGATAACAATAAATTTCGAATAATTTAATAATTATTTTACCGAAAGTTTCCTTTTCATTCCTCCAGAGAGTGTCTGTGACTGCGAATGGCGTTTATCTTCAAGATTCAAAAGTTCGATCATTCTTGTGATCTCTTCCGAGACCAATTTTGAATCGTTAACATTTTTAAGATTACAGAAAAACCTAAGATGTTCCTCAACTGTTAGCTCGTCGAAAAGCACATCAAACTGTGGACAAATTCCAAGACTCGATCGCACACTTTCGATATCACTTCTTATATTGAAACCATTTATTATAGCAGTTCCTCCCGAAGGTGGGAAAAGTCCTGTCAGTATTGACATCGTTGTGGTTTTGCCTAAAAAATGAATTTAGAAACAATTAAAACATTTGATTTGAATATTCTTAGAAATATGACCGAGCAATACCTGCCCCGTTATGTCCCAACAAAGCTGTTATCTGACCACTATATGTGGTTAAATTTAAATCCTTGACAGCATAAGTTTTTCCGCCATCAAACGTTTTTGATAGGCCAAGAACTTTGATTCCACTTTTCAGACCTGTGGGTTCTTTTTCGAAATAAGTTGACTTCTCTTTTCTCCTAATGTTATCGTCATTTTCAAATCCAGAATTACTATAACCAACAGCTCTTATCGAGTCATCATCATCTGAATTAGTTCCACACCAGTAAGACTTCGTGAACGGAAAATACCATTTTAATGGTATGCCGTATTCACCAGGAAATACGGCTGAGATATACCAAGTGGCCAATAGATAAAGGAATGAATCGACTAGAAACATGATCAGTACCGCAAGTATAGTCCATGAGTCGTCAGGTGAAGCTGGCTCATGAATATTAGACCACTGAATGCCAACATTATTTCCCTCCCACATCGATATAATCATAGCTCCGAGGGCCAAGTCTGTATTGTGCAATAGACTAACTGCTGCTTTGTATCCAGAAGAAAGTTCACTGAAAACATAGATAAGTATTTGATGATATAAAATAAACATTTATTTAGTTATGTTTTATTTACTGATATCTTTGCGATGATGTGAAGTAAGGCATGAAAGTAAAGAAGAATACTACACCCGAACCAACGCCGGCAACATTTGCCTACATTTTAAGTAAATATAAGTTTATAATAAGCAAGATCTGAATAATCTTTAAACTTGTAACCTTTGAAAAAAGGGTGCTCATAAAAAAGCAAAATGAAATTGTGGCAATTGAGTACATTAAGAAAAAGAAGTAAACCAATGACCAGTCACTTTTGTTCAATATTCCAACACCATCTTTAAGTTTAATGCATAAGAAAATAGTGATTAATGCTATACTGATCGCAAGCCATATCAATGACTTGATGAACCAGGCCAACCAATGCAACCAGTTCTTAAGTCCCATCATTTTCATAGATTCTTTTAGTCGTTTCTCTTTTTCTAGAACTAAATTCTTTGTTTGATTAACCGCTGGATAAATAAAACTAAACATCAAAATAACGGGAAATAGAAACTGAAGTGCGAGCAAGAATCCGTCATCGATATACGGAGGATAAGGAAATCGTTGAGCTTTGATCTCAAAATTATGTTCAGCTATATTGGTACTCCTGCCATTCAACGTAAAATTTGCCACAGCCATTGATACTAAATGTTGAATAATGAGAAAACCTTCCTCGTAATATCCGGGTGATGCTCCCGTATGATATTTAGGGGCTCGGGGACCTGGAACTGAGAACTGAGGAAAGGTGAAATCAGTATACCAAGACTTGAAAGGTGGTCCGTCACCCAATTGATGGGTCGGCGCGGACTTGAAGCGTAGTTTAAACTTCAATTCTGCATCCAAACTAGTCGTATTGTCGAATACAACACCACAGAGGACTAAGTCAGTTGATCCTAATTCATTCAAATAATAGTTGACCATATTTGCCTCACTCTCGAATCCTTTACCTGATTATTGAAAATAAACGGAGTTTAACTAAAATTTAACTAAAGCTGTTCAACAAAGACTCTGCTTTCTTGTCTTCCTTCAACTGAACAAATTAAATGAGTTAAAAGCAATGAATTGACTCGATGAAAATTTTCTCACATCACAATCAATCAATTAGAAAATACAATTAAAAGATTAAGAAAGTTCCAGTAGGAAATAGATACCTTCAAAGATCAAAGTATAGTTGAAATTTTGATCTTCATTCAACTTTTGTATAACATTATCCATGATTTGGTTATATGGATTGTTTTTGGGTGCATAAATCAGTTTATATGTACTCGATAGAGTTGTACCGTTTGGCACATGAAATATATCAAAAGCTTCATATGGCGTAGTGTTATGATGAGGAGTCACCTCAACTGCCATTCGAATCATTGATATCATAGCCACGAAAAGACAAGGGACCCCGATCTCGAAAATTGTAACCCATGGATGTCTTATTTGTAACAAATAATTTTTCCATAACAATAGTCTTAAGTGACGAAAAGAACTCATCTTCGAAGATAAATCTGAAGAGAAAACTTCTAACACGAACTTTGAATAGAACTTGATTCAAAAACTTTATGAAATCTTAGATATTAGTCAAAGTAAACTAATTCATTAAACACTTTTGTCATACAAACATTTTGAAATTTAATTAAAGTTAATAATTAAGTGGAAGTTATGGTTTAGAAAAGAAACTTATGTTGAAAGTTACAAACGATGACTTAAATAGAAGAGAACCTGACCATAAAAATTGAACGTAAAGCGTTATATGCAATAAACTTTTTGCAAAGTATTGAACAAAGTCTTTATTTAATTATTGCACTATGAGTTAATAATATGTAACCGTGGCCATGAATTGCTCAAGAAAATGTCAAACATTATTATCTGGAGTGGTGACTATGGAAACTCATTAATTTAATTTGCGTGGCTCGAGATTATTTATATGATTCATAACTAAACCCCAAACTGAGAGCTCAAGTAATCCCTAAAAATTAATAAAGTAATCGGATGATAATACTCTTTTGGATTAAGTACGCGATCAGATGCTTGGAAATTTTTATTATGATGTTTGTTATTCTGGATACTTATCTTCGATTAAAGAAATGTCTATTCTCTGTTAGTTTGTGATTAAAACAGTTGTGACGCTCTCTAGTATTTTCATGATATTTCAAGTTTATACAAGTAAACTTTATCTTCATTCGATTAAATACGTATATACCTTGTGATACAAATAATGCATATTCCGCCCATAGCATTCAAGTATGTTAGCTAAAATACAAATTTCAAGCAGCTACTAGATACCTTATCTCGAAAAATGCCAATTATTTTTATTTAACAAAACGAAAAAACTTTTTGAACGAGTAAACTGACTTTCCAGATAAATTACCGTTAAACCTTTAATTTAGATGAACATTTCAGATTAATTTTCAATTAATTGCAGGTATAGATTTTTGTTTTGAATTTGTTTCAAAAATGATTTAAAATTGTATACTTCACTCAAAATTAAATGCTAATCCGACCTAACCAACTATTATACAATAAAATCTCCTGTTTATCTTTAAACCAAAAGCATGCTGTGACTCATTGATAGATCATAAAGAATTTTGACAAATATGAAGAATGATAACTGAAAATCTTTACTATGTTCAATACTAAATATTTTGTTAATATTTACGAAATTCTAATAACCATTATCAAGGGTTTGGCCTAGAAATAGATTTTATGTTTGTACTACAGGTATTAAAATACTTTTGCTACTATATTACCAGATCGTGATTGATTGTACGCATCACATCAAGTGATGATTCGATTTCTTGCACCAAAGCTAAGGCAAAATTAGAAAAAGTGATAGTCGTCGTGGATAGTCGATAGCAATTCCGTTTAATTAATCTTATTAAGAGAAAAATTTATGACGAATATTTAGTTTTACAGCAAGTGTAATCTTTGAGATACTATTTGATAGCTACGGCGGTAAGTTGAAAATGATCAGCTTAACGTTTCTGGTTTAAACTGTAAGACGTATAAAATTAGTCATTAAACTGAGATTTTTATCAAGCTAGTTACTTAATTAGTATAGGATGTAAGACAAATAAAAATTAATAAAACTGGAACACTTAGTAAAAGATTGAATGATTTAATTGCTGAACTGTTTGATTCGTTGATTAAATCCCATAAAAGGGTCCCGTTTTTACAATAAGGTTCTAATACTTGATCCAAAAAGTCATATTTCTGTTTGAGTAGCCATTCGAAACGTTTACTTTCGTAACATTCTAACGGGTTGTGTCCGATGTTCATTGTATTTCTTTTGTCGGATTTCAAGAAATCACTGAAAATACTTTCATCGATGAATTTGATGCGATTATGCGCTGGAATCAAATCATCAGTAACTTTACTCTTTATGATTCATTTTTTAGCAATAAAAAAGAAGTTTTAGCTCTGTTTCGACCTTCATTATAGCAAATTACGTTTTTATCACGCATGAAAGATGTAAAACTACACTTTTTTAATGTCTGATATGAGATTTTTAAAATGTGGACTATCTTACCCTCAAATCAGCTTATCAAATATTACTATAGAGAACGTGACTTGCAATAAGGCTCGTGTAAAAGCTCGGCATCCATATATACCTAAGTTTACATAAAGCGGTCTTTTGGAATCACTGAATATGTCTTCTCCAAAACTTGACTCATTGAGCTCACAATAACTTAAGTCAATCCTTAAACTAGTTTCATGAATAATTCTAAAGTCGAATGCTTGAGAAGATATCTTCTGAATAGGGATTCCAGTAAAAGTTATCCAATTGTTCAAATTTGGCAATTCGTAGAAAGCGTAATCACTGATCTTTGAGATTTCATATCCAAACCAATTGTCTCTCAAGAAATCGATTTGAATTAAATTATTTTGGGAGCCATTTATACTTCTAAATGCATATTCTGGTATCTCATGAACAGTTCCATTGCCTAAAGTCAGACTTAAGTATTGAATATTTTTCAACGAACTGATCGCTTGCCACAAATCATTAATAGGCGGCTCATTAGATAAACCCAAGTTATCGCCCCATAAATAGAATCTCTTTAATTTTGACGCCGTACTGTTGAATGCATTAGTATTAATTCTGGTCAAGTTTATTGGATTTATAATATTTAAATAACTGAATGTTATGTCTAGAAATGAATTCTCAGGAAATTCTGCAAATTTGGCGTCAAACAAATTGAGGCTCTCAAAGTGTTTCTCATTACTAGTATTTGCAGATAGCTGTTGACTAATGCGTTCAAATTGTTCTCTTATATCAAATTGGGATCCACTGCACAGACAGTTCACTTCAATTGGAAAATTAAAATCACAATCAGCACATTCTGGTGTTTCAAAATTACTACAAGTAATTAAATTTAATGAAAACCAAACAGATATTAATTGAACAAAGTGCTTTACTGAAAACATGTTGAAAAAACTCCTCAATTATTTAGTGTAATAATGTTTTGTTGACTAGAATTTGGTACCAAATACTTTGGGTAAAATCATATCTTAAAGACTATAAAGGTTTCATATTTGAAGATTACTTAAAATAATAATTTTAAGACTCTGCTCATAAGTTTGTTCAAATGAACAGATCTTTTACTGCATTTCTACAGAGCAAACTTTGATGTATCGAAACCTCATTAAAACACAATGAGTAATTGAATTTCAATAATATATGTGTACCAATTTGACAAGTACATATAAGAAAAATAGCTTTAATTCATTTTCATATATAATTCTGAATTCAAATTAAAAAATCATTTAGTGTTGAGAGATTCCAGAAATATTGATATTTTTGTGAGCTTTCAAGATAAAAATAAACATAATAATGACTCATTAAATCAATATTTCTATATTTACTAATTTTAGTAACATGAGAAACATATGACATAAGACTTGAAACGTACGGTATGAGTACTATAGTCTTATCAGAGATTCTAAGGTAATAAAACTTGTGTTGAAATTGCAACATAATAAATTTCAAAACTTCTTTTCTTCATTTAACTCGATATTAATGAAAATGGAGTGTAAAAAGCTTCAAATAGAAGAATTGCACAATTTTTAGCTCGATTTAATATTATTTGAACTGATTTTTAAGTTTTAGCTGCACCAAACTCAAAATTCTGGTTAAGATACTGTCCCAAACATAATCTTCTGGATTATGAAGATTCTTGCAAATGTTCAACATGAAATCGACAAAACGAAAAATGTAGCCAATACGAAAGTTTACTTGAAAATGTACGGTAGAAAAAATAAAACATAATATGTACAAGTCAAATAATGTAACTATACGCATAATCACATATTACTAAGTTGTGGTTCTTATCAAAACCTTGTCGTTCTTAAGAAAACAACTATTTATGAAAACACAATTCATACAGAGCTGAGATAATACATTTTGAACTCTTTAGTTTGACTTATGATTAATTTTGTTTGAATACGAGATTACTTGCTTGTAATTACAACTTTGTCAAACACATTTTGGGTTTCCTTAACTTTAACTTTTCATATGAAACTTTACCTGATAAGGTAAAGTGTAGTTACATTGTTTCTCAGTTTTAATTTTGTACATATTATGCTTTATTTTGTCTACCACACATTTTTCAAGTAAACTTTCATATGTACCAAAATGTTATAGAGGTAGTGCAATCGGTTGATGTTGTGAGAAATAGTCTTCTAATTGATGTTGAAGGGGTAAACAAAAGGTAATCGTTATCACAAAGACTAGGAGAACTGGTTCTTGAACTGAAAAAATAAGCTAGAAGTTTTATCGCCCATTTTGGTAATTATTCCTTGGACTAATTTAGTTTTAAATAGTTTGTGTGTACGAACAAAGACCGGTGTACTACCAATAAATGTCATGATCCATACCGAATTACCCCTCGCGCGTTTGGATAGGATAAGAGGGATAAGATAAAAATTGAAATAATAAGTTAGTCATTTCAAAGCGTGATCAGCGTCATAGTGTTAATCATAGCAGAAGTCAAATCTTTTTGATCAACATGACTGAAAATTTATGATTGAGAAGTTCACTAATCAATGTTTATTGAGAATGCATTAATATAAAAATATTAGATCTATTCAATTCAGATGTAAGAGTCATATCTTTTAGATAAGATATTTTGTAAGCATGTTTACATAAAATTTATACGCATTTGAGTCTTTGCTACTTTTGATGCAGTCGCTTTTAATATTATTGTCTCTAATACTCGATTTTGCAAATGGCCCGAATGTTGACCCTCTTCGGGCCAATGTAACACCAGAAGAGCAGAGAGTTTTTATAAAATGTGATATGCTTTTGGGCAACAGTTATGAAATTTACGTTATGCTGGCTTAAATAGCGAAACAGTTACAGCGAAAGACAAGTTTATAGAATTGACAGTCAATTTAAATATTCGGGCATTTGTGAGGGCAAGAAGCGCCTCATGGAGGGAGATCTCGTGAAGCGACAGATGAAGTACACGAACAAGCATTAAAAAAGCTCTTAGAAGAACAACATAGTTAGACATCGAGTGAGTTGACTCTTCTTTAGGTATCAGCATCAAGTACAGTGAAGCCTTTAAAGAAACTAGGATTACGCGAAGTGGCAGCACGACGGATATCACATAGCCTTATGTTCCAACAAAAACAATTGAGTTACTACTTCCTCAGAGCATCTTAAACGGTATCAAAGCAATCCTCATGTATTGAATAGGATTTTTGTTATAGACCAAATATGAATAAAAAGTTGTGATCCACTTGATGCATGACAGTGAAGGGAATGGCGCTATCCTACAGAACAAACGTAAAAAACTTTACCAAAATTTTGTAAAATTTGCATTAATACAAATGCCTTATAATTTGATTTTAGGCCAACAAAAATCAGATCAGATACAACAAACATGAAGGTGATCATAGCTGCTTTTCACAAGAATCAGGTGACAGAATATCAAATTCTGCCTAGAAATCAAAATGTCAACAATGAGATTTATGGTCAGTTTTTGGAAAATGCAATCCTCCCTTGCGTACAAAAACACAGGATTCGGTATTGATCTTGCATCATAATGAAAGGGCACATAGACATCAAAATTTGGCTTTGATATAAGCCTTCTTTCATAGGCGTAGATGGGAGAGGTTGAAACATCTCCTTATAGCCCTTAAATCCTTGTGACTACGATGGTATCATGAGAATAAAGGAACCACTTAAAGGGTAAAGGTTTATTAATGAGGTAGATCTGAAAGTTGCTTATGACGAAGTTATTAAAGACAAACTTACAATAGTCTGTGGTTGGCATGCAACACCACCCAATACTGTCATTAAGTTCGAAGGAGAGTATACATCATATAATCCTTAAATGCCATCTTTGTATCTTAAATACTTTAAGAAATACAACTCTGACGCCTGAGTTGAAGCAACCTAATTTTTCAAAGTAATCAGTTTAACATTAGTGAGTGATCGGAAGATACGCTTTTAAGGAAACTTTTCTGCAGTGTTGTTCGTTCCACAAAATTGTGTATTTGACTATTTCAATAAGATCAACATTTGATAAACCTGAGGGCTCAACAATTCGTGTCAACAAACAAATAACTTGTTGATTCCTCAATCATATATTTTAAGTAGTATTGATCAAGCAAATATGATATACATCTATGACTAGAAAAGTTTTTCATAATTTAAAAACTGGTTTTTCTTATGACATTGTTGTGGCTGAGTCTAGTTAGTCATAATTAGAGCAAGCAAAAAGAGTTTTATTCACAAATTACGTGTCAGATATGAAAGCATTTGGTCCCTTTTCTCACTCGCCATCGTAATAAATTGTATTAAACAAAAACATAATTGATGAGGTGACCTACAAAAATAACACCAAAATTGATTATGTGTTAAAACATTGATGGACCTAATAATATTCTGTCATGTGGGAAACAAACTTAAAGGGGGGCAAAATTTTAAGTAGGTATGCAGTATATGGATAAGCAATAGTAGTAGAAAGGAGGTTTCCAAAAACTGCCTATTTCAAGCACCGTCACACTCCAGCAATATATATATCATTGGAAAGATCTTAAAGAGTAGATCAACTTTGTCTATAGACTCAACATGGCAGCTTGTGTCCTAAGGCCGCTAGAGGGCGAAAACTGTGCACTCGCTCCAATAGAATATAGATATGATTTGATCATGGTTTTTTACTAAATCGACTATGCTGAATCCATATTTCGAGGTTGCATTATGACATCTCTTATAGCTATAGACTTGTGACCAGACCCTGGACTGAGCAGGGGTTATAATGGTTTTAGGTGAATGGTGGCCATCCAGGAACCCGCTAGGGGGGCCTGGACGGCTCAACCTCTAGGGGTGTCTGTTTAGACAAATGGCTGCTTATGCTAGCCCTGGACTGAGAGCAGGGGCTTGGTAAGGCAGTCAGCAGACCCCTCAGAGTTAACCATTCCTCCTGGCTTTTTATTTAAAAGCCAAAGGGAGAGCGCACTGGGTGCCCACATTGCTGGTTACGCCAGCAATTTCCTCCCAGGTCGCGTTGGGTAAAACCCACTTTCCTAAATGTTTGATATTTTCCTATTATTTATGATTTTGTCAAAAATCCATTATTTTTTTTATTAAACCATAGCAGTGGGTGCTGGGAGTACCTCATTATACAAGGTATAGTCCGGACTGCTAGTGGATGGGGACTTCAAGAGCACACCTCCTCGCGGTGTCCCCTGGTAACACAGATTGTGGCTAAGATGCTCTTTATTTACGTATCTACTTTAAACTAGTAACTCACTTTATCTCAGTAAATATAAGAGATGTCATAATGCAACCTCGAAATATGGTTTCAGCATAGTCGATTTAGTATTAAACCATGATCAAATCGTATCTATATTCTATTGGGACGGGTTACAGTTTTCGCCCTCTAGCGGCCTTACAACACGAGCTACCAAGTTGAGTCTATAGACAAAGTTGATCTACTCTTCAAGACCTTTCCAATGATATATATATATTACTGGGGTGTGACGGTGCTTGAAATAGGCAGGAATCCCATAGTCTGTTGGAAACCCCCTTTAGCAATTCCTTAGTTACGAGTGCCTGACAGTTACATTTGAAATAATTTCATATCTCTTATTTATTTATATGTGATTGTAAAACTCCTTTACATGTTAAACTATGTCTGACTTACAGTATAAGGTTAACAAACCACATAATATTAGTAACATACACAACCTTTTATACAACAACAGTTCGAATCTTCAAACAATAGACAAATCAATTAAACAAACAGAATAAACAGATAAAAACGAGTTTTTATAATCTATAAAAAGTGATTCTAATTAGTGTGCGAGCGAACAAACTCGAAACATCGAAAGCATTGAGTTTCGAGTTTAAATTTTGAGTATTCGAGTTTGGTTAATTAGTATGTATTAGATGGAATCAAAAGTCATGGGACTATTGGAACTCGTGGACTTTAGAAGATATTTATTATATTATAATATGATTATACAATATGTTCTCTTCCCGTCTGGGTGACAATGGCCCACCGCTGTGGGAGGTATCTTATTCCTGTAGCCTCATTCTTTAGATTTATTTCTTCAATAACTCTATCGTAAGCAGCGTGGAGTTCGTTCTCATCGGCAAATCTCATTCTTTTATTAGGCCTCTTTATTCTAGCAATACCATCATAATCGCAGGAGTTTAAATCTGGACTATAGGGGTGTTTCAACTCCTCGCACCGATGTCGTTTAAAGAATCTTTGAACTTCTTCATATTTATGTGACCTAGCATTGTCATGCAGGATGAGTGGTCTCTTAATACGCTGTTCTCTTATCGCTGGGTGCAATACTTCGGACAGAAAACTAAGATAAACTTCAAAATTGACATTTACATTTTGTGGTAAAATTCGGTAACCAATAATCCGATTTTGATGAAACGCTACGATCATCATTACCTTCCAGTCACTCATCGTTGCTCTGACTTTGGTCGTCCTTCGACAAAGAATAAAGCCGCTGACACAATTTAAAAATTTCGAAAATTTTCAACTTAAAAAACATGGTTTTTGACTAGATAGAGCTCATTGCTTTGAGCTTTTAGCGTCCTTTGGATCTTAGCTTTTTAGCCAAGTTTCATCAATTGCTCTAATTCTTTTCAACATGTTGGAGTTACTATGATATCTTTCAAGGTGCTCTGCAGAGATAGTCACGCACAACTGCTTTTCTTCTGGTTTCAATTCGTATGGTACCCATCTCGAGGCAACTATCTTAGCCCCTACCTCCTTCAAAAGCCTTTTGGTACTTGCAGTACCAATACCTAATGTCTGGGCCAAATCTTCGGTCCTCCAGCATTCGCCCTCATTTAAAAGCTCCCTAAGTCTTTCTTCGTGTGTTGTATCAGTCGCAGTGCGAGGTTTTCCTGAGCGTGGGTCTTCTTCGCTGCTCAGGCGGCTTTCCATCCTTAAATTTATTGTATAGTCTATATACGTATGTTTTGCTTAATGCTCGGTTGCGAGCTATTTTATCTAGTATTCTATGAACTTCAACTGCAGGAGTAGCCAATAGCACATGGCACTTAATAAATGTGCGCTGTTCTTGGTTTGTAACACTTTCTCGAAATTGGTCCACTTTTGGACCATATACAGAAATCGCACTTAAAAGCAAGAGAAAAGCAAGCAACCACATCGTTCACTTTCTCTTACTCTAATGAGCAATATTATAGCATAAACATGTTTACAACTTTCATCAAGAACGAGATAAGATAGTCCCATTACTTTTGATCCCATCTAATATTTTTATTATAAAATATTTCATTTCAAAAAAATACCTTAAATTGAAGCACCTAAACGAATGCATTAAAAACATATCCCCATTCCCACTAGCAATACACTAAATCATTTTATAGCACATATTTTAAAAGTAGCTTTTATATTTGTTCTAAAGTTAGTTTATTCTTCGTGCAAAAAATTTTCAAATTTGAATTAATATTAAACAAAAATTATGGTCAGTTGAACTTGGAATCACTTTAGCAGAGTGGACGATATAAAAATAAAATTGAAACATTGTGACAAAATAGTTATTCGTACTTCTGGTAATGCTACGACTTGTAGTAGACATTTAAATAATATTCGCCAAGTCACTCATTCTTCGGCATGAAAACACTGTAAAATTGAACAAATTGTAGTTATGCACTATAAAAGTTGGAGTTTTCAAACTAGAGGATTACTTACAACGCTGATGTAGTCGAATATGAAAATCATAAGCATAAGCATGTAATTCTTAGTGTTGTTTCCATATCGAAATTTCATAAAATTTGGTTTCTCAGATAAAGTGTTTATGAGGTGATTGAGTCCCTCTAAGTTTTTTATGGAAGAAAACGATACTGGATTAAATTAACTGAAAAGCATTTTTCATATGGAGAGCATTTCAAATTTAAACGTAGACTTAAGATAAGTGTTTGTTATTTAATCGATATTAATTATGGTGATACAGTTGTCAAACATATTTACGCTATTCTCACTTGGTAACTACTGCCCTTCAAATACACGATAAGCGATAAGTCATACTAACATTAGTATAGCAATTATTGATTACCTCGTTATGGTATAATCTTAAGTACTTTATCGAACAGTTAAATGTCCCAATTATTTATCTCAATTGCAATTCGTACCGCAATAGCTTTCCGATGAGAAATTTTATTTGTTTATAAATTGTTCGCAAATTATATTATCGATTGGTTTTATTTAAGGCAAACAACGAACAACAAGCAAAGTTTGATTCGACCTACCAAACGATGGCAAATCATAATTATAGTGATACTTCGCAAGTTTATTCATTTGATCCACCGATATACCCGGCAGTTATTGTGCTGTTAATTATTTATCCATCTTTTATAATAATAACAAATACGATTTCATGTATTGTTCTGTTCAGTAAGAAATATCGCGAATCTCGACAGAAGTTATTGATGGCAAATATAGCATTAGCCGATATTCTATTCACATTTGTTATCATAAACTACGTGTCTACCTGTTCAACGCCGAGAACATCTGGTTTTAAGCTTATCTGGTGCGAGTCTTTGAGTTCAGTACTATTTTTTACTCCTAACTTTGTATCGGCACTAACTATGGCTGTGATCAGTTATGATCGCTATCGCGTATTGGTACACACCTTCAAAGAGAACCCATTATCAAAACTTTCATCTATTAAGTTATTAGCTCTAATATGGTTTTCATCTGCCATCTTGACTCTTCCGGAATTGGTTCAAGTTGATTCGTATGCCATTGATTTTGAACAAAAAAGATATCTATGTATTGAAAGATATTTTTTCATTGATTTCGGCCAAGTACTTACAACAATTTTTCGCTTGTATATACTTATAGTCCTTTATTTACTTCCTATTTTCATAACTATTTATTTTTATTACAAAATTTTTCATAACCTTACATTCAATGCTGAACGAAGCATTGAACAAAATATGAGTAAAGCGCATCGAAAAGTTCGCAAAAATAGATACCTGAAATCAGTAATCATGCAAATTATGGTAGTATTGGTTTATACAGTTTGTTGGCTTCCAGTATATATTTTTGAAACAATTAACACAGAATTATGTAACACAACAAACTTATGGTTTGTTATTCAATGTCTCGCTATGTCCAGTTGTGCCCTAAATCCTGTTATCTATTGGTGGATGAACACACAATTCAGAAAAGATGTTAAGTTTTTAGTGACCTGCGACAGAAGGTTTTATACTGATAGAAATATGAGTATTGATATAACTTCTAATAATACCATAGCTCGAAGCTCTGCCACTAATTCTGAAATTGCAATTATTCGTCATGAAACGTGATTTTTATTTATACAGTTAATAAAAACGAAAAACTATGAGAGTTCAAAATTTGATTCGAGAAAATAACTTTATTTGATCTTATTTTTCAGTTTGCACTCGTATGAGTACGAAATAAATGATTATAATAACTAATAACTTATATAAATTATATTTTATTAATTGTCTAATTTTTGTCACATCTATTATTGATTAACCTGCGACACCTGTAGACCTTTGTGGTCCCGCGTAGTCAATTTTTAGTGAATTGATCACAAACGAAACAATATCAGTGTATTCCTCAATCTAAATCAATAGAACTTTATTAAATCAAATCTATTAGTTCAATTTTCAATCTAACAAATTTTACCCATTTTGAAGTTGGTTTTCCCGACCCATGACCCGAATTAGTGTCGACGCGTATCATTAAAGGAGTATCCGGTAATTTTTTTCCTAATCGATACTGAAGTTCTGCTATAAACTTGTATGAATGCGCTGGAACTACTCTATCGTCGTGATCAGCTATTCAAACATAAAATCATTTATATTAGGTTTTACTTATTACAAATTTATCTTTTATCTATTCAACTTTCGGATTGTGTAGTCATATCATTGTTTAGAACCATTTTCAAGCCAGTAACAATTTTACACAAATTTAATTAGGATCAAGTAAATGGTCCAAATGAGCGCACTTTATGCGAAACAATTGTTAGCAAGTAATCAGGGCTATAAAATCATTTAATCAGTTCAATAGTTTAGGTATAAGCACAGAACGCAAAACCTAAGGTTTCAAGTTTTGAGACATACCCTATATAAACTAACTCTGACTTATTTAAAAAAAAAGCTGACTGATCGGTGTTTTTATATGAGCTACAAGTTCAAAGTATATTCACCGCTAATATGACTAAAAAAAGTTTGTTTACATAAATATATCTGTTTTTAGAAAGAATGAATTTAATTCTAGTAATTTAAACGTGTTCAAAATTTGTTAACTGATCGAAGACATAGTTTAACAAACACAAACACTGAAAAATTTATTGTTATTCAATTAAATTGATTCTAAAATAGCTTACAATTCATAAATAAGTTTTTTCTATTATGTATGTAGTAGTTTATATTTATCAGATAAGTAAAAGTTTGATTAATCATTGTTTTAGTAGATAAAGAAGTTTGGGGTATGTCTCAAAATTTAAAAAAATCTTAGATTTTCCATGCCATGAGTACAAGTGTACTCAATGTTACTCAACCCAAAGTTTCTCTGGATGACCTTTTACAAATTTTTGTTTTAAGTGGAAGACTAACTTAAACTAAACTATGTGATTATTAAATTACCAGTTAAGACAAGCATTGCTGGATATTGTGTGGCATTTTCAGGCACGTTATGCAATGGAGAATATCTATAAGATACAGACGAAGATAGTTTAAGAGATAAGTTATTTGCATTCTCAAACTTTAATTAACCCTAAGAGGTTCTTGAAATCAGTTTCATTCCCCTGTGGATTTCCATATTCCTCCATCCAGGCGTAGCCTATTGTGAACAATGGAAACCTAATCATATCCATTACACTGAAACATAAATTTGAAATGAAAAATGTAATATTAGAATTTCAATAACTCATATTAAGTGATAAATCTAGTGAAACTAACCCAACATTAGCTAAAGCACAACCAAAAAGATCTGGTCTTTGATTACTAGATGCGCCAACTAATAGACCACCATTTGATCTACCGTTTATTGTTAATCTAGTTGAATATTTATTTTTGACTTATATTTGAGTCATTCAAATTTTAAATTATAAATACTATTATTTCAAATACCTATCTCTTCGCGTATACTTATTGTCTATTAAATATTGAGCAGCTGATGCAAAATCGTCGAACACGTTTTGCTTGTTCAAAAGCATTCCTCCCTCGTGCCAATTCTCGCCGTATTCGCTAAAGAATAATCAAATTTTTAAGATAATAAATTGCTTACAAATAAGTTCACTTATAGTTCGATTATTTGGTTTTTTCGGAAACTCATCAATTTTCAAGAGAGTAAATTATTTTATCTAGCTTAAGATGAAGTTAATTAGTACTGAACGATAAACATTAAGCGCTGTGAGTGTGAACTTAAATATGAGCGTAAAAGTAAGAAATTATTGAAATTTCCATACCCTCCTCCTCTTATATTGGCCAAAGCATAAACACCATTCAAATTGTTAATAAAGAATGTGGCCAATGGATCATATCCTGGCTGAATATTGATATTGAATCCTCCGTAGGCATATAACATGGTCGGATTAGAGCCATCGAGTTTTATGTTCTTGAATCAAAAGGTAAAGTGTCAAACTTATAATTGACTGTAAGTGATATCAGTTTGATAAGTTTCATAATTATAATTACTTACTCTTCTATTGACTATAAACATGGGAACTTTCACTTTTCCATCTTTACTGCGGAAAAATACTTGATTTGTTTCAAACTCTGTTGTATCTAAACCCGAAATCTTCGATTCACGGAATACCTTACAATAAAACCCAATTTGAAGTTTAATATTGAAATTTTCAATAGTTAAATGAGAAGTTATAAAATTTCTGAACTAACTTTAATAGTATTTGGATTAGTATTAAAATCATAGCGATATATAATGCCCGGATGTAAAAACGATGAAATCTTATAGAATAAATCAACACCATATCTTTCAGCACTGATTCCTGCGACTGTACCAATAGGTGTGTCGATATCCCATAAATATTCACCATCAGATAATCTGTGCATTTCAATTATGTGAACGACATCTCGCATATAAATAGCCGCCAAATAGTCTGTATTGACAGCAACTGCTCCGTCCAATACAGCCACATCGTGTTCGGGCAATATATCAACCCAATTAGACTGTCAATTAAATTCTAGCATTATTAAACTTGAAATTGACCTATCAAACACACTTATAAGCTTAAGTAAAAAGTAATAATTCTAGCGAACTATTAGAACTTAAGGACCATCAGTCATTGCTTCTCAAAGTAACAAACCTTCGCAACTTCTACTTTAGATTAAATTTATTTAGTAGTTAATGGGTTGATGCCAAAAGCAACAAAAAAAAATAATTCAGCAAGTGTCAATAATAGTTACAATTTAAAATACCATTGAGCTCAAGAAACTTACTTCTTGGAAGTTATTGAGGTCTACCCTGATCAAACGATATTTAGGCGCATTCTTATTAGTTCTCATATAAACCAGACTGTCATTACTCGCGACATAATAGTATTCAGCTTCTGCCTTATCTGTAATTGCAGTAAAGTTAAGCGGGCCTTGAATAGGATTTCCATCTAGTTGAGCAAAAAACCAAGGAGTGGCTGAAGTGCCTTCTTGTGGAAATATATGCACATACTTTCCGTCGTCACTCACGATCGGTGTTCCACTAATTCAAATAAAAATTTTGATTTCATTCAAACTAATGAGAAGTCTGATATACTATATGGTAATATCTAAATCTACACAATATCTCGATAAACTTTCAATTACTCACATAAGCCAACGAGGATGATCAGGAAATTCAGCTATCATTATATCCACTGATTGATCTGTATTCAGCTTATGATAGAATAGTCTCTGATTTTCAGGCACTTCTGGATCTGTTCCTTCACCTGTTCCGTTATATTCATTGTATTGCTATTTAACACAAATGATTTGAAACATGAATGTAAAAAATAGAAAATGTATGATATATTTGAAACTATTCGAAATGAAGAGTACCGCATAAAAGAAGCCCAAATTATCGTGTGTCCAACCAGTATATGCAAATTTTATTTTTGTTAATGTCTCAGGCAAGTCAGCACCAGTTTCAGTATCCTTTATCTTAATTGAAATCCAATCAGAACCGCCTTTACTTATGCCGTAAGCACAATATTTGCCATCTTCCGAATAAGATACAAACTGAAGAGATGTCGTGCCATCGGGACTTAATAAATTTGGGTCTAAAAACGTTTGAGGATTGTTTGAATCAATTGTATCTAAGCTATAAATCACACTTTGGTCTTGTAATCCAGTATTTGATGAGAAATAATACTTAGAGCCATGTTTCTTTGGAACACCATATTTCGGATAATCATAAAGTTGAGTAAAACTTTTCAGACAAAAGTACAATTAATACTACAGAACATTTTTGTTAGATAAGTCATTGTATGTCGTTTATGTTTAATTATATGACAAAATTGAATTTTTTATTACCTTTTGTTAATTTCATCTCTATAAGGATTTGATTGAACATAAGGTTGTGTAACGGCATTTTGATTCTCAACAAACGTTTTTGTTTCATTGCTGTCCGGGTTTTCTAACCAACGATATGAATCTATGACCTGAGGTTTATTGCATAATAAGGTTAAAATGTTTGTATTTCAAATAAGTTCAAATATTTTATTCTAATCATTTAATTATCTCGAACTTGATTGCACAAATTATTGGCTTTCAATATGAAGATACTTATTAGACTATTTAAAAAACCCTTGAAAGACAATTTTCAACAGAAAACTTCAGTTAGATATTTAATTTTTTGCAAGACTCAACACAAGTGAACATTTGCCACAATGAGAGTTATTTTCTGAGAATCGGTATGAAAATTTCATAATTGTCATGAAAAGCTATGAGACATTTGTGAAAGCTACCAAGCTTGTATTGAATGATAGTCGGATACATTTTTAGAATGACTTACAGTTGTTCCGAATAAATCTTCAGAAACTGATTCATTTCTCCAAACGTCGGGATATTGGAAGTCACCAAAAACACTAGTTAAACAATAAGATGTGACAAGCACCAACACAAAAAAATTCATTATCATATAAATTGATGGTTCACTTCGTTAAACTCTAAGATCCAGAACTTTTTGGGCTGACAACCGAAGAAAGTAGAATCACTTTTATATTTTATTTTTATATAACTCTTTTGATAATCAGTTAAATGAAGTGGTTGTGACATAAGCTAATACTAAAAAGTTATGAGATACGGAGTACATAAAAATTAAGCAGAACATTGAAAGGTAACTATGACGAAAATTAATAGTTTTACAGCACAGCTCTTGATGAAAATGCAACTCTTAATGACAGTAAATTGAGTCAAGAGTACGAATAAATCGTTTAAGGAATGAATTTATAGCGTTATATATACTTTATTTATCATATCTATTATAGAATAAAACATAAATAATAGGATAATAATCTTTTAAACACTAATTGATAAAAAGTTATTTTCTGTGAAGAGATTCAGTCAAATTAGCAGCGAAATATTTTTCTGCTTTTTTGTCAAAACATCTGTGTTTAATCATATATTGATCGCACTGTTTGCTTCATTACTGAACTAGCTTTTGAGTGAAAAATTCCTGTTTGTGTTAATCTTTGTTGGAAATAATAAATTCTAATAAGATAACTTGTATGCACAAACTAACTTATTTCAAATAATCTATAAGCATTTTCAAGGATTTTTCGATTAAATAAATTAGTAAGAATTTTTAAAACCATTAATACACGTGATTCCGAAGTTTTGCGAACACAAAAAATACCGAATTCTACGTGTGTTGGGCATAACTAACAAGACTATAAAGTGGTATTTGAACTTCAAAATGATCAAACGTGATAATATAAATAGCAAATTTGTTACTCATTAATCATAAATTGATAGAAACTGAAATGCCGTTTAGTGAATCGTTTTAAACATAAAATATTGCATTGTAAATAGCATACTGATAACTGAATGAGTGCAGCAATATAACGACACGTACCTAATGTGTACGCTAGGATTTATCTTTAAAATAGGTTGTTTATTTGTCAAGTGTACAGGAATAAAACGAAACTTTAGCAAGGGAGGGTACAGCCCTAACCACAAGAGTTACATATATATTATATATCAAAACAAAGCTAATTTCAAATGAAATTAAAGTAATTAATGAGCAATCAGTATGGCGGCCATCAGCGGCTATTACAAGAAGAAATTCTTGAAGGATATGGGCGTAACAAATTAACAAATAATTCAGTGTTTATTTCCAATTGTTTTAATGTGTCCCTTCAGAAAATGTTTCTCTGTCAGTCTCAGATAACATTTTCTTTTCAACTTCATCTTTGATAATTGAATAATAGAGCAATAATTTGAAAGTGTTACCTTTCAAGCTTGACGCTATGTGGTGCTACAATCTTTTTCAGGAAATACTATCATATATGCCATTCACCTTCATTTTAAAAAAAAGCTTTAATATGATGTATAATTTATATATGTATCCCTGGTGGTTAGGATTGTACCCCCTTGCAAAACTTTGTTTGCATTTCTCTATACTGTCACTTGCCATTTCGCCGAACCTATGTACAGGTATACCAACCTATAAAAAATTTTATTTCCTATAAGTAAATCTAATCGCGAACAACTTAACCAAAAATTATTTAAACAAAGAAAAACTAAGATCTATTGCTTTATGATGAAGTATTGGCAGTATACAGAATGATTCAATTGATAATATGACTTTAAGAGAATGTTAGCAGTGTTCTCAGCCTATTGCAAATAAGTTGCAGCACATTTTCTGCTCTGTAGAGCAGTGTCGTAGCCAGGAATCAGGCTAAGTGGGAACAGAGTCCAATATTTCAACAAAATACCATGAAATTTTAGCTTAAATTAAGTCATTTTTATAGTTTATATTATTTTTTAAGTTAATTCACTTCTGTATAGACTTAAGAACCAGATCAATTTTTAGATTTTTTTGTAAACACTTGGATTTTGAACGCTTCGAGGATATTGAGCGGGCCTTTTCTCCCAAATTAAGTCACCGTTGATGTAGAATCAAAATTTTATTTCATCAAATGCACAATTAATTTTTTTCAATATGAAAAATTTATAGATAAATTGACTTGTTTTTAAACTCGCGGAAATGACACATAATTGTGTGCACGACTTCTCATAATAGTGTGGGTTTGCACCCAATATTCAGTTCTGATAAGACTTCAATTTTCGTTCATTTTTAAATATGACATTTGAATTTTCAAAAACTAATCAGTAATCCAAACACCTTACGAGTCATACACAAAATCACTAAAAACAAGTCAGTCATTCTACTCAATCGAAAGCTTTTTTGTTTTAACAATATTGTGAATCGAAACTTTTAATAACACCATAAATTATTAAAAACATTTTGTATAAATATGTTTAACTGTTATCAAATTTAATTGAATATGAATTAAAATGGTCATTGTCTAGTCATTTGATTCATAATATTATCAAACAAAAACATGTTTTTGATTGAATAAAAAACAACTGACATTTTTAGTGATTTTGGGCATGACTAATTAGTTGTGAAGATTCAAAATGTCGTTTCAAATTGAAGTCCTATCAGAACTGACTATTCAGTGCAAACTCACATTCTTATGAGATGTGTTTTATCAAGTGTTCGCCATAAACCGAACTCTAAAAGTTTTTCTAAACTTTTTTGCTTTAGTCGTTTTGGTAAAAAGTTATGAATAATAGAGTCAAAGATTGAATCTAGTTTTGAACTTTTTATCAATTAGATTATTGATAAATAAAATAAACGTCAAAAATGAAATGAATGAAGGGTTTATTGTAAATATTCTTTCAAAAACTAAATCTCACAAAGCCGTTCGTGAGAGATTCCTCAACCAATTTAAAGATTACGATTAAAAGTCAATATTAGGATCTCTAAAGTTCTTTCATCAGTCAGTACAGATATCGAGTTTTTAAAAAGTTTTTTACTTGACTTAACTACTAGTCTAGCAGTTAGTTTTACAAAGAATGCCCGATACAGTACAGCAATAATTTTGTTTATAGAAAAGCATTTTCTTAAATGTTTAAAATAAACAACCATGAACATTTGGCTGCCTAAAGTGACATTCTTAACCTCTGACTCATTGCTTTTTTGTTGCAGTATTTTTCAATTAAACATAAAACTCTGAAAGCTTATCGAAAATCAAAGCAATCATAACAAAAATGTTTATGACTAGCTTTAATAGAATTTTTCAGTTTGAGCCAATACGTACTCAGGGCTGCATTCTGGAAACTTTGCAAAATTAGCAATATTGCAATAGCGTATAATATGAATGGATGGTTTGCAATAAACTCTTTGCAATCGCCTAAATGTTGTGCAATTTGCAATCTTTCGAGAATATGGCTCCACAACACTCTGATTAGAGGCACTTTAGATTATTACATTGTTTTACGCAAATTCATTTACAATGAATGGTTGACAAATGTAAAGTTTGCTTCAAAACTAGATGGTTTAAAGGCTCCAGCGGTTAAGTTCCTGCTAAAGAAAGGATCAGGAATAATTGTTTTGCTAATAAGTTTTAAATAACAGAATGGAATCAACTTTGAACTATTGAAACAAAGCTCTGAAGCAATATAGAATAGAAGTTCTGCCTGAACGAAAACTCTAATTATGGCAACTCACAAATTTTGCAGTCATTAAATATTAAGGTAAGATCATTTAAAACTATTCTCCTTCAAGATATTGTGCAATCATGACACGCAAATTTATATTATTGATTCGGTAGAAACTCAAATGATTTTCATTTAAGCTTAGAAAATTTGAAAAACTACCTATTGCAGCCTTTTCATGATTTTTTGTCAAATAATATGAGATCCATAAGAGAAGAGACCCCATTGGATACTATTGACCTCATAATTTTGTCAACTTTTACGCAGTGTAAGTCAACGATCTCATCTGCAGCTCAATTACATGACTAAAGTCTGAGCAAACGCTTGAACAAAACATGGCACTTTATCAAAAAACGTAGCGCATAAAAATAATTGAATAACCTGAATATTGTTTCATTTCAATTCAAACATTTGGATCAACATTTAGTGCTTTATCAAAAGTACTCTTATTTTTACTCCACATATGATTCAAAATGGAGTTTAAAAATAACTTTAATCAAATTCTTATTGAGTTAATATTAAATTTGACCGCAAGGGATATGTATCTGTTGATAACAACAAGTAATTAACTCATAATGTGTTTCTGGGGTATTGATCATAATGTTTGCTAATGGTCGTGGCATTTTTTGAGTAAAAACTCATTTATATGATATATAGTCGTGCTACTGAGCAATTTTATATTTCAAAAACTATATCGATTAAAGTCTTTTTAATAAGTTTAAGAATAATGAGCTCAATATTTAAAAGCGATTCATTTCTGTTATTCTATAATAAGCTGAGTTGAAATTGGGTTAGTTTTCAATTTTGTTATGTTTCGGTTCATGATTTTGTTATCGATCTTCACTTTGATTACATCAAACTTTTTTGAAAACATTGAAGCAAAAAACTGCACCGAATTAAAGGATTACATCGAATGCGATCATACCCAACGTTCACTTAAACAGTCAGTGAGAAATGAACGAAAATTTCTAAATTCTAAAGAAGAGATAGAGCTGACAAAAATTGTGAGAATTGGTCAAAAACCATGTGAAAAAAGTGAGATCTCAATATTCGTATATTCAGCCGCCACTACGAGTGGAAAGTATTTTGAGAGAAGACAAGCCACAAGACAGACGTGATGGGTTAAAGACACCTATAAATATAATATAAATGTTTATTTCATTAATTGTGAAATCTTATGTTATGAAAGCACGAACCTCCAGAACGAGTTGAGTGGCATTAAAATACAGGATTGAGTCCAAATAGAGATTCTCTTAACAAACAGTTTATGCCTCAAAGTGTTTATTCAAACAATCAATCGCTGCTATATCACAAGATACTATTCAATCTCTTATCAAAGCTTTTGATGAATATTCTGGTTTTGTCATTGATATTGAGGACGTATTTATGACTGGAATTATCGCACAGATGGCTGGTATTCAAAGATATGATAGCAAACTATTCTATAATTCATACTATTGTCCGGATAATGTTTGCTTTATGTTTGATTACATTACGTTGCATGGATGTGAAACTGCTTCTGAAGTTCTCAAATTTTGGAACAATTGGAAAATATCTACTCGTCAATCATGTAATACTTTCACAGTTTTGATCGTTATGTTGATTGTCATAGTAGTTGTTATAATATTAGCGGTAATACTTGGAATCTTATTCTGGATTTGTAGAAAAAATAGGAATAAATGTTTAAAGTTTTCTGTAGAAGAAATACAGTTGACCGACACAGATGTTAACTGGTCTCAAAAAGTCAAGTGATATACATGAGTATATTTACTATTTTATGTAAGCTTCATAACAAATACAGAGAACTTTTTAATCAAGTCAAAGTCATTTATTTAACCATCTTACACATCAATTAATCTATCATGTCAAATACCGATTTCAAGGTTATTTATCTATCTTCAAGGTAAAATTTTAAGAAATCATGTGTAATGATCACATTTGAATTTATAGCGCTAGGTTCAACTGTATTTGAACCATAAAAAATGACATTAGCAATTTTTTCGTGATCAAATTCAGGGTAAAATACATTATAAAACTTAATGTCAAAAATGTCACTTTTCAAAAATTATAATGTCAAAAAATGAATAGCATCAAGTAATGGTATTCAAAAATTTAATTAAAATTGAGCATAGACTGAAATCAATTACCTTAACAAGTTTCAAATTTCGCGGACTTAAATCTAAAATTATTAATTTTTATCATGCCTTTGATCATTTAAAATCAACTGGGATTCATAAAACTCACGAACCGTTAAAATTATGCAGAGATTAGACTCGAATTAGATGGCTTGACTTGGCACGAATTTACCTTTGTGTATTCAAATATTCGTTTGATCCAAAGAGAGGACAACAAGTTTATAAATTTTTAATGTTATCAATTAACTGGTCAATGGTTCAAAATTTACTCAGTAATTACAAGAAATCTTATTGAGGAGAACTTTTTCCAGATTTCTATGTTGTCATATGTAAATGATATGCCACTCATCTTTAGATTTCTGATCAAACGTATTTCTGATATTTTACTATAACATTCCAAATACTAAGAGATAGATAGGCATTATAATTGAAGCTATCCAGGCGGCAGAATTCAAATATTAAACTATCACAAGTTATTCAACAATATTTGTATTGATTATTTCTATGATTTGTTGTATGTTTACAACAAAGACCCACGTCAGTTTGGCTCTATTTTCTTTGCTATACACTTAAAAGTTTTTAACTTTTTCTCATATATACCAAGACTGAAAAACTATCACGTGTAATGATTTTACTTCCACTAATGTCACAACTTTTTGCTGTAATCTTAAAGCAGTTCAAAAATAAAATTATGATTTGTAGCTACCAATTGAACAAATGTGGATTTGACACCAGCACTTTCAATGCCAAAAGTTTAAAACTTGAACATTTGCTAGATAAATAATAAAATTGAACATCTAATAACTGCAAAAAAGTTTATTTGTAATAAAACTAATTGAATGTAAGTATGAAGATGAAACCTCAAATTAAAGTATCATAAATTTGGTGTGATGCCATTATTTGAGGGCGCGGTTATCTGTTTTGATTTTATCGCTGATGTGACTCTGAAAATTTCGGAATTTGCACATATGCGTTAATTATCATTAATTACTGTAGATATGCAATACTTTCGTGCATTTAATTTTAATGTTGGGTTCGATTTATTACACTTACGATGCAGATATGATATGAATCGATTTGTATGCTACGTCTGCCAAATAGATACCTCTTCAACGTATCATAGCACTGCATTATTTGAGTGCTAAACAGGACAAGTATTGATTTTTTGAAAGGATAAAAAATTCATCTACCATCATAATAAGGCTAATTTTTACATATTAATTATAAAAATGATTTCGAGAAAACTCCTTTCTTGAGAGAACTTCACTTAATTTGTATTCCCTAATTTTGTTTTACGTGGAAATGAAATTTCTATTGAAATACTCAAATCCTTTGATCTGTCGATTGATCGCTGCTTTATTGTTCAATTAAAAAGTTGGTAGCTATTGAAGTTCTCAAAAATGTAGGTCTGTGTGTCATTTACCAAATTTGTTTAGAAATCAAACAAACGTATCACAATTGAAAATACAAATTATTGTTCATTTTTATCAAATTATACTCACTTTCTATGTAAGTTCTATTGGAAATGGATTCCAATCGAATAAATGGGAAAAATTCAGTTTTCAAAGATGTACTCAAACTTATCAAACAAAGCGTCCACTTCTGAGGTAGTAAAAGAAATCAGGCCTTCTGTGATTAGTATCAAGTCGAACTCAATATGCGATGATGTCGCTCTTAAAGCATGTAGACATAAACAATTGGCAAACAATTTACTGCGTAACTTATTAAAATAGTAAAGATCCGCACTTTGAAGAAGCAGTAATTTTATCTGAATTACATGAAAATGTAGTTGAAGTGGCATTTGTAGCAAATGTTATATATAGCAGTGGCAAAATACACGAAAAAATTTTTTGTTGATGTATTATACATGTATAATACATGTATATTATGTATAATACATGTATTTTCTTAAATATAGGGATTTTATTGAAAATAAAAGATAAATTCGCAAATAATGATAGATGAATGCTTGAATATAGAGTAATTAAACGAGAAAAGAAATTATTTGACAATTGAAACATTAAGTAAAAGATTGTAAAAATTTATTTCACTATAAAAATTTAAAATCAGTTTTCTTCGTTTTCAATTATCATTAAATCTTCATCCGAATTATCATCGCATTCTTCATAGAGAAAATCAGTTAAAACAAACTTTTAAAAAGGAACGATATAAGAAAGTTTGGCAATAGTTTCAATCATCTTTATTATTATCATTAATTGTGAAGTATTCCCAAACACAAGATTTAGGTTTTTTTGTGACCCATTGTTATCATTAAAATAATCATAAAAACAACAAAAGTTTAAAAAAATTTTTAAAAAGGTTATTGAATAGAAATTTAAATGGCGCTTCATGTACTATACATCAAACCTTAAAAATTGAAATGTATTATACATGTATTATACACGTATAATGCACAATGTATTATACATCTAATGTATCTCTGCCACCGTTAGTTATATATAAAAGATTATATATACATATTGGTCCATAGCGGGGCTTTACACTGACTCTCGTATGATATGTACAAAAATTAGCAGAAATCGAGTCAAAGTATAGTTTATAAAGTGCAATTGACAGCAGATCTCAAATATTGTACCTACATAACTGCAATATAATTGATGGAGACATACATTCAGGCGATGTTTTGCTATTTTTAGGTCTGATTTTGGATCAACTAAAAGAGATAAATCTACTGGCAAAGATTTGGCGAAATTCGATTCACTATTAGTTGATATTTTAGTACATAATACAAACTTTATTGATGCAATACTTCAAATTGATGAATGGTTTGAGAAATAAAGTTTTACATAATCTTTTTATTGGTAAATATTGAAAGTGAATAAAGTTCTTAATTTGTCACTAAGTACTAATGTTGAGAAGTTCAGAAACATATTCAGCAAATGTATAGTCTCTAATTGTTAGCTTATTGATCAGCATTTTTAAATGGATGCCATTTATTACAAAAACTGCTCATCAATTTGAAGCTTTGATATTTTTCTGTATTATTACTCCTCACACTAACCGAAACTTGCTTACACTTCACAATAAAACAAGTGAAACCTGACAAAAATGCTCTACTAAGAAAATAATTGTAATTCACCATTTAAGGTCATTACTTTTGACATTTTATTTCAAATAGCAAGTAAGATTAGGCGAACACCAAGTTTGAAATTAAAGCTAAAATCTTTCGAAATTGTTTTTAAGGTCTTAAGATTCTTAAGATCTAAAAGGATACTTTCACAACATATTTATATGACATATAATGAGAAAGAAGAAATATGCTATGATCTGTCTGCATTATAAATTTGGTTTATATTTTTGAAGAGCATTTTTTTCCAATGAAACAATTCTAGCGATATGTGTGTTTGATTAATGAAATAAAACTAATGTTCAATATGAGAACACACTACACCTTATTTTGAGCAAAGAGCCATTTTTCTTACTAATATTAGATAAGTTTGAAAATATCAAGCTACCAAACTGTTTTTCTAATTATTAACACGTTTGAGACCAACAATTTTCTTCTCAGATAGATAATTGAGTTGAACCTATTGGTAAAAATAGTATGATTCCAGTCTCACAGACTTTTATACCTTCAATGATTGACAAAAAATCATTAAGTCGAATTGAGTTGTCATTTAAGCAGATAGCAATATTTTATTTATGCAATTATTTAATACTGCATTATTGATTCTGACAAGTTTTTATAATTTGATTTTATGATTTACTTAAATTTAGTTCAATCATTTTCACATATCTTAATATTACAAAATTTGAATCAATGTTTGGTTTAATATATTTACTTTTTGTAGATTATCATTTTATTGAGCTTGTCTTCAGAGCTGCTCAAAAGCTTTCCATAATCTTGGATCCGAATCTTCCCTTTTACCAAAACGATTTGAAACTCTCAAAGTTTCTCCATTACCACTCTTTTTACCGAACCTGTTTGACATTCGAAGTGTTTCTGTTTGTCTTTTACCGAACCTGTTCGACATTCTCAATGTATCAGCTGATCTTTTTTGAATCCAAAGTTGAGCGCATTGTTTTGCCAAATCTTGTTCTGCTTTGCACTCGTCGTCACATATTACTGACTCTTCATTTTGTGTCGTTTCTCTTATGACGACCACCACCAAGATAAGCATCAATAATATTGAGTAATTCATTTTATCTAAGTATCGGAATAGGAAAAAGTGTCTTCGTCAATAGAATTTTATCGCAAGTAATTGTTTATGAAAGTAGCTTTCTTAAAAATATTTAACTTCAAGTTTCGTAAAAGCATCATAAAATTGATATTTAAATAAATTTTTGATCTAATTAGATATGAATTGATAATATTTATATAAATTGCTTAATTTTCAAATAAAAATAATAAAAATTGATAGAACTGGCTGAGTTCATTTTAAAAGCGGTTATTATTAAACGGAAGCTGTACTTACCTTTACTGGATGAAATAGAGTTCAAATAAATCGACAATCAATTTTAGTGTCTAACACTATGCAAAAGATGTGATCTTTCGTGAAATGAAGAGAGAAATGCTTAGGTTTGCATTGTTTTAGATGAAAATTTAGGTTAAATATTGAAATTGTTTAAGGATTATATAATGATGACGCTGCAAAATAAATCCCTTATGCTATTCCAAGTATTTAATATAAGGATTGTTTGGATTTAGGATAAAATTCAATGAGAGAACCGGCACATGTCTTCAATTATGTCTTCTCTTTCAAACACTTTAATCCCAGATCCTGCTCAAATTTTCTTCTTAATTAAATCAAGTTTTAAGAATGCAAAGAATAAGTGGCAGAAACAATTCGTCAAATATTTCATTAATAATTGGAGTTTTTCACCTAAGCCTATTAAATGAGTTATCTGCTTAACAAATAACAATTTGCACACAAGCAGTTTATTAGCATTCTAAGCCTTGGCTAGAGAAATCTGCACAAAAATAATTTTAATAATTATTAATCAAAATTTCACCGAAATTGAACAGAAATTCATTAAATGAAAATACATTATATGAAGTTTAAATTGATATCAATTGATGACAGATAGTACTCCTTTGTCCGCTGCTTTGCGGACCTTAGTCTTAACACCTCTCATAAGGTTTTGGCACAGATTTTCAGATCTTTTACGTATTATTGTTTTGATTCTTCGAATTAGTTTAGGGATTTACATCTGTTGTCCACCCATTTTCATAAATTTGTTTACCCAAATTTGCCCAAAATCTTTCAATTGGGTGGAGTTGGGGGACATTTAGAGGACTGATCTCTTTTGGGACAACTTTGATTCCAACTCTTTGGTAAACTTCTTGAGTGGTTTTGGCGTAATGAGAAGTAGCCAAATCGGGCCAGAAAACATATTTATCGTCTGAATGGTACTTATCGATAAAATCTTTCAGAAGTGGTAAACATTCCCGAATATAGACTTCTGCAGTGATCGCATTACCACGAACTCAATTATTTTGTCTTTAGTTTTTCGGTTAATTTCTCGGTCTTTTCTCGGACCTGGAGTCCGATCGGCACTCTGACCCCTTATGAATCTTTGGATAATTGAATATACTGTACGGCGAGGGATGCCCTCCAGTTCATAATGTCTTACGATATCGCAAGTTTTCATATTCGGGTTTCTTTCAATAAAAGCGCCAATCCTTTTCCTAGCCTCAAGCTCTTTAGAGGAGGACATCTTTCTTATTATAAATTATTATAAACTAATAATTGCAACGTTTTGTTACCTAATAACTATTCTTTCAAAGTAAAAACAAAATCTAATCGAATCAACTATATTTGGTTAAGAAATTGCGTCTTAAATTTTGTGCAGATTTCTCTAGCCAAGGCTTAGCTAAGTTATATCGGCGATCGTTACTTAAATTAATTACAAAAAGATGAAACGATCATTATTTTACTTTAACCGTCGAAGTAATCATCTGATTGTTCCATACTTGCGGTTATTATCGAATTATTTTTTGAACCTATGGTGTACTTCTTGTTTTAGATGAAAATTTTACAAATTTTGTGACAAAGCCAATGACAGAGATATAATCGCCTTGACCTAAGAACTGTTCTAATTATCATTGAATACCCATTCATGTAAGTTTTATGTCTCTTTTATATTCTACCAGAATAACAGCAAATATATTAAGTGTGTTATTTCTATAACAATGGCTGCCACGAATAGAAAAATTATCATTGCAAAATTATCAGTCGATAAGACAATTCTGTTCGAATGATACACGTTCAAGATGTTTCGACTGATCACGAGACAGTAGTTGTTCGTAAACTTGTTGGTGATGGCGATAGACTAACGATTGATTTCATAGCTGTAGTGGATGTTGTGCCTGGAATCGTTGGAGATATTTTCTTTGAAATTGTGTTCAGTATTGATTTCATATAGAAATCTAAAAATGCTTTGAAACGTTTAGTTTAACAGATTTGGTACTGAAGTCAAATTGGAGCAAAGCTTGTAATTAATTTTAAAATTAAAATGAAATTCAATATATATGTACTATCATGTCCAAAAGTCTTCGTTAAGCTCCGAGCCAAAAACTAAAGGAAAGAGATATCATTAAAACAAAACTTTAATTTTTAACTTTAAAAAATCTGTAGTAATGATAGTCTGCATTCAAAAAACAGTATTTAGTGATAGAGTTTTACAGCATTCCCTCAAAATTTTGACTATAATTTTTCGCCAAATTTTAATTTTTACAAAGACTTCTGGAGGGATAGTATATACAGCTTGTTTTCTTGAAACATGCTTAAACCTGGAACTATAAGTCATACATCCAGATCAAGATTAAGGCGTTTTCATATAATAAAGCTTTTGTTCATAATTCAATAGTTCAAAAACTTGTCACAAGCGCTTAGACTCTTAACAAAAATTTTATTACTAATAGTCATATCAAAGTTTATTTAAAAATTTTCTTACTGACCAATTGTGACTAAAGCAAAGCATATTTTATCGCCTAATGTTGTTTCTATCAATTTTATAACTACCCCTCAAAAAAACTACTCCTTGCGCATCATTCCCGAATTTTTCCAAACATATTTCTAGAAAACAAGCTGCACATAACTTATATTCAAATTTTATAATTGATTACTCTACGAATTAGTGTGGTTCCCTTAATGACAACACCTATTGAGTCCATCGAACATCAAATCAATGCGGAAGTAGGAGAACACCTCTCTTGATAGGAGAAGCTTAAAATGCCAATTAACTGAGGAGATAAGTTCAATAAATTGATAGTTATCAGTATATCTGTTTTATTAAAACTTGCAATTTTGTCATTTACTGTTTGCTTGTGTTTCGCCAAACCATAAATATAAATACGCGTGTCGTAAAAACCACTTTCTTTAGTATAATTGTATTGAATGACCAAAACCAATTTCTGCCTTTTACTGCCGTCGCGATAAGACAGTGGATAATAAATAAGGGTTTTACCAATGTTTGCAATGGCCCAAAGTTATTTTGAAAGACAACTTATATTGTGTTAAATCAAGTTTATTGTTAACAGTATAGTCGTCTTCAATCTTTGTGCCTTTTATGTCCTACCAATCAATTTGGGTTTGATTAACTTGAGCAGTTCTATTCCAAATATATTTATTCTTCAGTAAAAATTTATCCATCTTTTCTGATCTTAGTATATGTTAGAATAAGTCTATTGATCGAAGGATCCGTCATATAAAATCTTTAATATAGCAGTAATATAGTATTCGATCAAATTAAAGTACGTAAAACATACTAACAACAATGAAAGAGATTTTTCTTAACATCGCCAAAACTAATAAAGTTGTTACTAAAATTGAATCTAGTCACTGTTATCTTAGTGACTCAATTTTCCTAACATTATTATTTCAATTTAAAATCTTGAAAAGATATTAAGAATATGAATAAAATCTAACATTCAATTGAGATATCGTTTCAATAGCCTTTTAGAGCAGTGGTGTCCAAACATTTTTACCATGAGAGCTACTTGTGTTTTTCAAAATGTGAGGCGACCGACTTTTAATAATCTTAAAATATATATATATATATATTGAATCTGAGATTTTTTTGCATATTAATAAGTAATTAAATTGTTTTAATAAGAAATTAGATTATTTCACTAGATAATTTTATATTATCGTATTATCTGGTTTAATATTGCATGAAATAGCATCCAAATTCCTGATTAAGGGGTGCAATGCTATTGAGATAGTATTGCATCTAATTTTGGGACAATTTTTCAATGCATTGTCAATGACTTACTAGGGAGGATGCGATCTGAGGAAGTCAAATCAAGATATTTTTGATTTGGCACTAATCTATGCGGCAATTAGATTGACCAAAACTCAAAAATTCGTGCTTATGAGCTCTTGTTTGTCCGCAATCGGTAATATAAAATACAATTCATGCTTTGTATGGCAGCAATGTATACCTTGTGCTATATAAAGTTGGCTTCACTGTTCAGTTTAATGTTTGTCAAAGCGTTCAATGCATATGAGTAGTAGAGTGAGCATTACTGCCATACAAAGCAATGCTAAAGATTTTATTTTACATTACCGATTGCGGACAAACAAGAGCTCATAAGCACGAATTTTTGAGTTTTAGTCAATCTAACTGTCGCATAGATTAATGCCGAATCAAAAACATCTTGACCTGACTTCCTCAGATCGCACCCTTCCTTAGTTAGTATTGCATTAGTGAGTTAAATGTCAAACTTTTTTTCGTAAAAACAGTAAAAGTCTTTTTTTAAAATTGAGACTTTAAAACGTTAGTTAGTATCCTCTTCATATCAATCAATGTGTTAAATGACAACAAAGTCCTCGAAATATCTCAAAATGTTGATTTGTCGGCAAATGAAGACATGAGTGAAGACATGAATGAACTAATTATCTTTTAATTAGAGCCGATTTGATTTAAATGTAATGTTTAGTCTCTCAATGAATAAATACTTGTCCTTCAATTGTCTTCTATGAAATGTTACATATAATATTATGTTGATTTCTAAGAACAGGTGCAATATTATTGAGATATCGCTGCATGAGATTTCGGTAAAACGAAAACTATTGAATATGACTTAGTATTGCACGCAATATTAAGCCAAATAATACGGTAACGCAATTTAATAATATTTTATAGTAAAATCAATGTTTCATGGCTACTAATCGATCAAAAAGTTTCGCAATCGACCCAAAAGTCTTTCACGCTCGAGGTACTGAACACTCCTGTTTTAGTGTATCATAAAATACCAAATTCAACTAATTTTAAAGTTAAGTGTTTCAGGTGTCAAGCTGCTTCTGCATTGTTCAAATAGCGCTCATATCTAAACAAAGCTTAAGGTTAATCAATAACTTAAGATTAGACCTCATGATATTGCAAGTCAATGTTATCCTTAATAGTGAAGAGATGATTTGGAGCTAAAGCCAAAAATCTTTTATTTTGACAGTTATAAGATTCAACTTTAATTGTTATTAAACGCGATCTCATATATTTACATAAATGAATAAGATTTAAAATTGTATAACCGTAAGGAAATATAGTATCGCATTGATTTACTATCGTCATTTTTATTAGTCAATAAAAATTGAAATTCATAGCCACAGCCATCTGGGATGTGGGGCTATAGCCTTTCAAAGGTTTTTCAATGAGTGTGAAGGCATTTTTAATGTTTATGAAAATTTTATTGATTATTCAAATTGAATGCTGGATCTAGTATAATATGTTAAGATATCACTAAAAGTAAGATGTGTTAATGCCTTGTGTTAAGGAAGTTTATCAAAATTAGAAAGAGTCGAAACTTATCTAAGAATTTGTATGTCTATTGACAGATTGAACAGTCTAGCTATCATTTGAGTCGAAAGAGAAATTACTTTAAATTTAGATAATTTTGTTATTGAATTTGCCTAAAATGATTGTAACACAAAAATTGTATTGCTTTAAACCTTCATTCAATTTGGTCTGATCTTGACTGAAAAATTTCAGATTTCTAGCCCCCCCTCCCAAATTGATGTAGCTGACCACAGCAGTGCTTAAATTCAATAGCTTAAAGTACGTACGACCATGACTATGATTATTGAGGCTTTGAAGTAAAAAATAGGGTTTCTTAGACTATAACGTTTGACCTGACTAATAGTTATCAATTATCGATCTAATTGACTATTAGAAGTGACATCATTGCGACTTTAATTTGTTGTTTTTCTCATTGGTTCCTCAATTATATTTATATTATACTGGCTGTAACAAAATGTTAGCTAGAATTCTTTACTCAATAGCAGATCAAGTTTCAAAGTAATAGAAACTTCAATCAATAACATCGTATCCTTCCGGTATTGATAACAGTCTCCCATCTGGCAACAAGCAACAAGCTTGTCAATTCTTTTGGCCGAACCTCGTTTATTGATATCTCGAATCACATTGGCCACCCTCATCCCAAATTCATCAACGTTAATCAACTTCATATCTTTTAGATCATTTTCATTTGAGCTATCGGGCTGTAATCTGGCGGACTCGAGTCAGGTCAATATAGGTGGTGTGGCAAAGACTGCCTTGTGATCAGTACCAACATGAAAAGCTATCGCTTGGCAAAGTCAACTTTTGCCTTTTTTTAATAGATTGCCTATAGTTATGATATGTTTATCATATGTAGATATTGCAGGTAGGTTCGATCAAGTGTCATATTCAGTTTCAGTTGTATCATTTTTGTCTCTAAATTGTCGTGACCAGCATTTGATTATTGCATGAGAAAGTGCAGAATCTGCGCAAACTTTGAGCGATGAACGGTCTATACTTACGGCTCCGACACCAAGTATAGTTTGAATGTTTGTGAACAGTCTTTGCTCGAACTCGATCAAGAACTCGGTAACCGACCACGAACTTCCTGGAATTGCTAAACGCCTTACTCATTATTAAGAAAACAAAGAATCTCACAAAAATTAATGTTTTATTAGTCAGCAGATATAGTGTCGTCAAAAATAGTGCTATAAAATATCAATATTTTGCTCATTAGCTTAATTAAGAAAAATTTTTAGGCTAATGATTTCGTTACAGCTGTACAGGTCATTTTAACGACAAAACTGTTGATTATTTTTTCATTCAACAATTCAGATCTCTTAACAGCCACCACTTTTGCAAAACAGAGCTTTTTCAGCATTTCTCCTTCTTGTGAGTCCTGCTAAAACTTTACCGCCGGCTTTATTCCATCTCGGGAATTCATTAGCAGCTGCTTTAAAATTGCCCGCCTTTACATGCTTTAATAAAGTTGATTTCTTTAGTGCACCACAGCCTAAATTATATGAGAAGGAAACCAAAGCCGAGAATTGATCAGAATTGAGACCATTCGTGTTATCGCTGACGCATTTCTCAAATTTATTCAGGTCTTGGCGAAGAAGCTCTTCTCCTTGTGCTCGGCTTATGGGAGCTTTGATTTTGCTGCAATCGTTCACGTGACACGCATGTCCATAGCCTATCGTCTTGATCCCCTTTAAGAATGAATAGAAATTGTTCAACTTAAAACCTATTTTCAATTAAATAAATAAAAGATTGACTTTAAAACATACAGCTGGATCATTGTAGAAATTAGGGCTAAATCCTTCGAACTCTTCAATCAGTTTGAGTCCAGACTCATTTATGCGTTCGCAATTGATTGTTGCGATCACTAAAATTATTATTAGAATTATTTTCATCTTACTTATGCACTCAAAAAACGCTTTTTAATTGTAATTATATTTCAAGCTTTTCAATCGTATTTATATACCTGTGACACTTTGTATAGTTTATGTAACTGTTTTAGAAAATACGAATGATTTATAGTTGTGTTTACAACTAAATTTATTTGCTTTAATACATATTTCCTAGAAAACATTGGTTAACAGATGACATTTTTACAGTTAAACTTGTACTATCAGTAGAGCATTGCCAAAAGTCGACTGAAAAAGTTGGAAAAAGTAGACTATAATAGTAGACGAAAAGAGCTGAAAAAAGTGAAATGACAGTAATAAAAGTTGAAAAAAATTCTTAATTAGAATATTCCTATGGATACGCTCATTTACTAAACTTAAGGGTCAAATATAGTCAATAAAAGTAAAAATAGCCAAAATAATTTTCAAAAGTCGTGTCTAGTCATTCTCGACTTTTTTGCCTCTAAAGTCAAAATAGTCAAGAAAAGTAAAAAAACTCAAACGCAATGCTTTAATTATCAGTAACAAATCAATCATTTTCATCTGCTACTTTCAATTATTCGCAAGCAATGAGTCAAAAACAATTAGACTTTCTGTTAAGAATCTATCACTCAATCAGTTTTTGTATTTCTTTTACCAATAACTCACAATTTTAAATATTTAAATTTCAGATTTATTTAACGAAATCAAAACATTTAGGTGCAACTTTCAATTTAAACTTTAATAATAATTTATAAAAAAACTCTAACTTGAACAAACAACAACTGAATTGAATTAAATAGAAAGAAAAAGTAAACATAATTATAACTACGATGATGAACATCCACCACTTCTACAGAATAATTGCTTCTCTAATATTCTTCTAGCGACAAGACTCTCGTCAATTTCTCCTTTCACTACAACGAACTTAGTGAACTCATTCGATGCATCAATAAAGTTTTGAGCCTTAATGTAATGCAACAAAATTGATGTCCTTAGAGAACCACAACCCATTGTCCAGGCGAACGAGACCAATGCTGAGTACTGGTCGTCATTGAGTGCCGGCACGTAATGTTCTACACATTCTTCGTAAGGTTCTAAGTCACTTCTGAGTAATTTTTCAGCTGTTTAATAAATGGAACATTTCAGATGTCATACGTTTCGTAGTTTTAAATATGGAAACTATTTTCATAATACTTGAAACAGTAAAACTAATATTGAAGGTTAACATAATGTCTATAATATACCTGAATCATGATCAATTGGTTGTTTAACTTTATCACATGGTTTGAGACATCGATGACCATAACCAATAGTTTTCACCCCCTTTGAATAAAAAGGCTTTTAGGACATGAAAAATAGACTATTTTAAATAAATCAAATTACGTAAAGATCATTATAAAAGTTAGCTTGAAATGTATCATATTGCTTAATGATCTGAAGTCCTGCGTCATTTATTTTCCTACAATTGATTGTAGCAATCAAAGCCAAAAAAATAATAAACTTAGTGTCCATAATTTTTGTTCTGACAACTATCCTGCTACTTTTGTGAAAGACTTATTTACAGAAAACAAACAGATTTTTCAATATATAGTCACTTATCTGAATGATAATGAGCGAAATACTCAATAGTTTCAATTTATATCTCTTTGTTGTCTTGGATGCCATCCATCCGTTGATTGAATCCCGGATTGCGATAATAGCGGTGCCACAAATTCTTAGATATAATTTGTGGATAAGTCCCGTGAGTTTCATATAAAACTTTGGATTTAAATTATAGTTTAAATTAGTTATACATAAGAATTTATAAATATGATTTCTCAGTCTGGTTTTGTACTAAGCATTTAAAATCCAAGAGCTTCAAAATCAATTTTTTTAGATTAATTTTCAATCAAAAACCAGGAATGAAGTGGTTATCTTTTCAGCTGATTGTTTAATCGAAACGTTATGTCGACATTTTTTAGGACTTGAGTCACGTAGAAAAATAGCCCTTATCTGCTAAAAATGTTACTCAACATTTTCAATTTGAAATTCAAAAAATTGTCGTCTCAAGTCATATATTAGTTTAGAATCCATTTAGTGAAAAGTTTGAGCCGAGTCAGTGCCGTAGCCAGCAGTTTTGACCTGGAGAAAGTTAAAAGTCAGAAGTGAAATGCTCTGAGGGGCTATTCTCGAAGCGATCTTTAAGTTTAAGATCAAGTTTAGTACAATTTTAAGTAATGACCGATTCTCAAGGCGCTCGTTAATTGAAGATCGAGACTTAATTTAAGGACAAGTAATGATCAATCTTATAATTAAGCAAGGATTGAGTTTAGGGTTCGTACCAGAATTGCGCTACTGGTTTGTTGAGGTAAATGCATACTCACTTTAAAATATCTATTAATTTGTTATCAAACCTTTTATTAATGTTTGTAATCATTTGATGCATCGAATAAATACAGATTTTTATGTAGTTTTTTACAGTACAGACCTATACTTCAATTTTGAAAAGATCACTTGAGAGTTATAGTCATATAGCCCCACTGGCTACGGATATGGGCCGAGCGATGACGACTGTATTACCTCAAAATAGAAAAAGGATATTATAACAGGTGTTTTTCAAAATTACAGCAGAACATTTAACAATAAAGATTCATATCAATAATGTCACATGAAGATTAACAGGATATGAAGCATTTTCTATTTTCTGCATGCTTTGAAAATCTTATACATAAAAAGAGCTTAAATCTTATCCATCACTCATTACATTTACGAGATTAGAGGCTCTTATCTGAAGATATCTCATTTATAAACTCTAATGTTTTGCCGATTAAACTTTTGATAAGAATTTTAATAACAAACGAACCTATGACTGGTACGATTACTCAATATTTCAATAAAATTTCAAATATTTTATTTTATAAGCCCTTTCGTTATCTAAATATCTGAAAAGCGTACAGAAGACAGTAAGCGCTTATATCAACTAAGAAAAGTTCCTATGAATCGAGCGTTTATTCTATATGTTCTGTTACCTTAACTGTAATTTGAGAGTCTAAATGTGGCCTTTCCTGCAGAACCTGTGAAATTAAATCAATTAGTAAAGTTTAAAATTTCAGGCACCTTTAAAGTTTTAAGGTTTACTAAAATAAAAACTGATGAGTTATACGACATGGTATATATTTTAAGCTCTCAGGTTCTAATTCAATCAATAGCATATACAATGCAACTTGGCTTTTTTACGAATGTCTCACTTTAAATGAGTTTCTTATATCAAATAACAAGTTTATGCGTTAACAAAAGATTTTTATTAATTGAAATATTATCTGTCTTTTAAAGTTTTGCCAGTTAATGCAGTTAGGTAACGCTTTCGTAATTCTAATCACAAGTCAAATTGTTTACTCATTGACTCAAGTTTTAGTATTTCAAAATCAACTTTTACTAATCAACTGTTATCTCAAAATGTAGTGTTAAGAAGTGGCCAAATATATTTCAAACTAATCAACAGATATGTTGTAAGTGCTGACAATTGTTTAGACAGAGTTTAAATCTTTTAGTAATATTTTCTTGAACGTTTTTCTTAAGTTTGTTTCAAAAAAGATAGTTCTAACCTTATCACAAGATTTATCTAATAAATAGGTATTCAAATTAAATAGTTTGTTTGAACACCATTTTAGTGATTACATGTGTTTTTAACTCGGAAAGCTGATAGTTAAGTAATAAGATTTTGTTCGATGTGTTTGAACTTTTACGTTAGTCATTTTTAATCGATACTTAATATTGAAGGAGAGTTCCTTGGATTTGAGGAAACTTAAAAATACTGACAGAATAGCAATAGCTTTGAACGCGAAACGACTCATATTTGAAGAACTAACTACGAAACAGTATTGGAAAACTTTTTGAGTCACAGATTGTTTAATATGATTAACATCCACTCGAGCAAAACAAAGTCTTTTCGGCAGCTCTTCTGCCAACAAGACTTGATAATACTTGGATCACTACCATTTGCCGAATTCTTGAACGGCTGCCTTATAGTTATGAGCTTTAGCTTTTATGGTCAAAGTGGAGCCTTTCAATGTAGAAAATTCCAGGTTGAATGAAAAATAAAATCAATGCTGAAAATTTGTTCATATTGAGTCTGGGGACCGCAGAGACAACACATGATTAGTAAACCACTAAGTTGTTGCTTAGAAGCTGAACTACTTATTCTTTAGCTAGTGGGGCTTTGATTATACTTGAATCGTTTACGTAACACGTGTTATCATAACCTAGTTTTGATTCCCTTAAAACATTAAGTTTAGCAAATAATTGCCTTTAGTCATACTTGAAACACAAATTGAGAATGAGGTAGTTTGGCAACTTTTATAGTTATCATTTATCCATAAAGGCAAGAATAGATGTTGCAAACGGCAATATTTTCGAATCATTCCACGTCGAGATTGATTAAGATTGTTTACAAATTTTTGATGCTCACAACTAAATCTGTAAAATAGTTAGGATAAAATTGTTCAAACCCTTGAATTAGACTGAATCCTGCCTCACTTATTCCTCAAGTACTGCTTATACCAATCAATGTCACTAAGATTAAAAGTACGGTTTTTGATCAAACTTTGAATTCGTCTACAATAACAGTGAAAATAGTCTTATGAAGCCTAATTTAATACAAATTGCAGAAAATGTACAGTAGTACCTAAGTATAGTGAATCTAATTACGATGAATCCTCGATATAGTGAACGGACTTATTCTCAAAATATACTATTCTACTAATAATTATCTGCTTATAGTGAAATCTGATTGTAGTTAATGTGAATTGTCGATCTTAATCCATTCGCAGTATTGAAGCATTACTGTATTATTTATAAATGTGAAGTCACTAACATTTGTTTGTTTGCAAACAAATGTTGACAAATGGTTTGTTTGATTGCAAATAATCATAGAATTTGGTGATAAGCATTGAGATATTTTGGCGAATACCCAAAAAGTGACTTTAAATTGGTTATTTATGAAGTGATCAATCTGTAATTCGTTGTGCTACAAACGAATTTGTTTAACAATTCATTTAATTCAAAGTTAACTTGCTAAATAATGATTTCAGTTTTTACGACATTCTGTGCGAGTGCTGCAAGTTTTTGAGTTTTACTTGCCAAAAACTTGCAGTATGAGTACTTGTACAGTCAGGCAAAAAGTATACGTTAAATAGATCTTTTTCGCGCCTAACATACTAAGAGATCACTTTAATCATTTAAGTAATTAGCATTTTCAAAACTTTTATAAACTTAAGTCTGACTTACAGTCGAACTAAATAATCAACTTTTATGTGCATTTAAAGTTCACAAAGAACACCTGTAAAAATACGTCTATTAAAGAGATTTAAAGGTAAGTTTTGCACTTTATGACTCATTACCAGAGTCGAGACTTTCCGGACTAAAAAATTGACAAATTCCGGACTAAATGCTAATAAATTCCTGTAAATTCCGGAAAATTCCGGCAAGTTTATTTAAATAATAGAAAATATACATTCACTTTTAGAGAATAGAATAGAAATGAATGAAGAGACACTCAAATGATAAAAAGTACTGAATAAACTAATACTAAATCATTTATGAATCTGTTTGTAAACTTAAGCCTACTTATTTCTTAAAATATGTGTTCGGACTAACCATATCTGATAATAAATATTTTAACCCTAAGACTTAAATACATATAGTCATTAAAAGTATTTTTCCAGATTAAAATTGAAAATTCCGGAATTCTGCAGAGATATCGAAGATTCCGGATTTTTCTCCGGAGCTTAGAAATTGAAATTTTTCTTAATATTAGTTAATTGATGTTTACTAAGTCTTTTTACATTCGATTTGTGTGAATTAAAAAATTCCGGACGATCCGGAAAGTCTCGACTCTGCTCATTACAATACGTATCAGAATAATATGACTTATTTATTGAATCCTTCCCTAATTTGATTCATCTCTTATTGGCTTTTATTGTTTTTAAAGCGCCAATTTTGACGTATACTTTTTGCGTGACTGCACTAATTTATGACTAACATAGTGAGTGAGGAGCATCCACGAGCCACATCTGCACAGCCTCCAGTCTAAACCCTCCTAATCTTGCCTTCAGTCTATAGACGTCCTCATTACTTAACTTTGTTGACCCCTATTTCAAACTTTTGCTGCTTTTCAACATATTTTTACTAATTGGCATGAAAATTTTGTATAAAACTTTGAGAGTAGCCCAAACTATTAAGTTACTAACTTGTTGTTAGTCAAATTGCTAAACTTGAATATGATAGTCCAAAACTTGGGACTACAATATTCTATCATTGTTTCTATTTAGTCCTTATTTTGATTTTAACCCTTCCCTCCTATTCGCTGCAGATATGATCTATGAATGACACCTAAAACAGTTGTGAATCACGTGATGTTTTCAAATAATCTCAAACTGAGTTAACGCAATAACTACTTTTTAAAAGTAATTTACTACTAACTAATAACCCAATAATCATAATAAGAATGTCGCCAAACAAAGATGAAGAAACAGACGAGGAAAACGACATGACATCGTTTCGTAAAATAAAAATCTATCCAACAGTTGATGACATAAACCGCAAAGAAGTGCCTAAATTAGAGCCAAACCTGATATCAGAAGCCTATAATAATAGTGACCACTATTTTAAAACTCAATTCCATTTATTGAGAGAAGAATTGGTTCGACCACTCATTGAAAGTGTTGCTAAAGTTAGACAGTTAGCTCAAGATGAAGAGAATAATGGCAACAGAAGTAAGAGTTTCAAACAATTGCTTGAAAACCAAACCGATTTCAATGTTTATACTGGTATTCATGCACTGAAAGCTGATGTCAACCATGATTTTGGTCTTGTCTTAACTGTTAATTTTGATCATGAATTGTTAGAACTAGTCGATTGGACTGTGAGTTGTCTTTTGCTCTTTTATCTTCTATTTAAATTTTGATGTATTGTTCACGCATTAGGCCTTTAAAAAAGTCATTTTGACAAACTTAAGACTCCAAGTTTAACTATTTCGTTAGTCAATTATCTAATCATTCAATTTATTTATTAAGGAATCCGAACGATTAACGCCTGGATCACTTCTCTGTCTCTCATCGGATAAGTTTGAGAAATCAATAGTTTTTGGTATAATAGCTAATAGAAAACTGAACGAAACTGATCAAAATACTGATCAAAAGTTATGGCAACTTACTCTTCAGTTAGACATCGGTAGAAATAATTGCAATGAGTTATTGGAATTCATAATGAACCCAAAGGTTGAATATATAGGAATTGAGTCTTTAACTTACTTCGAAGGTATGAGACATTCTCTCTCAAGACTACAAGAAGCGAATGGAAACTTTCCTCTGAAGAGATACATCGTTGATATGAATACTGATATAAAACCACCACCTTATCTGGACGAGGAAACTCATTATGATCTGAGTTGTATCGCAAGACAGCCTAAAGAATCCGACGAAACAATAAATAGCGGAACTGATAAAAACCCGCTATCATCGATACAAATACTGAAAAATGATTACAATGTGATGTCTCTCTTGAAGAATTCAAGCACTTTTGATATTAAACAGTTTGAAGCATTCCACGCGGCTCTCACTAAACAGTTTGTTGTAATTCAAGGCCCGCCCGGGACTGGAAAAACATTTGTCGGCTTAAAAATAGTAAATTGTTTGTTGGACAATAGGAGTGTTTGGGCTGAAAATCAAAAACTTTGTCCCATTCTTATTGTTTGCTATAAGAACCATGCTTTAGATCAGTTTCTCGAAGCAATTTTAAAGTTTACTCGGAATGTTACGCGCATTGGTGAACAGTGTACAAGCGAAGCACTAAAACGCTTCAAACTATCTCAAATTAGATCTAAAGTCATAGATAAATTCTATCAACAGAAAACGGCTAAATTCGATGGAATACCAGAAAGTAATAGATTGGATCCTCAAATTATTAAAGTTCTGAATAAAAGTAGAAAAATGTCTTGGAGAATCAAGTTTTTGAGACAAGAACTTGAAGAAATGTTTAAGCAAGTTGAATTTAGTTTTAAAAATGTAATGGATTTTGAAGACATTGAACCTTATATTAAGCCTAAAAGACTTATTAATCAACTTCTGACTGATGATAACTTAACAGATGATCAAAATTTGATTAACTGGTTAAATACTGATAGAGTTAACTATTTTGATAAAGTGATTGAGCAACAGTTGAGTAAAAGGAAGTTAAACCTCGAAAGGTTTGATGAAATAATTGATGTGAAAGATATCAATTCATTGGATGGAAAGAAAAGGTGGACTTTATATTTGTATTGGAGAGAAAAATATCTCAGTGCAATGAAGAAAAAGATAACTGAAAGATCAGAAACAATCAAAAAAGAGATTGAGAATTTGAAAACTAAAAGAGTAGAGCTTAATAAACTTTTATGCAAGGATTCACTCATTATTGGTTTGACAATAACTGGTGCAGCAAAACATCGAGATTTGGTCGAAGCACTCAATCCAAAGATAATGATTGTCGAAGAAGCAGCTGAAGTTATTGAAGGACACGTGATGGCCGCCATCTCTTCAAAGATAGAACACTTGATTCTCATTGGCGATCATCAACAACTGCGACCCATTACTAATGTTCGCGAATTGACGGACGTCTATAAACTTGACATATCTTTGTTCGAACGTATGGTCATCAATCGTATGGACTTTAAACAATTGACACTTCAGCATAGAATGAGACCAAGCATTTCAGAGTTGTTAAAAGTGGCACAAATTTACGAACAATTACGCAACGACGTGAAGGTTACTAAATACCCGAGAATCAAGTTCACTTTCAGTAAAGATGTGTATTTCTTGCATCACGACAACATTGAAGACGGTAATAACACCCGTGAAGTAGTGGATAAAAGTCGTTCTAATTTATATGAAGCCAAGTTTGTTGTAGAGCTAGTCAAGTATTTTCTTTTGCATAAGTATTCTCCAGAGAAGATCACGGTTTTGACTACATATAACGCTCAGTTGAAACTTATCAAGAGTCTAATGAGAGAGCAAAGCGAAATTTTTGTTAAAGTAGAACCAGAAAATGGTGTTTCTGTTCCTGAAGGAAGCCTTAATCAAGAGAAGAAAGAAGACGAATTGGTAGTTAGAGTTAGTTCTGTTGATGGCTTTCAGGGTGAAGAAAATGACATAATTATTATATCATTCGTGAGAAGCAGTAAAAAAGATAGTATTGGTTTTCTTGATAATAAAAATAGAATTTGCGTCGCGCTTTCCAGAGCAAGACATGGGCTCTTTTGTGTCGGCAACTTTAAGAATATGGCCAAACAGTCGGAGACGTGGAGGAGAATTGTCGGTCATTTAAAAGACAATGAATTTTTTGGCGATGAATTGATAGTTGGATGTAATTGTGGTGGAGAACAGTCTATATCAATGCCTAATCAGTTCGAACTCTACAATTTGCGGGTCAAGAATAGAGGAGAATGTCCTTGTTTAAAATCAAATGAAGTTATCGAAGAATAATGATTTGAGAGTTGTCTACTTATGATCTAGTCATTCACTGATCATAACTGGAATTGAACTATTCTTTATCTTATAATTTTCACTATTCAAGAGATTATTTTTTTACTTAATTTACTCGTGAGCTGATGGTTTTGTAACCCATTGCCAAATGTGATATGACAAGTGTCAAATTATTAAGTATGATTTTAAAATTAAATTGAATTTTTAAATTTTATAAAATATGATCTTTAAGTTTGTTATACACAAAAAAACTTGAAGTTAATTTTATCTAGTTCAATAAATATATTTTAATCAAGTGCAACAAAATATATCTCTTAATATCGAATGACTAATTTTTGCTAGTTTAGATTTGTTTAAAATTGATTCTCAATAATTAATTGATCATTTGTTTTAAAACATTTTAAAAAACAAGTCTAAGGTATGAATCGACGAATGACTTACTAATGACTCCAATACAAATAGAATTTAATATAAAATATATTTAAGTTACGGAAAAAGATTTTCGTAAAGATGATTGCATTGGTACAACTTAATTTTATCTATATTAACATTGTTGGACATCAAAAACTCAATATTTTACAATCCAATAATCCATTTTCGAATCAGATTTTTAAAATCATGATTAGAGATAAAAGATTATATGTTGTTATTGCAACAAATTTTTTGAATTGGTTTTGGTAAGTTCCCTAACTGGGGCATAGCCTCGAGTTTGAGTGGAGCCAAACTTTTCTGCGAACTCATGCCATAAAACTTTATGGTTTTAGTTCGTAAACAAAATTGTTTGATGATTTGACAGCTAGTCTCAACTCATAGCTATTGATTCAAAAATTGCCTGAATGTCAATCAGAGTTGGCCAAATGTCCAAAGCCGAACATTGGCCGAATTGTTTGACTGCTGCCTAAACTTTCGACATTCAATGGCATATTCAAGTCAAACTTGGAGCTTCAAATCTCACTTTTAAAACATAAAAAAACTTTGGTCAATTTTTATGACTATAAATATTAATATATCTTAAGCACAATAGAAGTTTGCTTAATTTAAATGAATCATTTGTGTCATTTTTGATGTTTCAGAGTTTGTGATGTGTTTGTCCTCAAATTGATAGCAGTCATGAACTCATGAACTACACGTGAAACAAACCGGGCTGGCACATGTAGTAACACATGTTTCAAATGCGCAATACTTTACAGTTAATAGCATGACTTTGAATAAAAAGTCATTCTGGAGCCACATTCTTGAACGATCGCAAAATTGCAAAACATAAAGCGATTGCAATGAGTTGATTGAAAATCATCCGGGAGTATTGTATACAATACACTTTTATTGTAAAAGTTTTCCTAGTTATTACTAGTTATCCAAAGTTTTTAGAATGCAGCCCCTAATACCATATTTGGGGTAAAAACACTTTGAAAAGATTTGGTTTCGTTGAAAACACAAATCAACTTATGATAAATGAATATTTTGCTTAAATGTGACAAACTTTCAAACAAACACAATTATTGCGTCAACTATTTTTACAACATTAATCAATAGAAATCCATGAAATACGAAGCTTTAAATTTGATTCAGTAACTCTCACTAAGTTTGATAAATAGTCACCCAATTTTTTGAAGCCAATCAATTTTTATTGTGCAAATTATATGTTTGTTCCTTGCAATTCTATATGAATGCATTCTATTCTATCTGTATATATTCTTCTATTCTAATCTTATTAAATATGTTGTCAATAAATTGATTGTAGCTGTCGACAATCTAAAGCCATAGTTTCTTTTATGTCAAAATGGATTAATAATTCGTTTTATATCAGAATCTTACAGCCAGATAACGTAATTCGATCTTTTGATGATAGCTTTCATTTATCAGCAGCTTTTGAAAAATAAGCTTTTCATTGCCTACTCATTTATTGGAGTAGTATCAAGAAAAACCTTGTGTTACTGTTGAAAGTATTGATTCTTTTTTATTTTCTAATATGATTATTTAGGTTAAATATTTGAAATTGATTGCAGACACAAGTTGTTTTTATATAGATTGAATTTTTCATTCGTTCGATAAGAATGTCAAATCATACTCTATAATTACATCTAAACTAGTGTTTCTGTTAAATCTCAGCCCCTTGATGACACCGACTGGTTCTCCAATCCAGTAATTAGTTCAAGAATATTCTTATTGTTAATATTAATTCGATAATTGTTATTGACTATCAGAATTGAAGGAAATACCGTGTGTAACTAACACGAGGATTGATATCAGTTTTGCAGAAGTTAGTTTAGCAGAATGGTATTTTAACAAGTCAATTTAATCGAAACAGGTTAAAATCAATTTTACAACTGATTTTCTCATCCCTAAACCTTAGAGTTTGTCAATTCATTCACACGTATCAAAGCGAAATAAAAAATTTGAAAGTAATCAACAGATTTAGATAAAAGCTTAAGCACCAATGCCAATAGAAAATAACAAGACTAAAAACATTCGATTAAATATTAGATTTTCTAGATTCATTTCCATTAACATTTGAGCTCAATTTCCAAATTTTAAAAAATATAAGTTTTAAATTATTAGTAGAGTTATGAAAAATATTTAATTATGCTTTTTGAATAGTTGAATAAGATTTTTAGATTTTATATTCACTAGCTTGGCTTAACAACTCCTATCTACAGTGTATCGTTGTTTCAAAAACCTTCAGAATTGATAACACCAGTCATGAAATATTTTTCATGTGTAAGATGAAGTGTGTATTCGGAACATATATTCTTAAAACTCGAGTTCTTCATAATAACTTTGAAAAATGGAGGGAATTGCCTCAAGTCTAAACTGGGAATAGGTAAACAGACAAATTGAACTTTTCGACCAAACTGACTTCTGCGAAAATGACTCCTATGAATGCGAATGTAGTTTACTCTGCATTAATACGGTCAAAGCAAGAAGATTATGTCATGATTTTATTTTATTTACATCAATATCTTATTTCATTTAATTCTATGTTTGAAAGTTAGTAAAAGATTTTTATATTTGATTGGTTTCTGTGGATCAATACAATACCTAAATCAACGGTCATCAAATCTTATTTGTCAAAACGGTTGAAAGGCGTAGCTTTCAGTTGAAGTCAATAGAACTCACTTTCACTCCTGCCTTCGAACCGTTCAGTTCAATTATATATATTTTGTATCTATTTGAATAATTATTCAAACAACATTTCAGTAAACTATCATTCTTTATACTTAGTTACTAGTAATTTAATAACGAAAATCCATTGCCACTACAGCCGTCGTGACGACTGTCTTTAATAAGATTCTATGATAAGGTTGTCGAATAAATAGTTTGAGAAAAAATTTAATTAGCATTTGTTAAATGTTTTGTTCTAATAGTACCCAGAACATTTGAGTAAGTTTTCTGTGTCAATCTTGAAAATTGACTAATATTTTAATTTTACTCTTAAAAATTCAAATAAGATTTGAAATGCCTCCAAAAGTTTCTAATCACAATCTTAATGGAAGAACATTGACAATTGCATCAAATCCGGTAATGTTTAAATATTGTTGAATTTCTTTTCGAGATTCCAATTTATACTCCTCCATCAGATCAATAATACTGTAGCTCTTAATTATTTTTGAAGTAAAGTTATTCATTGTGCTCTTTCTCAAACAAGTCTCGCCCCTACTTTTATTGGAACACAACTACTGGAATAAAAACCGATCCCAGAGATGGTATTGAGTATGGAATAATAGAAACTCTTTCACATTATTATAATTTCAAATATAACGTAACATTTTGCAACTATGAATGGGGTCTAAAGTTACCAAATGGTACGTGGACTGGAATCATAGGCAAGCTTGTATCAGGTGATTCAGATATTGGTGTTTCAGGAATAACATTGACTAACGATAGACTCGAAGCAGTCGACTTTTCAATTCCATTCTTGTTTTCTCCCATAACTTTCATAACACCATCACTTCGTGCCCAGTATTCCAAGTCATTGGTTGTCGACGCTTTTAATACAGTTGTTTGGTTTTTAATCTTATTTTCGTATGTTTGTGTTGCATTCGTTTGCAGAATAATTAACAAACGGTTAGATGAATTTTAAACAAGTTTTACGTAAATATGTTTTCCCTCATTTTAAATGAATTTTTTTTCGCAAAAACAGATATTCCTTAGATCTGAATCAATTCTGGAATTTAACTTGTATTCTATTAAGTCAAGGATCGCCCAAAAGAGTTGTGAATATTGATTCTCTGCGTATCTTATATATGACATGGATATTATCAGTATTAGTTTTGAGTGTCGGATATTCAGCGAGTCTTACAATGTTTATGGCTATAGGAAGAAGAGATACAATAAATTCAATAGAAAAGTTAGCGATAGCCCAAAAATTAGGACTCATTAAAGTGATTGCAGAAAGAGAATCGCTCTACATGGATATAATTCAGGTTTGGTAAATTTGAGCAATAGTTTTATTTCATAGTTTTGGTCAATCTTTTGTTCATAAAGAACACGAAAGCGGATGTCTATGGTGGTATCGGAAATAAGATGTTTTCTGTTCCGACTCCAGAAGAAGCCATGGAGTTGGTAAGAACTGAAAACTATGCTTATGTCGCATCAAGAGATGTATTATTGATAGAGGTTGAGAAAGCATCTCCAGATACTTATTATTTACCTCCAGTCTCAGAAAAGTCGACATTTTTTCTGGACTATATAGCCATTGCTTTCAGTAAAAAATTCAAAGAAATCAAGTATTTCAATGAAATGTAAAACTATTTCTTGTCACTTTTTTAAAGACAAATTCAAACTTAAAATATATTTCTCTAGGATAAGACTTTTGATTGAAGGTGGATTTCTCCTACATTGGAAGAAGAACTCTGTCTCAGCAGAGGTTAAAAAGCTTGAAGAAGAGAAGGATGATGATAGTGATCAAAGTGATCAAGAGTCTAAGTCTAGAATCATTGGTTTAAATATTAATCAATTGCAAAGTGATTTTTATCTGCTTTCTTCTGGAATTGCGATAGCATTTATAGTTTTGGTTGGGGAAATTTTAAGCTTTTATATCAAATATAAGTATTTGAGGAGAAAATTTCCAATTTCTAATCGTTTGTACTTCAATAATAAAATTGCAGTTAAAACTATATATAACTATGAATTTCGTTCTAGGCTCAAATAAATCAAATTTCATTGAATTATACGCTTTAATTTTAGACAAATACAAACGATGTAATATATTGTAAAATGCAAGTGAGGCACTTTTATAAGTTTTACTCTTAGCTTAAAAAGTACGTCAAAGTCGAAAAGTAAAAATGAAAGTAACAATCATTCATATATAATCATTTTTAACATACAAAATAATTATATATAATTTAAATTATGATATTAAATCATATTAAATTTCTAATGAAAATAAATTGACTTTTACACTATTTGTAAACTTTTGGTTTTTGTATCTTTTCAATCCTTTTTGTTACACTTTCTTTTTCACATTGATTTGTATTATTTGATTTAGTTATATTGTTTTAAAATAATGTTAATTACTTTAATAATGTTTTAATTTTGTTTGTAAACATTAGCCTAAATGATTTGTAAAGTTGTTTGAAGTAGCTATAAGTTTTAATACTTTCTATTCATATGATTAAAGTTAAAAGTAAACAACTTGCATTTATACATAGATACGTTAACTTCGATCATTCTTTGTAACCTTTGTTTAAAGTTCAAGAGATTAAACGCAATAATTAAAGTGATCTAACGATAATTCATAAATATAGACATCTTGTATTAAACAGAGCATTCCTTTTATGTTAAAGCGAGGGTTTGTTTTATACAAAATCCATTTTGCCTCACAATCACAATAAAAATGATTGTTTTCCACAATTAAGGAATTATCGCTACTTAAGTTGAAGAATGGATTGAATATTTGACGCGATAAATATTGTAAATGATTGAAACTGAGATCGACTGTTCCACCAGTTATGTTCAATGAATTCCTTCTGAAAGCTTCTGACCTTAACTTTGAATATTTGAGGTTAATATTAATAAGATTCGCTCTAGAATTAAAAGCAAATTCTGAGATAGTTTTTATCTTATTAAAGCTCAAATCAATGTTTGCATTTTGCCCTAAATTACTGAATGAATTTTGCGGCAACGTTTCGATAGCATTATGAGATAAATTTATATAAAAGAGATAATTAGAATTATCCGATATCTGGTTGAATGCAAAACTTTTAATGATTTTAATACTGTTGTAACTCAAATCGATACTGAGAGGACCATAACCATAACTATTTGAATTTATATTATTGAAGGCATAGCTTCCGATATACTTTATATTGTTATCTTTCAGATTAACACTCAACTGAAAGCTTATATTCTCAAAAGTGTGATCTAATATTCGCTTCAAATTGTTATTAGTTAGTGTTAGATTCACATAATTAGTTGAAATAGTATTCACAATAGATCTCATCAAAGAATTAGACCCTCTATTGAAATCAGTCAAGAATGGATTATTACTTATTTGAATAATAGTCAATAGTCCACCAGTTTGATTAAAAATATCAGGATTAATGTGTTCAAGGTATCTATTATTTTCAATAACTATTTTTTGAAACCCTAAACCTTTAAATGCTTGAACTGCTGTCAACTTCGTATTATTGACGTAAAGCGTAGACAATGTTTGTCCATCAAATGTTTTATTGAAAACGTATTTCATATTCGCATCATTAACACCACTTCCATTGCATATTAACCAATTGTGCGCCTTACAAAAACATGGATAGATATCTTCTTTTTGAGAGCAGATATCAGAAGTAATGTGAGTTGCGTATATGATAACCAAAAGTGTAACTGATAGTTCTAAAGTAAAATATATTTGAATAAGCCAAAAAACAATTTAAAGACAAATAGAACTTACTTTGAGTTTTGATCATTATAACTCAATATATTTATAGAATGTCCGATTTATACAAAGATTACAAAAAAGACTCTGAAACAAATTTCAGTATTACTTAACTGACGAGTATTTCATCTCACAATACCTTGATTAAACAAATACCTAATAACATAATAGGTTGAGTAAATATTCTTATCGTTAACTGAATAAGATATCAATTCTATTGTTATTGTATTCAAGAGATCAATAATAAGTAGTGAAGAGCATTGGTCCGAAATCTTGAGCTTCAAGCTCAAGCTTCTATAAGCGCAGCTCAAAATTGTTGAGCTTTGAGCTGAGCTTCTGTCAAATTTGGCCTGAGCTGCGCTTGTACTAAGAAGCTCGGGTCCAAGCTGCGAGCTGCGCTGCTGAGCTTATGTTAAAAATTAAAAATTAAAATAATGAGTAGTAATCTTTCTAACAAGTATTTATTTCAAGTTATAATGAAGTATTTGCGCGAAAATATATGAATTTTGATCGTAAAGTTTGAACAATGAATTCAAATTTCGACATCTGTGTCACCTATCAATGATTGTGAGTCTTCTGATTGTATTTAATTTTCTTGTAAAGTCATGTTGGAAACAGTTTCAAACAACAATTTTCTCTTATATTGAATAATTATCAAAAATGACTTGAGATTATCTTATTTTGAATATAAGGATATTTAATCAATGAATAGAAATAATATTACTTTTAAGGCCTTAAAACCTTATTAATTCTTTCTTCAAATAAACAGTTACTGCACTAAATTTCATTTTAAATTGAAATTTATTTTAAAAACAATGATTCATAATTCAGAAATGCATCTCATCATTCAATTCGATAGATCTAATTTAATATCTAATTTTCTAACATATGAGAAGCAATTCAACAATCATTACTATTTTACAGTGAATACTGTTTTTTGCTTTATTAAATAAATCGGTTTCAAATGAGCTGAGCTCGAAGCTCAACAACTTGAGCTTAGGCTTGAGCTTGAGCTGCGCTTCTTCATCATAGCATGAGCTTGAAGCTCGAGCTTATAAGCTCGAAGACAGCTAAAATTGAGCTTCAAGCGCAGCGCAGCTCAAAGCGCAGCTCAGCTCAAAGCTAGCTTATGCTCTTCACTGATAATAAGTAGATATATGAATAAGTATTAAAGGGGACTTTTTGTATAAGTTTATAGTTTTACGATATATTCATATTGAGAACTACCTTTAATTAACAGATAAGAAAGTTTTATGGGTCCAAACAATACTTTTAGAACTGATTTATAAATAACAAGTTTTATATTAATATAATAGATACAATACAATGCATAAAATAAGAGAATAAATAATTTTTAAAACTCAAACTAAAAAAATAAATATATCACTCAGATTAGTTAGTTAACAAATCAAATTTGAAATGAGAGAACAAAATGACAATAAATTTGATGCATTACAACAGAAAATTCTATAAAAATTGGCATTCAATTGTTAAACATTAGAAATCATTTACTCAATTTTGATTTTAAAGCTCTCTTCTGGTTTGGTTTGTCAGACGAAAAGGAAATCGAATCCATCATCAAATCGTAGCTGTTGCCGTCGTTCTGATTGACAATCGAAGCAAACTCTTGTTCGAAGCACTTTTTCTTACGCCCAGCTCTTTTGGTCATACATTTACTCTCTTTCTTAGATTTCGGATCAATATTTTCCTTGTTATCGATCACTCCTTCAGTGTAATCATTAGACATCTTGTTCAAAAACATCGCTAATTGTTCACTGGATTTATTATCTTCGGGACAATCGACTCCCATTTCTTGAGTAGTTCCTATTTTGACAATTTGTAAGTCTTGAACATTAGTATGGATTTGATGTGCAGCACTTTCGTCCATCTGTTGATCGTAGGCATTGGTCTGTTGTATGCTATTGATAATCATATATTGCAAGCCATCAGAAGTGGTTACGAATTGCGTTCCATTACTTTCAGTCAATTCAACGATATGAGAAGTATTTTGAGAACACTCGTGCTCTTTCTTGTATTCATTCAATTGTCTCTCGAGTCTAATCAACTCTTGATCCTCAGCTGAAAGCGTTTCGTAGTAATAATTATCACCACAAGACATGTTAGGATACATTTCCATCAATTTTGCCGATACTGGAGGAGGAATTTGTGGCAAATAGTCCTTTAAATAATAGAATTTAAAGAATCGCATTCAAGTTTTTCTATCAAATAAACTAAAATAATGTGAACATAAACTGAAAAATTTCAGACTATAACTAGCTCTTAGATAAAAAGATCATAAATTAAAATAGGAGTAAAAAAGTTTTTAAAAAGTAAGAAAATTTGTTTAGTAAGCCCTCGATTGAGTAAATGAAAGACTAGAGAAACTTTAAGTATAACTGACATCACATTTGACTCCAGAACATTTCGAAAGATGTACCAAAAAGTTAACCGAATGTTCCAAGACTGTGGCCTTGTCTGTCTTTTCGCTGATTCCTGGAACCAATTGCCTTAAGGCGTCGCAAGAATACTTAATTCTCAACCTTCTGAGTCTTTCCTTTTGATTATGCAATTGTCGTGATTCTGATGAAGGAGTATATGAGCGACTGATTGCTTTGCTGTTGACCACATCGATCAATGAATAATCGCAATTATCTCCAGATTGGAGACATTGTGGCGACCATGTCATCGCCGATTGTGTCATTGCATTCGAGTCCATTTCTGGCTCTATTCTTTTAATTAACTGCATGTCTGCTGACTCTTCTGTTGATGCAATTCTTGTCAAACAAGTTATTGTTTTCTACGAATTCATTTCAAATTTAGATTAACATTAAATGTTCTCATTTCTTATCAATATTATTGAAAAGTAGAAAAACGTTGACAGAAAACTTACTTCATTAATTAATAATTTAAATTCTTATTGAGATTTGCATTAAAAATGATTAAAAAATAGTTTTCAACTTAAAGTATATGAAAATAAATATAAATTAATTTAATAAATTATAAATTAGAGACAAACCGTTTGATCGTTCAGTGATGAATCCATTGTTCGATACGAAACAATGTAATAATTTTATAAATGAGTAAATAACTAAATTAATGGATAAATAACTTTTTCATGTCTTTTTCAGACTCTCAAGTCTTTCAAATTTTTATTCGATTTTTAACTTTAAACTAAACTTTTCAAGTATTAAAAATGATTCGAAATGTTTTGTAGTGACATCTTCTGCTATCTTTCATTTAGTCATACAATAATGCCTTAACTGACATCATAGTAAGCGGATCAGTTAACACATTCTTTAGTTACAGTTACACTTCATACAATATAAATATAGATTATACAGCTCACAAAAATAAATCAAAAACAAAAATAATAAATCTGAAGTAAAAAGTACTTCTCATTAAAAATCGAAAATGTAATTTAATTTTTTCAGTTTACGAAACTTTATCCACTTATTAGTGAATATCTGATTATTTTTTAGGCAATGAGTTTACCTGTACTTCAAGAAGAGTTTAAATCCTGTGAGCCAATGAAAAAAGTTTGAAACAGTTAATCACGTGTTACATAAGTTGTAAGCGATGAATGGATTCGATTGAACATAAAAACAAATAAACGCCTTCAGTAAATGGCTGACAAAGAATTTATACGAGCACTCAATGCAATGTAAACCTTTTGTTAAAATTGTAATTAATTTAATTTTTTAACCTTTTATAAATCAAATCAAATCAACTGCCGTTTTACAGTTATATTAATTGACAGTTTATTAACTGTTTTTCTTAGCCATGGAGTCTTTACATGACAAAAATGTGATTTTTATGTCAGTTCTTTTTAAAATATAGTTTTTATCGATTATTTACAAATCATTATTGTTTTGGTTTTGTGTTGCAATCAATTAATAAGGAATGGATAGAAATAGTAATTCAAATAAAAGTAATAATAATAATAATACAATGATCAGTAATGCTATTAATAATAATTTGCCCATAATTAACAATAATTCGAACAGCAATAAAAATGTGAATAAAAGTCATGTCAATAAAGGTATAGCTATTGAAGCGAATTATAAAATTTAATTGATATCTGTTCATTTTCTATTATTATTAGTTATGCCTTATCTTCAAAAAGATTAACATTGAATTCCCTGTTCTCTTCAATTAGTTTAGTATTTGGTTTACTTCTTTAAGGCATATGTTGTTTTCAAGAGTTCTAAAACGAAATTAGTTGTCAAGTTTTGATTAACTAGTAATTAAACCTTTCATTTGTTTAGCTGATGATAGTTTGCAGTTCAAATAGTTTTCTGTCTATTTGATAAAAATTGAATTTTACACAAAAAATGCAAAAGTATTGAACAGGAAATGTATGTAATCTTGTTTTGGAGGGTTTAATGACTTTATTAAATCTCATAAGCACGTCAAATGAAACTTTAACTATTTTTAAAATCAAATCTTGATTAATGCTCAGTTCAAAATGCTTACCTTCAATCGACAGCTTTTAATCTTAAGTCTTTTTAGAGATTTCAAATTTTTTCTCTAATTTTAGAAAAAGTGGCAGAAATGACAACAAAAGCAAATCACAACAAAACGAGTTTAACATCAAATCATAAATCATCAAAAAGTAGTTCACATTCACATCAAAGACCTGCAACACAACAGTCAACGCAACAACAGTTGACTCGAATAACAATAACAACAATAACAACGCAAATAATAATCGCAATGATATTGTATTCGATCGAACGCCAGTCGGATCAGCTTCTTGTTCGCCACAATTCATCGAATCATACGAAACGCCGTCATTCGTTCGCTGGTCTCAAGACTTCCATTATCTGATAGATGACCCGGAAGGCGTCGATCTCTTTAAGAGATATCTTATTAGCGAAGGTTGTGACGATTTATTAAACTTCTGGTTCGCTTGTCAGGGACTAAAGAAAGAAGACAATAAGGAGAAGATAAAAAGGCTTATAAAAGCCATTTTCAACAAATTTATTGTCAAATCGAAAGTAATACAATTGAGCGAAAAAGTGAGGGAAAGTCTAATGGAATTAAAATCTAGTGCAGATTCGGAAAAGTTTTACGACGTCAATACATTCGACTCAGCACAAAACGAAGTTGAAGAACAGATGAAAAGTTCGATTTATGAAAACTTTTTGAGATCGGAAATATACCTGAGTTATTTGCAGTCATATAATAACCAGTGTATGGGCGCTGTTGGGGGCTACGATAGTCCTAAAGATTCGCAACAAATGGCAACTAACTTAACAGCGATTCAGTCAACAGTCGATACCTATAATACCAGGAACCAATACTACGACTTCCTGCCGACAGTACACGAGGACTCAGAGCTTCAAACTTCACATCAGAGCACAAACACTAATAACAATAGTAGTAATACTATTAGATCTCAAACGCATCAAAGATCGCAATCTTATCCGATCAATGAAAGTCACTCAATCATGTCGTCAAAGTCTCAGACGTTCAAGAATTTGAATCAAATGTTGAATCCAAAATCAACGGCCAATTCATCATCACGTCTGACGACAGAATCACATCCATTATCACCAAATAATAACACATTGTATCCGGCATATCAGTCATACTTCAGATCGAAAGCGATGGCAAATCCGCCAAATCCTTATCACGTAAAGTACGCGACAATACTTCCGACTTCGGCTCAAGATAGCGAATTGCAGTCAATATCTTCTCACTCGACGAATGAGTCGATGTCTTGTGTGGGCGATAGTGACAGCGGTCTGTTTTCATTACCGCACACGAAGAAACAGCTACAACAATTTAATCTTGCGATTAGAAATAATGCTAAGATTAATTCGGCGAGCAATACGAATTCGTGTCAAATAAACGATATCTTACCATTACTGCATCCAAGATCTATGAGGCAAGTACCGCCTTCTGCTAATTGTGCCGCAAATCCTGATGAATTTGCCTCGAAGTTGATCGAAAAATTAGAGAAAATTAAGAAAAAACAAGAATCAGAGATTACCAACTATAAGAAATTGGCAGAAGCCCTGCAAGAATGCTGTGAAAATCCTAATAGCAAGAATAATTCTCGTCATATGTCTTCGTCGGCAACTAACTCAACAGATAATAGCAACTGTAGACCTAAAAAGACCTTAAAAGATGTTTTTAGTAAAGAAAAATTTGATTTTGGTCCCCCTGAAGACAGCGATCAATCGATTATCGATAAACATTTCGCTCAAGTTTTTAATGAGACGCCGAACGAGACACCAACTGATCCTCAACAGCTCGCAATTGGCGGATGTGTTTCTCCGCCAAAGCATAATCATAGACTCTATTGCGACGTCTCAAAGACAACGGGCTCTGCAGGTCTGGTATCAGTACCGACTGGCAGTCATCACAATTCGCTGATTGATTCATCTGTAATAATAGTTACAGTGAAGTATTCGACAGAACAAGTGCCCTATAAGTTGAGTCTAACTGGTCCTCACATCACGTTCCGTAAGTTCAAACAACATATTCCAGCAAAACGTGGTAATTGGCAGTACTACTTCAAGAGAAAGTGTAATGAAGATGAAGCTAAGGACTTGGTCTCTGATATCGTCTTAGAGAAGATCACTAATGACAATGATCTCTTACCACAAATTGACGGAAAGATTTATGCCATTATCGAATCAAACTAACTGTTGTCAATTTGAGCTGTTTTTCAAATTAGAAATATTTTTGAATTGATTGTTTGATACTCTTATACGATGCCTTTAGAACTATTTGTTTGACTGAGCAGTTCAAATGCAAATATTTGATTAACTAGTAGTCAATCTACTATCTGTGCCTTTAATTTATATTATAATTAAGTCATTTATATATATAATTTGCTGTTAGAATGAAAGTTTGAATCAAAGAACAAATGTGTTTACATTTTTATAATCGCCAATAAATGAGTTGATAATAATATTTTAGATATTGTTTTTTGATACTTAAATCTCTACCTCACACACAAATTTGGTTCGGAATACGAGTTAAATATAAGTTAGTTCTGTTTTTGTTTCTATTATCGCTTGTTTTGAGCTGATACCTAATTAAAACCTAGTTGTATTGGCTTATTATACCTTTTTGTTAAGATTTCAATTGTAATTGAAACATGCAAAACTAATTTGTATTTACTCTTACATTGTTTCAAACAAGATTTATTCATATCTTCAAAATTAATTTTCCAATCTTTTAAGCATTTATACAATTGCTTTATTAGACTGAAATCCAACAGATTTTCTTATACTAGGAAAACAGTCAAAAATATTGGCGCATTCGGTTTAGTAGATAATTTGAATTATTCTTGAATGAGGTGAAAACTAAATCAATTTTCATGTAACTACAAGTTCGCTAATTAATATATTTTATCAATTGTTTCTTCCAATAACTTCTTGTTTCAAATGATTTTAATATGTTAATACATTTAATGTTGAAAACCACAAATTCAGTGCCTTTTTGTATGCTATCATTAATTATAAAACTAATTCATATTTTTTTTAAATAAGTAAATGTGTATTTATATTATGTATCGCAATCGAACTGACAGCTACTTTGTATTAGGTTTTTAATTGAAGTTTTTATTACAATATGTTTAACGCTTATTTATTGAAATTAATATTTTTAATTAAGCATTAATCTGATTGCAATCGATTTTTTCAAACTTTATTCGAAGGTATTGTAATTTATAGAGAAAGACTATTTAGTAGTGCATTTTATTTGGATAACATATGAAAAAATCAAAGTCAACTTCGGTTCTTAAAAAGCTAAGGTTGTAATCGTTCAATTGATGGCTAATACTCTGCGGGAATGATCAGTTAACAAAATAGATTAAATAAATTATTATTAAAGGTATTTACTTGATAGAGTAATCAAGTTTTTTGGTGTGTTTTGATTAAGATATAAATAAGTGATTCCAGAAAAATCTATTGTATTGAACGGAATCAAAGTCACAGACCGTAAGCAATGATTCGTCGATTATCACAATATCTTTAATGCAATTCAGCGGTAATTCATTAAAGTTCGTGAACTCATTAAAGCCCTGAGTATTATACAATTATTTGTCTTTGACCTTAATTTTTGTCATCTGTTGCTTCGTTTTTATTTATAGACCAAATTATGAGCAGTTTTTTGGGAGCCATTACTGGAAATAGTTTGCGAGATTTAATACCCAATAAAACCTGATCAAAAACAGTTTAACAGCTTTACGTATCTCCAAGATAGCGAAATATTCAATAATACTATCGGAAGAGACGTACTTTTCTTACGTTTTCAGTTAATTTTAAGTTAATCTCCTTATAACCTAATTCGTTAAGACAGTAAATTAATTCTAAAATAATTTGACTGAAAATTTCTGTTCATATTTGGTGTAAATAAAGTAATGAATTTTCTAAACAAAATTAAGGGAAAGCCTTACACAGGCAAAATCAATTATAAGGACACTGAAATTGATGTAAAATTGACTTATAAAGCAAAAAGTATTGCATTAGAGAATGATATATTTGATTACATTACTCTAAATGCATAAGTTCTAGAAAAATGTAATATTTGTGCACAAATTGTGCTAAATGTGAGAGATTACGCCCGCTTTATCTCAAGTGACACTAATTTATTTTTGTGTCATAGCAAGTAAACAGCTATGAATGTTCGCTTAGCACCTTTCCACAAATCAATAGATTCAATTATTTTTGTATAACTTTCAAAACATGTATATTATAATGCCCGAGAGTTAATGATCAAAATTAAGTTTTAAAAATTTGAAATTTTCAATCAAAGAAATAAAATATGTTCACTTTAATTGACTGAGTTACCCAAAAACAAATGTTGTTTGCTTTACTTAAATCACTTGAATTAGGAATAAGCTTTCCAAAACTGATTTTAGAAACAAAATTCAATTGAAAGGATTCGTCCTCTTACTCGATACGTTTTCGTCTTTCATACAATAATTTTATTAATTAGATTTAGTTTGAGGTTTACTCTGACATTTTCACTTATTTATACAGTAATTTTCGGTGTTCGAATATAGAGCTTTTCGACTGCTTCAACTGTTCAATTCACACTCATTTATAGGTATATAACAGTTTAAAAGTTTTATACAAAATCTTTTGGAACCTTTGGTCTTATTTTGAAATAATTGAAGTCAAATAATTTTTACGATGGTTCAAATGTGAGATCAATTTGAGACGACGTAATAAAAAAGCATTTGAAGTTGTTTTATTAGTGTTTATGTGAAAGTAAGTTAAGTAGTGGTCGAAGAGCATAACATTTCTCCAGAATACAAACTATGTATGTGTGGGATACATAAGTGATTCGAGTTTCAAAGTGGAGCATAATTCTTTGTGAAAGCTTTTATTTCTGTTGATGAAAGCAGTTGTATAACAACTAATCCATTCACTGTTTCTTAAACCTAAATGTTTGTTTAAGAATTATGAGTCACGATAACAGTGTCTTTGAAAGAGGAATGAAAACCATATTTTAATTTTATAATTGAGTGAAATATTTTTTTATTTCGAAATCATTTATGTTGCATTCTCTGCATTAAAACCAAGCATAAGTACATACATTTTCAATTTTTTCTTTCGATATCAGATAATTGAAACTTTCGTTTGTTTTTAAAATAAAAAATACCCCAACTTTTCTGGAAAGGAAATAATGAATCGAAATGTAATTATATTAACAGGTTCTGATGCATCAGATTTGATATGAAAATTTAGAAGTAAAAGAAAAACTAAGAAATTGAAATACAGATCATGATTACTCTGTAATAGATAGAGATTAAATGATTAGTTGAAAACAAAGCAAACTAACGTAATATTAGTGGAAAAAAGTAAAACTTGCAAATTCTTAAAAGATTACGAAGCATTTGAGTAAACTGGGGCCTTAATCCTTAAAGTTTGGAGGTAACATGCATCTAAATAATTCCTTCTTCAGAATATTACATCAAATATTTAAAATCTAAGACGAGTAAAAAATACTGATTGATATCCCGTGCAAATGCTCATTTGAATTGTTAGATTTAAAATCAATATTGACAGAAAATTGAAATACCATCAATTTCTGCTTGATATGGGTTGAAAAAGTTGGTATTTCAAATTTTCCTTGAATTTTGTTCTTGGAGAAAATTAGTTTAGAAGAACAAAAAATGAGATACTTTTTGAATGGTTCATATCTTCTACCTTATTCGATCAATAATTATGTAAATGGTATGCTGTTCAGCTATCATCAATACATAGCTCATAAAATTCAATTGAATGAGTGGTTATCGTTTTAATTTTCTTCTTCAAACTATTTATACGCTTTCTCTCCCCTCCCTCATGCACACACACACACACACACACACACACACACACACGCACACTTTGGCCTAATTTTGAAATCAATGAGAAAAATTTGTTGTCATCTTTGAGATAAGTTGCTCAAGAACGATAGTCTGATGCAGTAATAAATTATGTTTCGTAACATGTTTTTCAACGTTTATTAATTGAAAGCTTTTAGATTCTGTTAAATTTACAAACTAAAATCAACTTGAAAGAAATAGATCAATTTGAAAATGGAGAGACTGAGACCAAGAAGTAAGGCAATTTAAAAAATCATATCTGATTTATGCTTTTGTTTGTAAATTGGTTGAGTAAAAATACAAAAGATAATGCTCTAAGATTGAATTGTCTTTTATTCTTCTATTATTTAGACATGACTTATTACTGCTAATTATGTAACTATGGAGTTATGAACAGGTTTTTTCCGGTAATTATTTCTAATGAATTGCTGTTGAAAAGTGTGGGCTATTTTTATGTCAAAACAATCAATATAACAATTCTGTATCGAACAAGTTATTCAGAATAAATGTAACTCAGACGAATAAACCATCAATTCATTAAGACTAACTCGCATTTGCATATGATTATTATCTGAATAAATGAATGGTGAAAGTTAATTAGTCATTTGATTGACATTTCGAGACATAGTTAGTCAATTGAAGCAATAAATTGAAGGCATTTTGTTCGTTACTATTAATTGACAAATTGGATCAGCAATAGTATAGTAATAACCAGTGCTTCATTACTTATTAAAATCAGTAAATTCTATTCATAATGTATATAACTTTGCGAAAAGAGTGAGAAATTGTTTGCTAATTACAAGTTCAGTGACCTGAACAGATAGATAACTGAGGTTTACTGCCAATTATTTCTTTAACGGAACCCTTTTCTGTAATATATTATTTGAGTAACTTGTCGAAATATTACTTAAATCAGCCAACTTTTCAAACCTTTACGAACTATTACGAGTTTAATGTCTAGAAGAGAGATAATAATAGGTTGTGAAAAGTTATTAAACAACTTAGGTATGAAATAACTGCGCTTAATTTCCATTTTGACGTCTCAAATATATAAATCGAATAATTGGAACGATTTTCAGTTCAACCTTCAACTAATCAAAAATGATAATTTCAGGGGCGAAAAATACTTCAATCATTCTTTGAGAGCTGAACACTTGAAAGAAAGCGAGCGTTTACGGAATGAAAAAAATGTGAAAAACAAAAATTTGACCAAATTATCCAAATAAAATTTGATGTAACAATCAGAAAGTTGTACTCAATTTATCAAACCTGAGCAGTAAAAAACAACTCTTATCCTCATTTTTTCATCATAAGTCAAGAACTAACATTGAAAATATTTGTTAATTAACAAATCACCTCATGATTGAAGGCAATAATCAGTTGATCAAACTTAAAGAATAGAAATTTCATTGTTATTTTCAATCAATATTGACAATAAAGCTACTTAAAGAGTCTAACTATCATTCAATTAGTGTTCACTTCAATAGCTTGTTAATCAAATCGTATCAACAAATAATTTATGTTAATTTGCATTCATACTTATGAGTTTTTGATATCACGAATAAGTTCTTACAATTAAATTATAGTCTGAGTTAAAGTCTTTATACATCTTTAAAATGTAAATAAGAAGCATTTAAGACGAAAAAGTAAATAATTGGTTCTAGTGCTGATTCTATGGAATCATTTAAAAAATGTATTTAAATTTGATTTATAAAACGTGATTCTAGAAATAGTGCACTTTCTTTACACTTATTTTGTGCGTCAAATTGGATTTGGCATTCATTGAAAGTCATGTATTGTAAAATGCCTGTAAGCATTAGTTCAACCCAGTTTTGGTATGCATCACTTAATGATCAGAGGCTTAGATACTACAGGAATAATTAATTGAATCAGATTCGAATGACAAACACTTAAAGACCTTCTGTAAATCAGTTACTGTTAGGCTGTTTGAATTTTTTTATCAGTTTATCAATAATAATAGCTTTTAACAGATCTCTTCCAATAATACGCTTAGTCTAATTTATACAATAGCTTTCGTAACCACCTTTTTGACTTATGAGCACGTTAGCCTAATAATTTTATATGTAAAATATAATTAAACTTACAATCAAAATACTTAAGTCAAGTTCAACATTGAATTAGGTTTTAGAAAAAAATGATTTTTTACTTTCTTCGGTTAAGATTGATTCAGTTTTTGACTCATCACTGTATTAGTAAATAAATCGAGTATCTATTGAGCTTTAAGGAAAAGACTGCCTTCTCATTACATTACATAAATTTTTGTCGTAAAAAACACCAGTTTTTTCATGAACCTAACACATGAAAAGCGTATGAATGCTTATAAATTAATAGCATTTAAATAAAAATTTAATTTAAATGGGAGAATGTTTGAAAAGAAACTTTGAAAAATTATAGCTAATAATTTATGTAAAAGCAATTTACAATGAAGGCAATTTAATTATTTGATATGTCTCTAACCCTGCAGTTGGTTCGGGGTAATAACTTATTCAAAAGTCGTTTCGTTGTCCTTCAATCGTAAACGTGATAAGCAAATAAGAAATACTTATTGGCGAGCTTTGCTTCTGACCAGGAATTCCGCTAATAACAAAAAATTTGATAACTTGTAAAGTTATACATCACGAAATATGTATGTTTATTCTACACAGTCAACCCTCTATATTTATCACACCCACCATTCTTCTAAAAAAATTCATGAAAATTTATAGATTAAAATAATAGCGGATTAAAGTTAATATAAAAAACCTCGTCCTTGTTATTATCCCTTTATGTCCAATGACTTAAAATTGATTGAAGATAAAAATTTCCAAAAGATAATAAATAAGTGTCAACATTTTATTTGGCATTTGGTATTGGCAATTGATGTAACTCTTAACGATTTTTTTGCAATAATTAGCTCGAGAACACATGTGGAGCGGCAAAACATTCTTGTTAAACATTTAAAGTTATACTTATTAAATTATAAAGTATTTTCGAGATACTAAGTTTTAAGTTTTTAGTTAATGGAAATCCCGTTGTTCTCCTTTTAATATAAACAAGTAATTACTTCTGGCTCGAAAGTTCTAAAGGATTAACTTTTGAAGGTTTTTTAATACTATAGCTTTAATTAAAAACTGTTCCAAGTGTCAAAAATTATCCGCAAATTATTTACTAAATTGTTTTCACTTTGATTTAATGAGCAAATTGTGTTTTAATGAACAAGTTCACATGAGTTTGTCAGTTTCAGTCTTAAATCTTAAAGTTGTTATGAAAGCAGTAATTTGGTCAAGCTTTTTGTCAAACCAATTAGTACACTTTTCTAATTAAAGCTAAACTGACGCTATATATTATTGACTATCTGTAAACTATGACAGATTCAAAAACTCATTTTGCGTAGCTATTTTCCTTATGAAAATCATGTTTTAAGATATTAAAGTTCGTCAAATGTTAAGAAAACCTCAATGGATTCAAAATGAAACTTTGAAAGGAAACCGGAAGTTTGATAGATTTTCATGCGATTGTTTTTAAGTAGACACTCACCCTCATAATTACAGCAGTCCAACATATTTCAATATTTGAAACTTGTTTTAAGGCCAAACTAATATTAAGATACATCAATGTGAATATGGTTTTAGTCTTTAATCCCAATATGCAGTATATTTTTGCAAGTCATTATTATCAAAAGAAAATAGTCAAATAATATTTTGATGAGTATTTAACGGAGCATCAGATGCAGCAAATATTTATCCCTTAAGGACAAAAATGAACACAAAATTCAAAACTGAAGCGTTTAGTGAACAACATATTGATTGTGAAAGACACGAAATTTCTTTTCAAGTAGAATGATTTATTCGTGCATTTAGTAAATTTCTGTATTATTAGATTTATTTATTGATTATTTCATTGTTCGAAGAATCTTATCCAATCAATTATTTAAATTGACCTTTCAATTGATAAAAAAGAAAAAATCATTTCATAAGAGTAGGAGCAACGAACTAAAACCTAGACGTGCATACTTATTCCCAAAGTTGCTTCGGTTAATCAGCATATTTTGCACTCACTGTCATTAATATTACTATTGATACATCGGTATTGAGAATGGCAAGCACTTAAATCATCACAAATAGAGGTCTAATAAGTCATTCATTTGAGAGAATTTCTCGCAATTGAAAGAAAACAAAAATAAGGCCAAATCCTGTATCTCAATAACAAACTATTTCTTATATAATTAATCGTAATTGCTTTTGTTTTTTGCACAACCATTACGACCGAAACATTATGAAAGAGTAAATGTCATTTAAAATGTGATATAACTTTTATAATCACTTTAACACTAGTATTATCTGGATTATCACTTACAATTACCTGAGAAATAAGATGGTACCTTTTCTGCTCTAGACATATAATTCTATTGCACTATATTTGTATAATTTATTATTTGCATAATTAAAAATTCTAACACATACCAGTTAAGCTTCAATATTTGTGTAGTCGCAGAGTTTTAATTCCTTTTATTGCATTTAGTTCAGTATTACAATTAAAAGTCTCAAACGTTATTTAAACAACTTGAATTTTCTTTTGATTGTAAGTTTCATTCATATCGATTACTAGAATCATATTCAATAAAAAGAAATGAAGCGGACAAAATTGAATTTGACGAGTGCTTTCTTTCAACGGCAGTTTCATTGAGACCACCAAGCTTCTCATACACGTGCAAAACCATCAATCAAATGAGAAGTCTTTCACAGCTAAAATGATATTTGAGGTTCATCCTACTTATCATCACTTGATTTAGCTAGTAAAACTAAGGCTTGCAAGTGATTGATCAAGTTTCATATTCAATTTTTTCTTCTTACTTTTAAAACATTTTTTGATTAAACATTTTTCATTACAAATACTATTTACCGTCTTTGAAACATTGTTGTTTTTTGCGCTCATTTTTGTTAGTTTTGATCCAATTTAGACTTAATAAAAAGTTTGAAACTCTTTTGTTTAAGAAATAATTAATCCGAACCTTTTTGAGAAGGCTTTAATAAATTTGATATTTTTATCTTTGCTTTTTCTCTGACATAATATTTTGAATCGTATTTAGTTTAGAGAAAATCAATGAATCTTTCAATTCGTCATGGTTTTTGATAAATTGTTAGGAAAGTACTGAACTAAATTAAAAACTAAAACTCGTGTTTAATAAAAGTGTTGGTCTGACACCTAAGGGATTAAAGAATTGACTTACGAATACTTAATGCTTACATGAAATGAATACATGTTTGATGAATATATCTGCAATCATATTTGCAATGATCTCTTTTTTCTTGAATAAGGTCTTTGTCATCTGTCATTTCGATTTCTCTTGCAATAATTAGTGAGATTTCCTTAGGATCACCACTTTTTATCGAAAAAGTTATCAATCAATTATTCGAAACTTGCCTTTGGATGAAAAATCACAAAATTAAGGAATTAGTCAATCGGAGAAAAATGAGAGACAATTATTAAACGTTTTTGAGTTCTGTAACTGATTTACTGAAATGTTGTATTGAATGTTTCCTCAAGTAAGAATGAGCTTATGGAATGTAATATAAGTAGGACTAATAACTAATGTAAATTTTAACTGTGAACTCGACCTTTTTCAGAAGCATTTTCTGATTTTTAACCTTTCTGTCATCAATTTGAGATGTAGTTCAAAGATGGAAGAGTAATTAAAATGCAATAGCAATTCATGATTAAGGTTTCTCAAATGCATTCTTAAATACTGAAGCGTCAAAATTGAGCTGAAAAAAGTGTGTCTCGCCCATGCATTTCAAATAATTATTAAATAATCGCTTCATTCATTTATTATTGAATTATCACTTATAAAAATTTTTATGAAACTTTCTTCGAAAGTCTACGTAGCTAATCATCCTTGACATCAATTGCTTAATGGCTACAAATTTTTTCTTAATTATAAGTTAAGAAATCAAAATTAAGTTTAAATGATAGAATTTTTGCACTCTTGTTAGGAATCACTAATCGTCAATCTATACGAAAGGTGCTCTTTTTATATTTGAAATAATGAATCAAACATTTTCCTCTATTAGCAGGCTTATCAGAATCTCAATCAAAGGATTAATTTAGAGTGAGAGCACATTTTTCTAATTGGAGACAAGCTAAATATTTATATTCTAAATCGTTTTAATTTTTGTGGCTCAGTAAAGCAAACTTTGAAACATTAATTTGTTGGACTTTTACTTATTATCTAAGAATTGATTACAGGAAACATCTCGAAAAATAGCATTAATTAAACTTTTCAATTAACTATCACCTCACAAACCTAAATTAAACAGATTTGATGTTAATATTTTCAAAGTTTCAACAACTTTGAACTTATATTTTGGAAAAAAGGTTTATCTTTTTGACGATGTTATTTATTTGTGACCGTAAGAAAAAGCCATAAGCGATGCCAAAGTTAAAAAAGATGTCAAATGTTACATACGCTTCATTTATATTTATACTTTTTAGGAGATAAAAAACTAGATAAGAAAAAGTTTTTAATTCTGTCTCTTCAATCTCTATAATAGCGTTTATTACATAGGTTTATAATAAACTTGTTTACTTCATTTAATGACATTTTTTGCGATACTATAGGCGAAAAAGTTAAGTACCTTTTTTAATCAAAATCATCTAAAATTAGTATTGATACTCAGTTAAGCTTTCGATTTGTAATCATTACTAACTATAAACGCTTCTTTTAACTTTTAGCTTCTTTTGATCGAAAAAAACATTTAATGCCGATAGTACTACTGGTGCTCTGACTTCGACTGCCAGCAAAAAACTATTAAAAATCGTAATGAAACACATCTCTTCTTTAGTATATGCAATGAATTTGTACTAGTTTAGGGTTAATCACCAGTAATTCCCTTAAAAATTGTTTTTATTTGCTTAAAAAAACTTATTTATTTATAAGAGACATAAATTTGATCTTCTTATACAAACCACAATTGATAAAATTGGCTTTGCTTTTGAGATCACAAATCTGATACTGATCCCATTTTCCTAGTTCATCTCAATATTTTATAAATTAAGTTATGGAATCTAACAAATTATGTGACAGCTAATCTTAATTTTGCATTTTTTAGGTATAGTTTTCGAAACTTGAATAAGCCATAACTTAAAGGTAACGCTTTTCGCATAATTTGTTATTAACGTGATCACATAACTAACTTAAATATAACCTATTCGTGAATTAGGAATTAGAAAAATCAATTTATTTTGCTTAAATATATTATACAAAATCAATTTATTTCAAGTATATTGGTTTTAAGAAGTTTTTATAGGCAAAGCTTATGTTTAATTATATATAAACCTGAAATTTAAGTTCAAATTCAATCACGTTTAGAGCTATAAATTTGTATTTTTCAGATTGTTACCAATAAAAATCTTGAGAGTCTAAAAAATCTTATCAAGAAATAATTAATAAACACCTTAATTGAAGTTTTGTTACAATTTGGTTTTTGATAACGTACCAAATTATTTATAACAAAGTCACATATGAAATAATTAAGATAAAAAATAAAGATTCATCATAGATTTATAGTAGAAAAATAAATTATAAGAAACGTAAGAAACCTAATGAACTGTTACAGTGCTTTACTCTTGCACTGAGGGCAAAATTTTGTTGAACTTATTCTCTGCTAGAAATGACAAAAGAAAAAAGTTCTTACGATATTTTTCTTATTCAAAAAAGTTATATCTATTCTATTATGTGTCAATTGTATAATAAAACAACTTTTGCGACAAGTTTTACCAAAAGAGAAGGAACAAGAAACGAGAAAAAAACTTTTCTCTCTTCAATGGAGACCACGTGATAATAAAGCTATTGCAGTGAAAAAAACGTCCAAAATCCCAGTTTCAAGTTTTGATTCGAGTTGCAGTGAACCTAATTTTGTTTATAATGACTCGAACTAACAAAGTGAGTGGTAATTCAAAGTTTTCTCTTTGAGAGACATACAGTAAATCACTTCAAGTGTTCAGTTCAGAGCAGTAAAAAAATTTTTCTATTCAGTGAAATAAAGTGGTGAAAAAGTTTTCTCTTACTCGATAACAGCTAAAACTCAGGAACTGATTTTAAAATTTGAAATTAAAGTTGATTCTCATTTGCTTTTAATTAGCAATCATTAGTTGAAATTGTTTTAAAACAGTTTCCAAGCCTCGTTCAAACAGTTGATATACTTTTGAATTTGCTTATTACAGATACTATATCTATTTGTTCGGTTGATAGGCCTTTCTTTCATGAATTCATTATTCAAATTATTAATGTGTTTGCTGTGAAATTGGTATTAATAGGCAATGATTAATCAAAAAGATCGCAACAGGTGAACACCTTCAATAAGCTCTATAGTAATCAAAGTTGTTTGAAGATAAGTTCCAAAGTTTATCAAATTAGATAAGTCTTACGTTTTCACGATCAGTTATTTTAATTATTGATTAATAATAATAATCATAATTACAAGTGACTTGTGGTTCAATCAAGATTTGTTTTTCGTGAAGATATATGTTTTTGTCAACAATTTCATACTAGAAATCGTTGATTGTGTACTTATTATTTGCCAAATATTAATTACTTGTCAATTATATTACATTTCATCTATATTCTCACACAAATGCTCTCGAGGTAAGAATTGGCTAAATCAATTACTATCGTTAACAATGGTTCGAACTATAAATATCTCACAATAATAGATATCTTAATTATGAGCTAGTGTCGTGTTGAACGCATAGCTGTTTCAATTCTATATTCATATTCTGGGTAATTAAGATATATTTAGTCTTCGAGATAAAGGAAAGGAAGAGTTAAAAGAAAAAGAAAAGGGAAGAGAAAATAAATAAAACAAGAAAATACGTCAAATATTCTTAATTAAGTTTGTTTTATTTTTAACTGAGACCTTGTTTAGGGAATTGCCTTATCTTATGAGTATTTAAATGTTTGTGATTAATGTACACGTCTTTCACGTTCATTTAAAAGTGTTCTCTTTTATTACTTAAGCATTCATGAAATGAGTCAAACTTTTATCAAATTCTAATTATATAATAAGGAGGAAGCGCTAGCTTATCTCTTTTACTATAGCAAAATTATTTAAAGCTTTTCATATGATCACTAGGTCGATATGTTTGTAATTTGTTCGAATATATGTATGACTAGACAAAGCGTAACTGATTTTTCTTTCATTACCCTATTCGTGAAGAACGTTGCTAACTGTCCAGTTTTCACTTGAACAGTTCAATTTGTAGAACTCAGTCAACTGGACACTTGTTTATGTCTATTGCTGTTAAGTTATGTAAATGTTGGCGCAAAATTCTTGATGTATTCCATCAACAAAGTTGTTAAAATATCTTAAACAAGTCAAATTAAAGAAAAAATATTGACTTAAAAGTAAAATGTGTGTAGTTTTTTTTACATATTTCTCATTAAAAACTAAAAATTTTCATATAAGGGTTTCATTTGATATTTTTGGTTCACTTTGAAGTGAACGAAAGTTAGGAAAGTTGTTTGTCAAAATGAATTTATCCGTGAAGTAATTTTAACACTTCGGATGTTTATTGGTTATCATAAGTTAATGTTTTTACAGTAATAACTGTCAACAAACTATTAGATGTAAACAAGCGAGTGAATAGTCTTATTTAGCCTAAATGTTCACTGATTCATCTTCAGGTCTAACTGTTCGACTCAAATACAAAGCGATCCATTAGTTTTAGTTTTTCTAGAGGCAAATAACACCTTAACGATTTTAAAGTAAAGCTATTTAGCCCCTACTCCTTCTCTCTGCTTTCTCTCGAACAAAAAACAATAATTTCACTGAATTTGTGCTCAAATTTTCAAAATGAAAATTATTATCAACAAAGTAATGATCAAGTTTCAGACTCATTTTTTTGGTTGATTAGAGATATTTAGTCCAAATTTTGAGTTAATCATTTGCCTAATTTTCAGTTATTGTTTTTTAACAGTTTAGTCGAAGAAAAAGGGTTTTTGAGAAATAAATGTCTTACTCTTAACTTTTACCTAGATCATGTTTTTCTTTAGTTTGCAACAAATTTGGTTTAATATATTTATAGATTTACATCTGATCATAAAATAGATGAACAGTTTGAGTGCAGTACTTAATTGTATTTTGAAACTTTTTATTCCAAGACTTATTTTATATTTGAAGCCGCGTGCAATATTACGTAGGAGTGACTTGTTAACTAACTATAAAAATACTCTAAAATAATTTTCGAGGTGAAATTTTGACTTTTCTTCTTGTTGAAGCACCTCAAGTTTTTATCTTTAGGAAATTTTGAGTAAATAAATGATTTAAATCGATTTTCGTTGAAACTAGTTATTATAAATTTTTTATATTCAAAAGTAAACATGGGAATCAAACCGAACAAATAAAACAATTATATCTAAATTTCTATTGAAAACTCGAACAGAAGAACGTGAACAAGAGGTAAGTATTTAATTTTGAAGTGGTTGTTTGACTCATATTAGCTCAGTACATTTTGGTTTGATTAATGCGCGTCCTTTGCTTTAATCACATTATTAGTCCTTCACTTAATAAGGCTATTCTGAAAAAACATTCAGAGTAATGGTAGGAGAAAAAGTCAATTAAATTCCAATATCAAATGATGTGTCATAATCTAGATTACAAGTATTTTCTCACTTCTTATTGAAAAAAATGTAGTCTACGATTCTCAATTTGAACTTTTAAGTTGTTTTAGCTTATCGTTTAGATCAGGTAATCTGAAAATATATTAGAGCTGATCTTAAACGAAAAAATTTACAAAAAGGTTTTGGCGTTTCTTGAGTCATTTGTGTCCTTCGTATAAAATGACAATCATTCTAAATTTACCGAGTTATTTGTTATTAAATCAAAGCCTTCAATGTTGGTATGAGGTTCGAACAACATAATGAGCTATAATAGATTGCGTTTTAATCATTTATAATAACTTCTGGAGAAATGACTTCAGAAGAAAATTGATTCTCTTTTTGCATACTTTTTAGTGTTGAAACAATTTAGATGTGTAACGAAACGGATCTTTAAAAATAATTAACGAAATTATAAAATAATTTCCACAAAATAATCCCATTTTTTCAAATAGGAAGAACTCAAATACGAGTCATATTTTCATTTCTTGCAATTTATAACAGTTTGTATTTTTTAGTGGTATATTTCTTATAGGTATAGAAAAATTTGCTCTCAAACAATACTTTTCGAAACTGTTTTTCGCAACAAGTGTCAACAATCTCAATACCTCGATAATGAAAAAAATTTGCATCATTTTGATCTTTACTAACTTTTCTTATTACTAAGCTTTAATTGTAATTATCGTTTTTAGTCTTGAACCACACAAACAATCCATTGTCATCACATATATTTAGACACATATAAGAAAACAACATTCAGTACCAGCTTTCATGACCCCATTGCGATGCGGTTTATATCAATTTAATCACTATATATATAAGTTATTCTGTATCTGAAAAGTCAAAGCAATAACACCACTGAATAGTAGTCCAATGTAAGATATGGCACTTGTCTCAAGCACTGCCAGGCATGCAGCAAAACAAATTGAGCGTAACTAAGATCACTAGATCCTACTAAAACTTTTGGATAGAACCAACATCAAAAATCAATTTGACAGCTTTCAAATTCATTATCTTTCATTAAGTTTTAAACAGTATATTAGAGCGATTTATCAGATTAAAATTGAAAGTTTCATAAATGGCATAAATTACAAGAATTTTCTTTCAGGTATTGAAATTACTGTATTTGTTACTTTGCGTTTAGACTAAATAATCAATAGTTAAATCAAAAGTCAATTTAAATTCTCGTAAGGTGTGAAGTATTTTTTCAGCTAAAGCTTTAGCTAAAATACTGACCCAATCGAATTGAGTATATTTCCTCAAAAGGAAATTCATCAATGCTTCTGACATAGGAAATAGAACAAATATTCAATTTTATTGACACGTACATGGAAACAATATTTATGCTGTGAATCTTAGAATAGTTAGTCGTAAAATCGAGTCTTAAATGACCAAAATTGAAATCCTATTTGCACTCACTCTCATAGTTGACAGCCAGGTTTGATATTAGTAAAATTTGTCTTCTTTTTTTATAAATATCTGACATAGATACCAGTCGTAAATCTTGAATAATCTTCATCTGATTAATCGAAATGAATTATTAATTGAGCAAATAAAATTTATGGTAATGAACCGTGGGTTTGTATTTTTATAATGTTTCAGTTTGCGTATCTCAAATTTCAAACTTTGAGCCAATATGAATTTTAACGAACTTGAGACAAACATTCATTTTCGTTCAGTACTATCTTAGATTAAGCAAACTTGTTGTATAGGAATAAGGTTAATGAAAGCATCAAATAATAAGGTTTTCTCTTCCTAGCATAGATTTGCATAACAAAAACACTCACAGTATGTCTAACAGAGAAGTAGTTGCCAATGTTATGAATAATTTGCCAGACTTGGTTACTTTGAAGTTCATTCTTTTATTGTAATGGCAGTGCGTTAAATGTTAATTGAAGATTGAATGGCATAAAACACATACTAGATGTTACCAATTTTCAAGTTAACCTATTTTTAACGCCAAAATCAATCTTAGAGCCAATATTTTCTTAGATTAATCCTTTTCATAAAAATAGTCAATCATTATATTTGTTTTATGTGTTTACTGGTAAGACGTGAGCATTATTTTTTATTTATCAAAGTCCAAATATTGTGAGCATTTTCTTAGTTGCTTTATAAATGAAATTGTTTACGAAATGATTTGATGATCTAATTTCATTGAAATTACAATCTATTTAATACTGAAAAAATAGATTCTATTTATATAAAGCGTTTTTTCTTCTCAAGCTCTACTAGTATATAATGTAATCAAAGATTGAACTACAGTAATCAAATCATGTTATAAAGCATTTTTTCACTTCTTTCTAAACAAACTTTTATTCGGTGTTTCTTTTGCTCTACTGTTGATCAAATCGTAATAGATCGCAAAATAACTCATATAACATCACTCTTACACTTACATTTACTATAAAAACCGATAATTGCTAGACAATCGAATCGAAAAATTTGATATAAGATTATTTTTGTCGAATCAATTTTTTGCCCAGATCAATTTTAGGGGAGCTTTTTTTGGTCGTTTCTATGAATGATCGCAAAGCTATATTTCACGAAGATGCAATCATGTGTCACATAGAAAGCCAAATAATAACTTTTGTATTGTAATTAACGTCTCGACTTCTTTTTCAAAACTTATTTTCGGGAATAGTTCGTTAACCCTATATGTGTTTGTAGTTCGATCAAACTGTTGGTCACGCTTTTCGCCAAAACTGTTGTCTAATTAGTATGACTTAAATAGTAAAGTCTAAAAACTCACGTATCAATAGGACAAACTTTTATTATTTATCTCTTCACTCATACGCTTTATTTGTTAGTTTCTGAATCTTTTCTAACGTTAGTGACCCGGAAATAAATACAACAATTAATTAATATGAAGTTTTTATTGTATTTATCAAAGTTTATTTTTAATTAGTTGCTATCTGTTTCTCTTTCTGTGTTTGTAAACTAAGGGCAATCAATCCTTTTGAATAGTGTGCAGATTCACTGATAATTCGTTATTTCCTTATTTAATCCATTTTAGAAATTCATATCATGTAAAGTGTAACACAAATTCAACATTTTTGATTTTGTATTCTAAACCATATATCACTCAAACTTAGCATTTTAAGAATTTACTGGAAAAGTATGTTTTTTCTATTTTGATAGATTGATAAAATTGATTCTACTTTTTTGAAACAAATATCAAAACTTATTGCAAATAAAATTTAGTGCTCTTTTAGAGGATTAAAGTTATGATTTATGCATTGCATAAATCAGATGTCAAATATGTAAGTTATAGATATTATCTGAAGGATGCCAATAATTGTCTGAGGCTTTGCTTTCAAATTATATCAAGTTTATTGCAAAATGATACAAGCGAGAGACAAAAAAATTAAAGTCTACTTAATTACTTTCAATCTAAATGTTCTAATTATCGCATTAAGTGGTCAAATTTGAAATCAAATCTACTCTCCTGAGAATTTAATAGAAAAGTTATTATCTGTTAGCTATTATGAATCACATTTGACATAATTGTTACGCTCAGTGTGAAAAATTTCACAAATTATCGACGGGTGCTATGCGAACAAACTACTGTGAATAACCTCCTCTTTTATAACGAATTAGCCACAAAATTGCAAACAAACAACATATCTATTTAAAACAAATTGTATCTATTGCTTGTTCGTTTTTTCTAGCAAATTAAATTTACTCCTAACATTGGCCATTATTATCCTAATCAAAAATGCATCAATTAATGGACAACTATTCTTAACGCAACCATTTTCACGACCAGTCAAATATCTGCCACTAGAGACCCAGGACTCATACGGACACGAACAATCATCAGAATGTGCACTAATATTACAGCGAACTTATGTAAACGGGAAACGAGGCAAATCTCATGCACCACTTTATGGTGGCTTCTTTGACCTTTTTAAGAGAGACGGGTATGTCATCATATAAACTGTATTTAAACTACTTTTTTCTAATGCAAATGTTTTTTTGAAGTTGAAGCGGATTTAAAAATAAAACTTATACTCACTTTCGAATAATCTATAAACTACTAGATCTGATTTTTAAATGAGGTCTTTTTTCTCATCTCAAATAGGAAAAACTAGTATCATATCTCCCAAAATTGAGATTTAAGCCGATAGCTTCATATTTTGACTGTGTTAGGAGGGCTTCTATAATGAATTTTAGTATCTCTGAATAGCGACGTATTGAGAAGTTTAGGATAGATTTAAATATGAGCCAATTCTATGCATTTCTTTTAGTACCGGTAATCTAGGTCTATATAAATCAGGAAATATAAAACAACTCCTTATCATTTAACATATTAATCACAGTCAAAAGTACAGAAACAACTAAAAAATAAAGCGAAGTTCATGAAGGTTGAAATTAAAGACTCAATGTTTAACTTATTGCTTAACTTTGCCACGAAGTTGGTTGACAAATATTATGACTAACTAAAAATATGGATTATAAATCACTTGTAAACGAATTAAACTGTAATATAGTTATATTTTTAGTTGAACTGTAGCTTTATTTTTCTGAAAACTATTGTGCAAGGTTATAGTGTCATTTTTAGAAAACTGATGAACAATCAACATAAAATTAACTTTTTAGAAATTGACTAGGAATAAGTTAGTGAAAGTCTGCTATAAAACACCAAGTAATGCAAAAACGCAATACTTACTTGAAAAACGTTATTACACTTATCGTCAATATAATATCAATATTGAAATGTCTAATGGAATAAAGTAGTTACCCAATGGCTAATTTAGGGCAAAATTGATGTGTTTGGAAAACACTCTTATGAAGGGAGCGGCACAACAAATTTAATTACAAAATTAATATCTCTGCTCAGTTCAAGGAAACATTCTTTTCTGACAAAACCTTGCACACTAAATCATTTAATCGATATTTACCAATTAATTTTGGGAATTTAGAGTACATTTTTTTATTAAGAGAATCATTTATGAATCCTTATGAAAAAATTGCATCAATTTTCTCAAAACTCAAAAGACTATTAAGGATTTGTTAAAAAGATCAACAGTTAAATCAATTTTTATTGCGTAATAAAGCCAGTTATCAATGATTACAGTGAGAGCTATGATGGCGATTACGGTGGCGGTCAGTATCAAGAATTATGCATACGATATATGGACGTAAATCGAGCCGTAAATGAAGCAATGCATAAATTGCGGTACAAAAGACCGAATGGAATCGATAGCTTGGAACCCATGCCTGACATGATTGGGGAGACCTCAGAAGTTACTCTTGAAGCAACCAGAATACTATCTTATCAGTAAGCTTTTTGGTTTGATTCTAAATTTGAGAATTGCTTATCAGGAACAGTAGCAGATCAGTATTTGAAACAATCAAGTTTGGTCAATTCAAAGTTTAATTACTAATTAAGTTTACTTTTGTCATTTCGAGGCAAGTATCTAAAGTAATTTTCAATTAAAAGTCATGTTAAACAAGTATACAATATAAGAAAAGAGATAATTTATGAGAAGAACGAGGAAAAATCCAAAATTTTTCAACTGCTAAACAGTTCTCAAGTTTCAAAATCTAAAAACAAATATCAAATTTATTCTACTGATATATGTGATTGTATGTCGTTTACTTTTTGACATTTACGTTCTTATTGTTTGACTTAGTATTAATAAATAAAGACTGTCTGAATTGTTACAGATTCCAACTTTCACACGATGAGATACTCAATGGTCTTCCATTGATCGATATGTCGCGAACGAAGTTCTGGGATCACTGCCCGATGCATGTGAAGCCAATTCCGTGTACAATAGAAAGATATCGTAGCTATACAGCCCATTGTAATAACCTTAAGAATCCAAGTTGGGGCGCAGCCAATACTCCGTTCGTGAGATATTTGCCTCCCGTTTATTCTAACGGTATGTCAAAAAAATTTTGTTTAAGAGAAATTTTTTACCTTGAGCTGGAGATAAAATGAAATTTTGGCTTTACTATGATTTTTCGCCCTTACTGTCTGGCTCGAGCTGTACAATTCGATTTTGTATTTTTTAAAAAACATGGGGCATCTGGCTACTTAGGTCTAACAACTTATTTCTGTAGTAAGTTTACTTGTTCCGGGTAAATGAAACGCCAGACGCAACAATACGAGCGATAAGCTATGGTATAGCTAAATTTTTAAAGACCAATTTGTTTGTTATAAAACGTTTAAAGTGAAGATAAGTATTCGTTCAATTTTTCAGACTCAAAACTTACTCAATACAAGTACTTTTTGTTTTCTAGTTAGTTAAAGAATCAAAAATAACTATAAATGGATGTTAGATATATATGGATTGAATTTTTTCATATAAGTACATTGAATATTCAATTTAAACGATTGCTATCCTTAAGCAAAAACATTATCTAACAATCGAGTCAAATTAAAAATTGTTGTATGATTTAAGGCTTTAATAACTGTTTTATCTAACCTTAAACGAAAAATTTACAATTTATTAAGTATTTCTTATGAGGCAATTGACGTTAAGCTTTAATTTATAGTAAAGAATTTCTTTGTATAAAATAATGTTAAGGACTTTAAAACTTTCAGAACAGTTATAAAAAATGTGATTTCAAAATTGATTTAGGAATCGATGGCGTGAGAGAATCAGTCGTAAAAGGAGCCAAATTGCCAAATGTCAGATTAGTTACTTCTATTGTTCACAAGGACTTCGATCATCCATCCAATGAGTTGACAATCTTAATCATGAGTTGGGGCCAATTTATTGATCACGACGTGGCTTTAGCGGCGCCTCCAAGAAGTAAGTCATTTGAAAAACGAGCCAAACTTAAATAATATCTGGAAAAGCTGCATATCATTGACATAATACTAACAAAAAAGAAAGGCATAAATGGTATTTTGTTTTTCTATAATGAATTTTATGCTTTGAATGAAAATCACGGGCCATGTAATTGCAAATTAAACCCTAAATAATTAAAATAGCATTATGTCATAGCCGACAATCAGTCATTTTTTCCAGCTTAACAAAATTTAATCATAACTTTCTCGTGTTTTTAAACGTGAAAAACTGTCCTTAACCTAACTTTTATTTGAGAAAGACTTTCAATTTTTCTCACATTTATGAATAATTGAGAACAAGAGAATTGATTGACAGGAATTGTTTTGTTAAGTCAGACCAGAAAAATATTCTCAATAAATAATTATTTAAGTAATGCTGGTATATAAAAGCCAGAACTGATGCGATTAATGATCCGATAATTTGCATTCAGATTTTGTAACCAAATTTTTAGATCAAGAAATAGGCTTACAATTAATTACTGCTTATGATTGTTTTCGATCTTTCATGTAACTAATATAGTTCATTGACTAAAATTTCAATGGGAAATGTGTTGAAATTGTCAGCAAAAAACTTTTTACTTCTGGTTTATGCTAAGTTTTAGACATTAAGTATACCGAAAGCCTTGATTTAAATCCTCAAACTACGCTGAAGACCTAAAAATATGTTATTACTGAAGTAGACTTATGAAGATAAACAAATATTAGAACCGATGTTTAAGGTTTAGCCTGAAGGATAAAAGCAGTTAGGAGCTTTAGACTGGCTGCAAGCACTTGATTTGTTTTTATTTCAGTCTATATCCTCTTGATTTGGAGGGGACATTTTTGAGAACATTTTCTCTTCAATAGTAAAAAACATGCAATTTTCAAATACTGTGCGCAACCAAATTGAAAAATTAGGTCGAGTTTTCTCCGAATGTTTGAAACGGTGCGGAACCTAGATAACTCTTAGCGCATCATTGAGTGTACTTTTTTGTGGTTTTTCTTTTCTGTTTTGTTGTTATTATTGTTATTATATAACTTTTAAATACACAACAAACATATCATGTATTTACTTCTCAGTGGCGTAACCATTGTTGTCGTTAAGTGCTATCGATTTTAAGCATTTAATGTTTCATTACTATTCTTATGTGAATTTAGCCAAATCTCATAAATATCTGATTTGAACATTGATTTATTATCGTATTATGTAATTGACAAGGCACTAATTTTTCATTAGCATAAATTTGCCGCGAGACACCGATATAATGATTGCAATCATTACTTTAATGATTTGCTTAAATTGTTTGATAGGCTCAATTTAATGTTATAGCGATGCGATTTTGACCTCTTATCTCACATTCATTAGCAAATTGATCAAAACAATTAAAAGTGTATCATTTGTTTTTTATCGACACTTTCAACTGATAGAAGGCAGAGATGGCAAAGGGTTACGCCACTCAATCAATTATTAGATCGATATCTCTATGGGATTTTGGGGTAAATTTGCTATATTGCATGAGTTCCAGTTCATGATTATTTGAATATTGAGGGCTGTATTGCATCGAAATTGTAACACATATGATGATTTAATTTGTATAACACTTGGATTCCTTTATCGCTAAGAGATCTTAGGTTTTTGTCTTTTTTTTCGTTTCAATTATATTCAAATTGTTATGTAACGCAATTTCATATACTTTATCGGGCATAAGGAAACCATTAGTTTGAAAAAGAAAGTGTTGTACGAACAATAAAAATGTTGTCATTATGTATTGGCAAAATTCATTTAAACACTTTGACAAAACTGTTATTAAGAGTTATAATCTATGGGTAGTTTTTGCGAAGTGTCGCGTTGTGTCGCGTTGTGTCATTCCTTTTACTAGCAAATATTTGATTAACTTTAAAATGATCATTTTCAATTTCGACTAATAGTAGTCATAAAAGATCGGAAAATGTGTTCAACTTATTTGCCATTCATTCATGAAGTTTTACATAGCACTTAAAAACAGGAAAAATCAAACTTTCAACCACAGTATATTGTAAATATAACTTTTGACCGTTTTTTACTTGGCTCCATTTCTTTCGAGACCAGAATTCATCAATTATATTATGTCTGATCTGAAAACGTTTGGCGCGTTCTTTTCGCGGAAAAACAGCCAAAAATGTCTGAAACGTTGTGAACTCAAAAATAACAGAAAGCATCTTACATTTAATAGATCTACTTATGATTAAATTTGAGGTCACCATTCTTTGTCCAGATGTTGGGTCAATCAAAACTTATTTTGAGAAAGTTTCAGTTTAGATTTATCAAAAGTTTTTCAGTTCACAAAATTGAAATCTATGCTTCAAATACTGGTAGCAATTTATTTCCACAATTGTCAACATTTTATCAGTTTATTAACACTAAAATGCTTTTTGGAAGCTTTAGATTTAAAGATAAGAGTTAATTATGAGTTTGAACGACAGTATTTTCCGACATAAATCATAGTGAAATTTACTATACAAATAACAATACAGATTCAAACGTTTGTTAATCTCGGAAACAATTGTCTTTTCATCAACAAAAACGAGAGTATTTAAGTCCATAAAAGCATTTTCAATTATTATGATTATGTCACAACAACGAGGATATAATTGCTATTCCAGTTGATTGGATCTTATTTCCTACCGAAAAATAATTGATGTAATTTCATACTCAATCATCTGTTTATTGGATAGCAAGGAATCCAACATTTGTATAGCTAGAGAATGACTTTTGTTTCAATTATAATCATAAGTAACGCCTCGTCTCACATTCATTACTGTATGCCTAACCGCCAAATTTTGTTTATTTTATTTTTCCTGATAAAAATATAGGTAAACTTTTCTATCAGTATTATTCTCTATTGAATATCTGTTAGAATGATTAGTTAGCCTAATGTTCGAGACAAACGACTACTATCTGATCAGGAATTCAACCAAATAAACATCACTTCAGTCTTTCCGTTTATCTTTAATTTTTGTTTAGGGAAAATGTTTTCGTTTATCATTAGCTTATCATCTGTACTTTGAAATTTGCTCAAATTAACCGTACTGTTACATCAATTATCTTTCGATTATTAAGGCGTTGTTTTCATCAGAGACTACGAGACTGAGTACAGGTCAATAAAAATATTAGATCAAATTATAACAATTGTGATAATAAGCTTTTCTTGACAATTACAATTATATAATACAATTGTTGTCGAGATTTTAGAATAATATCACTAGAATATAAGTCTGATGTCGTTTTGTATATGACATTACTAAGATATTTGAGCCACTCCTTGACCTCAATATAGTTTTGTGGAAAATGGTTTCATTTTACGAAAATTTTTCGTTAATGAGTAAATAGCTTTTTTATGTTATTAATCATAACATAAACTTTCCATTAAAAAGTGACAAAATTTTTCATGCAATCCTCCTGCTATGAATACATAATAATGATAGTTCTGAACCACTTTAAAAGTAATTTAATTAAAATAAGCGAAAAATTATGTAAATTTTGTAGCATACAAAGCACACAAAATACTTGGTATGAATTACTTTAGAATTGAGCAGATAACTATTCCTATGTTCCACCTAAGATTAAATTTAACGATCGCTAAAAGCTTATTGAAACGAATATGTAGAAAATTTTGATTATGAATCTTATAGACTAAAACTCTTGTATCTGAATAGTATTCCCAAATGGATTGGAAACTGATTTCGATTGTTGTGAAATGTCTGAAGAGGAACGACATCCGTTATGCATGCCATTCGAGATACCCCCTAACGATCCAGTCTATGGTCATTCTGGCAAAAGATGCCATGACTTCAAGAGATCGGTCGCTGGACACCGACCCAACTGTGCATTAGGTAAAATATCAAATTTATAAGTTCTGTGAATCTATTAGATAAATGTCGAAGTCTTATCAGATAATTTGTTGTTCAAGATACTGATCTGATTGTTTGAATTAATAAAATTTTCAAATTTTTTACTCAATTAGGTCCTCGAGTTCACGTAAATACTCTCACATCACCAATTGATGCCAATTTCGTTTATGGTTCTACAGAAGCAGTTGCTTTAAGACTAAGAGCTTTTAAAGGAGGTGATATTATTTATTTCAAATTTAATATACTTCTGAGTCCACATTATTTATTGTTTACTATTAAAATATAAGTTCAAAGTTCAAGCTTTCAATCGGAATTTTATTTATATTACACATTGACTTATAACAGATTGGGTAAACCATTTCGAAACCCACTCGCTTGGAAATATTTACCATTCATAAAAAATCTACTAAGCTTGATTTACTAAGCTATATTTACTAGGCGACTGATAAAAGCCTGGGGCTGCATTCTGGAAACTTTGGAAAATTAGCAATATTGCAAAAATGTACAGTAAGAACGGATGATTTGCAATCAATTATTTGCAGTCGCCTTATGTTTTGCAATTTGCAATCACTCGAGAATGTGGCCCCTGATTGTTTTACCTCAACTTAAGAAAATACATTTTTATTAATAAGCGAATCGCTATTTTAAAAATAAAATTAGAGCTACTAATATTACTATTAGTGGCAGGATTTCCCGTTGAAAGCTAATTAGATTGAAACTTAAGTTCAGTGCGATTTACTTATCAAAAAAATTCATTTCATATCTCAAAATTAGCTTTTCACGATAGACTTTCTCAATCGAATGACTTTTTCTAAATTTTAATTTTGCATTTAAAAAGTCAAAAAACGATCGAATGACTTTATCATATCTATTTTACGTTTTTGAGATACTCTTCAAATTAAATAGAGACTCAGATTACTTTGAAATATTTGAATTGAAGCAGATCTTAAAAATTTAGATAATTTTCGGTTATTCAAAACTTAGGTCTAAAACTTTAGTTTATTTGGAAACTTTTATATAAATATAATACTTTTAGGTCTAATGAGAACATGGGATCGTTTCCGTGATTACGGTCTCAAACCTTTACTACCGCCCGAAGATGAGAATCCAGAACTAGATTGCATCGGAAGACCTCGACATTTGTTTTGTTTTATAGCGGGTGACGTTCGTGTAAACGAACAAATTCACTTAACAGTACTTCACACGTTCTACGTTCGCGATCACAATCGTATAGCAATAGAATTGGGAAGACTTAACCCTCACTGGGATGACGAAAGGTTATATCAGGAGACCCGACACATCGCAGCTGCTGCTGTTCAACATATACTACTTAATGAATTTTTGCCTTTAGTTGTCGGCGAAGAGCTTATACATAGATATAATTTAACTGAAGAAAAAGATGGCTACTGGAATGGTTATGATCCTAACATACATACGGCTCCCGCACAATCGTTCACTACAGCGGCCTTTCGGTTCGGACATACTTTCATTCAAGGTATAAAATAACTCAATCTTTAGATCTTTCGAATAATTCACTCAAAATTTCTTTACTTTAAAATAATCTAAAGGAATGGTTCGTCGTTATAACAAATACCACGAATTTTTGGGCGAAGATCCACTTCGAACACTACTTCGCCAACCATTCATAGTCTACGAACCTGGAAAATTGGATGAATTAGCATTAGGACTTATCAATACACCGGCTCAAACTTATGATCCCTTCATCACAGAAGAAGTTTCCGGACATTTATTCCAAGAAATTCATAGGACAGTAGGTATGGATCTGCCGGCTATCAACTTAGCTCGGGCTCGAGAGCAAGGAGTTCCCGGATACAACATATGGCGCGAATGGTGTGGTTTGCCACGCGCTGAATCGTTCGAAGACTTAGAGCCATGGCTTAACAACAGGACTGCTTATCATTATTCGCGACTTTACGCACACCCGGATGATATCGATCTATGGAGCGGCGGTATATCTGAGCGTCGACTGCCTGGGGCTATGATTGGGCCAACATTCGCATGTATTGTAGCCCGAAATTTCGCTAATATTAGACGTGGAGATCGGTTTTGGTTCGAGAACTCGGGCTATCCATCGGCTTTCACTCCCGAACAATTGAACCAAATCAAAAAAGCGACACAGGCCAGGATTATATGCGATAATGGAGACGATATTCCCACTATTCAGATGTGGGTTTTAAGACAAGCACATCCTATCTTGTAAGTTATTGTCAAATTGAATTGAGTCAAATTTATTATCATAAATGAATATTTAATTTTTCGTTTGAACAGTAATCCTCGTGTTCGTTGTGATGACCTGCCATACATTGATTTGAGGTATTTTCAAGAAGATCCGGTCAACGGAGGATATCCTTTCAAGAAATAGTTACATATGGCTAAAACTGAACAAATTTCATTCAAAACTAACATAATTTAATTGACAAATTTCCGAGACAGGAGTTTGTTTTTCTATTTTAAACACATTTCATAGAAATCATGTGTTTTTGGGTCTATAACTAATTGGCAAAACCAAATTTTATCACAATTAGATTTCGAATATTACGCTTCATATACGTCACAAATGACCACAAATTGAGATAAAAATCTAATCTTAATCGTCAAACTTTTATAATCTTTTATATTGAATATTTTACATCATCAATAAAATCGACATAATTTAAAATGAGTTCAAAATTATTTAATTATAGAGAAGATAAGCTCGTGTTATCAAAAATGAACTTATATTTAAACATTGCTTTTTTGGAATAACTCCAAATAATATTAACAGTGATTTTTTCTAGTTTTATAAAATTCAGAATATCATTAAGACTAAAGTGAAAATCAAATTTGAATATTCGAGAGGTCGAAACGACGAAGATACATTTGATCTTAAAACGTTGATTAAAATTGCACGATTAGCAATGGTGAATGCACGAACACGAATTTAATAGTAATTCTAAACCAGAGTTGAAAGTGAGCATAATTTAAAACAATACCTTAACGGTGTGATTACTTCCTACGGCCGAGTATCAAATATTTGTTACTCAATAGCAATAATCGCTTAATTGAATTATTGCGTTCAATGTATCGACATTTATTGTTTTATCATGAATTATTAAGAAAAATGTGACCTTCTAACCTAAAGTTCGAAAAGTGTTCAATTGACCCCGAGTCATAGGCAACTGAAGGATATTCCTATCAATTTTCACATCGAGTTTTATTTAAGTTAATAAACTACAAATCACTCAGTGCTCTTTCAACTCATATAAAAATGAAAGAGATTGTAGTAGTAGCTCTACTTAAATAACAAGTCAAATTTGATCACCATAAATAAAAATACAATTGTTGTTTTTTAAGGTACAGTTATGTCAAGATAAGTCTATCAGTGAAAAAGTTAGCTTAAAAGGGATTAAATTTCAGCTTAAAAAAGCGAATCAACTTAAGTCAAATAAAACTTCTTCCCTTACTAATAATTAACTCCTATATGATTGCAGAAAATGTTTACAAATAGCTATCAAATGATAAAATGCTTTTTTGTTAATCACTTCCTACATATTAGTCATAACTGACTTATTCTCATTCAAAGTTATAATGTTTTGGCTTTGTTTGAACTTTCAAAAACTTATTTCTCTGATATTACATACTTGGCGTCTCTTAATGGGTAAAGATTTTTAACTGTCTATCAGTAATTGACTGGTAAAATTGACTCTGACATAGCTGTACTTCAATGTTCGATAATTTGGGGTACAGTTGATTTGAGCATAACTTTGCCTGAATTGAAAGCGCTGCAAACCTGTTCTGTTTAGAGCAAAAGCAATACTTTAGATCATTTTAGATCTACTTTTTCTTTAATTTGAAACATATATCACATTAACTCTTCGATTAAAAGAAATATATCGTTTATTAAATGAAAAAATATTTTTAAGCGAAAAAGTTGACAAAATACTAAATAAACTAATAAAAAAGATACAGTATTTGAACTTCAGTTTCAAATCAAATGTCAGAAATTTTTAAATTTCCATAGAATTCTTTATACGTATTATTTAATTTAGACGTATCTCTAATTAAATTTTGATATTTATTTGATTTGATACCGACTGGTTCTGATTGTTTTTCAAGTTTATTTAAAGTAGAAATTGAATTTTCGATACAATTATCAATTTCTAACTGAAATTTGTTCTCTAGAATACTATATTCGACAAAATTTTGCTCAAAATCCAATTTACCAAACAATTTAGAACTTCCTTTAATAAATTTGATCGATTTTAACTTTTTTATACTGAAAGGCTTTTTTTCGTCGAGAGATCTTTAAAAATATACATTTGATCATATTTTAGAAACTCAACTTTTAATTTTTTCCGTGAAGTTTCTATAATTGAAGCCAAATGATTGAATGTGTAGATGTCATCAAACTCTTTCATTTTTGTAGTTATGTTTGAATGGACCGAATCTGCGGCTTGAAAGGAGTGACCAATTTCATAATAGTCAACTTCGATACTTTTAGGTCGAAATTCTGGTTCATTCACTATCAATATTAGACTAGTTAAGAAAAGCCAAGATTTCTGTTGCGAACCACAATTATCACATTTTATCACTAAATTATCGGAATTTTGACACAATTCAGAGAAAAAACTTTAAATAATAATTGCAAATATCACTTGAATTTTTATTAATTTGCTCTTCATGTGACAAAACACAAATCGATTCGCCATTTATTCCTAACTGTGCGAAGGTCATATTATAAACGTTAAGTTTTTCACAAAAATGATTTGTTTTTAATTTTGGAATTTGAAGAGTTTTTTGCATATCTGCTGAAACAACTAAATATTTTGATCGATTTGTAGTTTTGCACTTATTCTGATATTGAATTTCTGTATCTAAACGAGATTTTTCTCTAGCTAATTTAACACATCTTATGTGAATATTCCATTTATTGCAAGTTTCACAATTTATATCACAATTCTTATGTTCATAACATAGAATACACTTATCGACAGATCTTGAATTAAAAGAAATGTTCATATTTTTACAAGTTTTATAGAAGTAATTGAAACTACAAACTTCTTTTCCACTTAATTTACACCTCAAATCACTATTCATTTCGGATAAAGGTTTAATTTTTTTAGATTCAAACCTTGGCCCAAAATTTTCCTGTTTTGCGAATTCTTCATACAGTGTTAGCGAACTATAATTTTCAATATAGAGTTTACTAACATTCGGATCATAATGTGATTTTTGAGGATTTTTTGATTTCATAAAGTTTTTCAATGAGTTATTAAAATCTAAACTATGTTTTCTTTTACCTCTATTATGACTTCTTTGATCCACTGGTGCAGTGATGAGAGAATCAGAATTAAGATTTAATTTATCACATTTTACATATAGTTTGTGTATATGAGAAGGTTTTTTAACACCGAGTGTATTAATAAATAGTTGACAACAAACTTCTTTTTGATCAAAAAAATATCTGTATTTATGTTCTTTATTCTTTTCATCCCAATTATCACTTAATTCTTCTTGTATTTTGAAAGATAAAGTCATTACGTTGTTGTCTATTCATCAAATAGTATTGTTTGTTAATTAAATATTGTTCTGAAATCGAGAAAAATTTTCTACATTCAAATCGACAGTACTTTTCATTACATAAACCTTTTGGTGAAAAAGTTTTAACTTTTTTATTTTGAGTCGAAATATTCATTTTTTCACTAGAAATAAATTTTATCACAAGTATATATATATATATCTAACACTTTGATTATAATCACAATTATATTTGAACAAAAAGTTTACTTTGTTGTTGAATGAATGCGTGATTGTCTTATTGTTTTTAGTATTAAAACCTTTGATGACTATCATTGATATCACAATTTTTTAATTGAAAAGTTTGAATTACTATTAGTTTGTTATTGAATGAATATATGTATGAATTTCATTGTTTTTATGTATTAAGGCTTACAATGACTCCAAATAATAACAAAATTGCGCCAAATTTTGGGAATTGAAAGCCGGCCTAATCTAGTCCTAAAGTTGTCATTCAAGTTTCTTGAGTAGAAAAACCCCTACTGTACTCCAAATTATCGAACATTGAAGTGTACATTTGAAGTACTCTTAGCTACACATACAGATGTACAACTGTCGTTAAGTGGATTCAGGAATCCTTTGTTTCCCGATAAAAACATACGATAAATCAGAGTAAACAAGAATTTAAAGGACGAGAGCCTTAGTTCAGTTATTAGCTCAAAGTTCATCATTACTTGATTAAAGAATCGTAACAAAAACATTTATTGACTCAGATACTGTGAATTAGCTTTGAACTAACTTTGACTCAAAAAGTGGATAAAGTCATTGGTTTGGGTGACTATTAGGATATTAATTACTATTAGAATATGATTCATAATTTTAAGTTTAATATTTATTCATAAGTAATTGAATGAATGAATGAACCCTCAAAACTCTACTCTGCACGCATCAGTCAGGGATTGATAAAGGCAAATTTACTTCACGACAATTGAAGGGTTCAATTCCAAAAGGGCTTAATTTGAGCAAATCAGTTATTGAGATAAACGCAAAACGTTTTATAATTTCAGTTGGCTTTATTAATAAATTCAACTTTAAAGTATAATTTTCCATAAGATTTAAGCTGTTTCGATCGAAGATAACATAAGTAATAGGTTCTAAGCTTTATTATTCATATGAAAAGGCCTAGATATCATTTCTTACAATTTTGTCACTTAAGTCTTGTTGGAATTAAACCTTTCAATTGTACATCAGATATTGTTACAGAAACTATAAGAGGTATTTGACTCGTCCTTCAGTAAAATCAAAAGTATGCAATAATAACAAACTTTAATTAACGATAAGACATATAAATCGAACTTTCTCGAATAACTTGTTGGTATAAACATTGTTGTTGAACCCGAAATTCCATTGTTAGGCGGGACCCTTGAATCCAATTAGAACTTTGGTCAAATATTTGCCCTAATAATGTTATCTAACGCTGTGTATATTCATAATAAACAGATTATTCATTCTGATCAAATTAATGAGAAATATGTTTCGATATCACGTTTCGAGTGAAATATCGATTAGGGATTATTGACTTTTGGTGTCTATTAAACGATGCTCATGTACTCAACTGTTTTGGACCGTTTGTCTCTTGGTCGATCAAAGCTGTTTGAAAGGCTCAGTTATCTAACCGAACAAGTAATCACATGAACAAAAGGCAGTAAATCTTATTTTGCTTTGTTATCAAAAACAAAGAGAAATGCAATTCTATTATATATGCTATAAAAAATAAAAGTATTTTACTCGTAATAAAGACCACTTCGACTTGGTTATTGATAGTTACAATTATGTTGACACATATCTAGCACATACGTTCTTTGATAATCGATAAAATACTGATGTAGTGGTATGTCACTCAAGTATTTTTGGAATATTGACGAGATAATGCAGTAATAAAAGTTGTATCACGTATTTTTTCAACTAGAAAAGGTATATAAGGGACAGTCATTCAGTGATCAAAGCATAAAAGTTTTGATCATTCGAAACAACGTTTAAATTGATTTTTAACAAAGGCTTTGAATTTGTGAGAAAATTTTGTTTCCTAACAGTCTGAAAATGAAAAGCAAATTAATTGTGAACGAAAGGACTGAAATCAAACAAATTTATTGTGAAAAGAAGAATCATTTGTTCCATCGGATCGTGAAAGGCTTCGGTAAGTGTTGATGTCCTCAAAACCTTTTGAATCGTGTTTGTCATCTTAATTATAAGTTAAATAATGAAACTTTTTACATGCTATCGAAAATCCTATTATTAATTTGATTTTTTGTTATTTATAGCTAAATGTCTGCAGGTAGTTCCACCACAAAACCCATCTTTTGTTGATATCAAGAATTATGTGGAAACTCAAAATACGGTCAAAAAAGTAGACAAATTGCCATTGAGACGAACACAATCTGAAAAAGCCATGCCGCAAAAGATTGCACAAAGAGTAGCATCTACGCGAAGAGTAAAGTCAGCAATTTTTTAAGGATATCAAATAATTTGTAAATATTTGTCAATATTTTAAATAATGTAAATAGAAATCTAAAAATTTGATGCGATCATATTAATATTTGGTTAAACACAATTCAAGTGTATAAATGTATGTAAGTTGCAATAAAGCATGCAATTCATTCAGACATTATTTCAATAGAAATCATTGAAGTCATATCATTTCACTTAATTATTAAAATATTAATTTATCGAAAATTTATTTTTATTTATTAATTTGTCTAAGTCATTTATTTTTGGTTAAGATTACGCTTCATTATTGTTGTGATCTCTTTGGTTATCTAGTCTTTAAATTGTTTTCTGATTTTATGCTTTGATCGTAACGAGTGCTTATCACAAAACGAGTTGAAAATAACATTTTATATATCTGTTGGCTAATTCTGGTTAGATTAAAATACGTTAATGAGAGTTCATCTATTGACACGACTTTTAGTATTATAGCCCCGAACTTAGTTTTTGAAATGTAGTGCAGTTCGAATCACGGTACGTTACGCACACGTGTTTCAGATTTAATGATTCGCGGCATTGTTTCAAGTCTTAATTAACAGCTTTGCGGTTAGACAAGTACAGTAAAATTAAAATCTCTTTAGAGCTTATAGCTGGGGATTTGAAAAAATGTGTACTATTTACAGGTTAATTTAAAGTTACCCCATTTAATAGCTTATTTTAGGCTTTATTGATTACAAATGATTAAAAACAATTAAGGAAAGATCTTAAATATCTGTCTTAACAGTCTTGACCCCAAGCTTGGCATCTCATTTCTAAAGATTGAATGCATCATTATTTGAGAGATAGTAAAGTCATTTTGTCAAATCCTTTAGTCACAACAATAAGTCTTCCTATGGCTCTAAAATATCTGAAAATATTTGAGTGATTGAACAAAATTTAATTTCTTATCTCATACTTTGAAAGTTGATACGAAAAAGATGTAAATACTTATAAATATAAAATTTCTTACGTCTTTAAAATTAGAAATTGTTGTTCCTAGTACAAGCACTATTAGCTAAGATAGATCTTCAATATGAGGCTTCAAATGAGTCAACATATTTAAATACATATGTTTGATCTGAAAGTCTGAGGACCTTCAAGATTTCGATCAATCTTTTTGACTACTATTCTTATAAGACTTCATTCTAGTACAATTGACACGAATAGAAAGGAATCATATTTCTGTTATTTTTAACGATGTGATTAGAAATTGTCAAATCTTTAGTAAATACATTAGACAGCACCTTATTTTTTAATTTTGTCATTCGATAACAATACATCGATATAGCGTCAAGATAGTACTAATAACAAAGCTATTCAGTGCTTTTATCGTGTGTTTATTAGTATATTACAATTTCTGACCACATGATCAAAATTAACAAAAATATCATTTCTTTTAATTCGTTTAAAGTAGTAAACACTTACTAAGAGATCAAATTTATGGATATTCTGAAAAGGCACGCACTGTTTGTTCCAAAAAGTTATGTGTTTACCAATCCCAAAGACAATATTTGATAAACTTGGGGTTCACGACTTTTTCATAATCGTATTAATCAATCAGCAAATAGCTTGTTGACAACTTTTCAATCATTCATTTTTAATCTTGTTAGAAACCATAACAACTCTATAACGATAAAAGTTTTTCATGGTTTCAGACAATTGTTGCATTTAGGAACACATAATTTAAGTTTTTATGTAAACAAAGTATTTGATATATAGTTACAAAATGCAGTTAACTTTAACTTATATAAATCTCGAATTGCATTAAAAGTTTCAACTTTCTGGTATTTACATTGAAGGCTAGTACAAGAGAAAAGAGAAGCAAAAATACCTAATATAAAAGTAAATTAAGATTAATAATATCTAACTTTTAAAATCCTTAAAAACTACTTCATTTTAATATATAAGAGTAATATTAACTTTGACTATAGATTAAATTTAAATAAGTGATTAAGGAAATTTTAAAGTTATGTAATGTTCTATTTTAGGGATCTTAAATGAAGATTTTGTTTCAATTTTTAGCATGTATTTCAAACGTGCTTAAAAGGTATTTAACAGTTGAACATGTAAGATCACAACTAGAAGAGTATAATTCTGGTTGTGAGAAGGTAGATTCATGTATATTACAAAAGAGGATAATCTGATTTACGAAACAATTGTAAATTTGACTTCAACTCATGGAATGAAATTAGCGTTGTAACAACCAGATCAAATTTCAAATTTATGGACCGATTGGTAATGCCAAGCGATTTCCATGGTCGGAACAGAAGAAAACAAATATCAATGAACCTACCAATTTATCAAAACAAAAAATACAATGAGGGGATGGAAAGCGTTTACATCTTATATCAAGTGCCAGAAACTTATAGGCAAAAGTTAAAGAACAAAAAATGGTGATGGAATTTATTCGCTAATGACCTTAATTCTATAGTATAGTATTGCGATTAATAATCTCACATTAGCCTATATTGACACTTGATTATAAACTTACTTTTACAAGATTGCCGGCTTGAACGCCGAAGTCTGATACGCATAATGGGTTTTTACGTAGGCAGGAACGCCGAATATAACCTGTTTTCAGATCCCATTTTTCTTCAATCCTTTGAAATAACCTGAATCTCATTCAAAAGATTATCATTGATCAGAAAAGCCGTGGCTGTGCGTAGCTCGAGGTACAAGTGGTACATTTATTTTAACAATTTAATTTAATACACTATAATTTATAAATATGCTCAGTTTAAACAGTTGTATTTTACTTATTGAAATAAAATTTTTAAACAGGTTGAAAATGAGTAATTTATAATAGAAGAAACAATTAAAACACGTTTGAGTCAAAACTTCGTGCAAATGAGATTAATTTAAATGTGTATTTAAGCTTATCTCTCAATTTATTTTATTGTAAAATTATTGATATCCCTTTGGGATATAGCAATCAATGATTTCAGGGATTACTTAGATAGGAAATCAGTGTTAAGAAAATCAGGTGAAAACAGGTTTTTCTCTATATTCGGCGTTCCTGCCTACGTAAAAACCCATTATGCGTATCAGACTTCGGCGTTCAAGCCGCACTCCCTTTTACAAGTAACAAAACTTTTATGCAATTATTATTTTAACCCAAGGCACTAATTAATTCAGATGTCTTTTTCATATATTTCTTAACATGAATAAATGATTACTATTATTATTTATATATTTTAAAGAGTACCCATAATGTTTGCAATGGAGTGTCAATATAGGCTAATGCGAGATTTATTAATTGTAATACTGTACTAAGCAGTTGGAGATTGCATTTTGAAACACATAAAAAGTACGGTTTTGGTGTCTTGTTTAGAATTTGCTCGAAATGTCACACGCTATCTTCAATCATTGAATGTGAAACCGAAGGCTTAGACAAGATCTGAAATTCGTATATTGTCGAATGTCATGAATCCGACAATCGTGCTTTGATAAAGACAGGTCGCAGGAGATGTGCCATTTGCCGGAAAAATACATAGATTCAACAATGAGATTAAAAGTTACAGCAAAAAAAATATTTTCCAGAATACATTAAAGTTCAATCTTTAACTTGTGCTCAAAATTATAGTTATAAACTAAGCCTTATAACTTTTAACTTTTAGTACTTTATAACTCAGTAATTTTAACTTGTATATTTTAATAGTAAAACTAAACAATATTTGAGAAGTTCTACTTTGATAAAGTTGACTTAACACCCGAATGTTTCAACGGAGCATTTCAAAAGCATAACTTTCGGTTCTCTAAAAATTTTCAAATTATTAAATCATATCAATAGTGATTGGGTTCCAAAATCTCATTTGATTCTGATTACTAGAGCAAGTCATGGTCTATAAAGGGTTAGAAACTGATTGTTTTTATAAAAATCATTGTGGTTAGGTCTAATCAATCACGATCATTTTAGGGCTCACTGATTGTTACGCGAAATAAGTAGAGAGAAATAATTACGCTTTCAGATTTTGAGATTTCATGCTTTTATGCTTTTAGTTTAGTTCTTCATCTCTAGCAGTAAGTTATAGTAGTTTTAAACTGAATGACTCGTCCTCTTAAGCGACCCCATCGAGGATTAATCAAGGTGAATGCATAACCTTTTACAATCAACTGCAATTTACTATATCTAAAGCAATTGTGTGAACAAAATAAATATATTCTTTGGTGTAAAGCATTGAACAACTGTACTGTAGCTTTTAGAGTACTGGTAGCTATCAAGTTTATCATTTTGATCAGTAACTCAAAAATCAATCTTTATTTATCAGTTCAAATGAAGATACAATATTTTTGCTTATAAATTTATACGAGTTTATATCAATTTATATTTTGTTAAAGCTTATCTATCCAACTTATTGTTAGTTAAGGTTTACGAACATTTAGTCAATTTCGAATAATTTAATATTATAGAGAGCTTATGGTACAGTCGGCTACTTGCTATCAGTGCTTCACACATAAATATACTGTCCGTTTTCTTAAAAACTAAACTCAAATCTTTGTAACGATTTTTCTTTATTATTACTCATGAATAAGAACTTACTAACGAGTAAGTTTAAAACTTATAAAACAAAATTTGATCACTTAGTCATTCATTTTGAATTAAAAACACTTTTAATCATAAAAATAATGTTCACAACCAAAGAATTTTTATTTTGAAAACTTATTTATTAACTAAATCTTATGGTAAGGTTAGAGCTGAATTTTTTGAAAAGTTAGGTAAAACTAGGCCGATCAATGCAATTATTCTTAGAATTGAATCAAATTTATTTTTACATATCTAAACTACTTTGTAGGATTACAGTTCTCAAATATGTCTTGTAAAATTATAGTTCATTATTAAAGGTTTATTTTGAAACATTCAAATTTGAGTGAATGAGTAAGCGACTTCACTTTTGACTCACATTTCCAAAAGCAATAAAGTCTTAACTGTAAAATCTGAGTTTAGTTTTTTAAAAAACGGACAGTATATCTATCAGTTTTGTTGAGACAATTGTTTCAGGCATATTATATGGATCTTTTTAAGTAATTTTCAATAATAAGAAAATGTTGATAAATTGATTTCTAAAATGATGTTAAATGATGAATCTGATGCATCAAATTTATAGTTATCTATAAATAGATAACTATCTTGTTCAATAGGAGGTCAGTTAATGTTTTACAGGATTTTTTTCTAAACTCGCCTGCTAAATATTTGAAATAAAGTATTTATAGAAATGGTTATATAATCTTAAGCGAATGCTCTAAAAGTTGTTGGGAAGCTATAGATAAAAATAAATTTTTTCCAATTAGCTTTTCACAATAAAGCTGACCGAAGTTCTATACGCAAATAATAGGTCTATTGTTGTATTTAATTGTATTTTGGTTGCGTTTCTTATATAAAGTGAGGTTTCCCTCGTTCAAGTCGCTATTGTGCCTAAATATTTTATTTCTTCAAAATTTGAAAACAAGTCCAACGTATTTTTGATTTTGCATCTATTTTTCTGAATTGGTTTTGCAGTCATTAAGTCAAGGTTTTGACTGCATAAGGGTCTTGAAAATGAGATTTATTAAGTGTCTTTTCGTGAGTATATTTTTTCTTCTGCTCAGTCAAAATGGAATAAGTGAAACAATGGACAACGATTGGCTATATGCTCAAAATTCTTGGAGTAAAATGGTCAACAAGAGTGAAGAGTTCATCAAATCAACAGTTAAAGATTATAGAAAGCAATTTCAATTGCTTGATAAGGGCATTATTTCTGGAGCATGTAATCAAAGCATATGGAAAATGATTGATGCTTTAGATAACTTTGAGCTGTGGGCCTTTTCAAGTAAACCTTTTCATTTGATTTGACAAATAAATCATTTTCTCTTTAATTACTGTATCGGTTTTCACAATAAGGTTTAGTAATGCTTTGAAACTCAGACAAATAGTGAAACCATTTCTAAAGAACTAAATGACTGATGAATCATAACTTTTCATCAAAATTACTAAAGCAAAAAATGATAGACATTTTGACTAAACTTTTATTTTGAAGACCTGATGTTATAAAGAGTAAAGAATTAGCTTACTTTTAGTACAGGGTCTTTTTTTCGTGTTAGTCATTGAAAATGTTAATAACTTTTTAATTATAATTAATAGAGAAATTAAATTTGGCTCAATTATTCTTCATTTTGACAATTAAACTCAGTTTATAACAATTGCTGAAAGTGTCCGCCATTCATGGCCAGACACATTCGAACGCGGTTTACCATATTATCAGAAACTTTACGCAAAGTTTCAACACTCATTTCTCTGATTTCATTAGTTATGTTGAATTTTAATTTCTCGAGATCTTGAGGATTTGATGAATAAACATTGTTCTTCAGATGGCCCCAAAGAAAAAAGTCGGCCAAAGATATCTCCCGACGGAAGTTGAGTGGCCTTCTCGGTCACCCGATTTGACCATCCCCGGCTTTTTTCTTCGGGCCATCTGAAGAACAATGTTTATTCATCAAATCCTCAAGATCTCGAGAAATTAAAATTCAACATAACTAATGAAATCAGAGAAATGAGTGTTGAAACTTTGCGTAAAGTTTCTGATAATATGGTAAACCGCGTTCGAATGTGTCTGGCCATGAATGGCGGACACTTTCAGCAATTGTTATAAACTGAGTTTAATTGTGAAAATGAAGAATAATTGAGCCAAATTTAATTTCTCTATTAATTATAATTAAAAAGTTATCAAACTTTTTCAATGACTAACACGAAAAAAAGACCCTGATATTAATATAAAGCTTCAGTCCAACCTTGACAAAACTATTGTAATAATATGAAACCTATCATTTATTCTGAAGTATAAAACTATTATCTATTGAAAATGCAAACTGCAATTAATGATTTTCCATCTGCGATATGAATCCAAATTAGAGCATTAAGATTGTGATGGAATAATATCCAAATAATAGTTGCAAAATACCTATATAAATGACGCGATACCCACAGCCATAACCAGCGGGGGCTATACTATAGCCACTTTAAAGGTTTTTCAAAATTCAATTGTAGGTCTTAACTGGAAAAAGTTGTTACAAAAGCTTTGAAACAGTATTTAAGAACCATAAAGCTATTGTCACAATGAAGTGAAGCAATACAGTAGTGTTTCAAAATTCGTAAATCAGTGCTAATTAAATCCACCAAGTGCAATCCATGCAATTGAACTTAATATTAAATTTGATGAGACATAAATTCTTTTATAATTTCATATGATTTTGATTTTATAAGTCGTCAAAATAAGTTGGTTACCAACTAATAAGTCGCACTCAAATTATGTATTCAGACTTTTATGCTTTCAGGAAATTGTCTTCAATTTTAAGCCGAAGTAAAAAACTTGAAATGATTTCATTTACTTAACAAGTCTGAAGCGTTTGATCATTACATATTTGATTGAGATAACAATTATTGAGTATTATTCAACTTCAGTACATTTAACTTGTTTACAAACAAAAGCATAGGTCATGTAAATATTGATTAATAGTTAAGAAGTATAATCAATTATAAGGTGCTTTTGATTAATAGAGAACATTAGTATAAGTTTACTTTGAACAAATATAAACTGCGCCCAATTATTGAAACACAAATATAGAGAGAATTCTCCTCAAGCGTTAAGGTCTCAATATGAATATAGGCTAGTCATAGCTTTATTTAAAGAAAGCATGTTTTAGGATTTAGATAAATCATCATAATAATAATAAATGTTGAAGTAATCAAATAATTTAAGCTTTGGTCACATTTATTTTAGATGATTATTAGCTGAAGATAAACCAGATATAATTAGATTATTTGAGTCTTTATTTGGATCTAAGGATACGTTTTCTTTAGTAAAACAATGACTGCCTTATATTTGTAAATAATTTCAAATATCACTTATAGTTTGTAATCAATTTTTTGAAGATCCAAAAAGAAAATCTATGTGTTGTCAAATTTACTATAAGTCGAGTTGCACTTTTGTTGGTCAGTGTACATTTAAGTGATAGAAATTAGTGGATTTTATACTTTGATCTATTAAATTATTTCATGCAATAAATAACTTCGACGAATCAAAACTTATTTAAGAAATTATGTCAAATGACAGATCGAACGTCTTAACTCTCACTTCAATCGAAAGAGAAATTGCTTCATCTTTAAATTTAGATAACTTTGTTATATAATTTGCTAAAAATGATTGCAATGCAAAAACTGTTTGAAATTGTGGTTGTGTTTGGCCTGATCTTGATTGAAAAATTTCAGATTTCTAGCCCCCTCAAGTCGATATAAGCTGGCTGCGGCAATGATAGTACTTTGGTAAATCTCGTTTGGCTATCCCATTAATTGGGTGATTAATTAAAATAAAGTTCTGTACATTTCGTCAAAGTGTTGAACGCCTGTTTGTATCATCAATATTAGTGCGTTCAACAATCATATGCGGAACAGTAAACTTATTGTAAAAATCCAATCATTTAACTTGAAAGTATCTGCAAAGTGCTTAAATATGTGCTTATTATCTATTTTTTAAAATGTTTATTATTTACAGATATAATGTCTAGTTGTGATCAATTTTTCTTACAACTTTGCTGTAAATTTAAACTGAGTGATACTAGTATGATAGTTTGCGTCACCTTTAAGCTTATTCAGCAACACCTTTGTTGTAGATAAAATGAAGCACTAGCCTTAGTCGTCCACTAAATTGAAGTTTGCTCTATTTTATTCTAATTTCTACTTAATTGGGCACTCCATTCAGAGTATATTATTTTTAGAAAATATTTCTATATAGATCAGTTGCTTGGGCTGACTGATTTTGAAAGTGTGCTACATATTTGGCAACGTATGGTTTTGATTCTATAAAAAGCTAAATTGTTAGACAAAAATAAAAATGCTCAGTGTTATTTAGGTGGTAATTGGTGTTTGAGCGGCAAGTCTAAAATTGACTTGAACATGCCAAAATACTGTTAAATAATGAAAAAAGTATGAAATATTTTTTTTGTAAAGGTTTACAAATTATATGAACAGAAAGTGAGAAGAAAGTTCAACACCGTAAGAGACTCTAAATTATGATTGAGATACAAGTCTTGAATGTTTAGCCTTTGGAAGTGTTAGGAATAAAGTTTGGTTTCCTTAGTGCCATTTCAATTAGATAAATTTCAATTTTTGATATAAAGGGTTAATGATGATCTATCTGAGTCTATTTTATGAGTAACAATTTAATTTTAAATATTTCTTTCAAATTGAGATCTTAAAATTTTTCAAAAAATTACTTGAATTGCTTTCTTGGCTGCAATTGACTTTCATTTAGCAGATTGTCGTTTTTAGGCTGGAAATTGATATAGAGCATACTTTAAAATAACCAGAAGATTTTTTCTTTTTGTAGCCTAAACAGTCACTTTGGAAAAAAATTATTAAAAGTTCATATTCCGTCTGAACTTTTGAGTAAATGAAGTAAAATAAAATCCTTAGCGTCAGCAATGCTATTATACTGTATTGCAAATAATAAATAGATCATACCCCTACATAGCACTTATTTACATATATAATCAGTGCTCCTTTAAGTACTAATAAAAGGAGTAAACATTAATATGTATACAAAAAATATGCATTTGATTCGATTATATATCAATTAAATGCATATTTTGTGTGCACATTAATTTGCAATACAGTACTATATTTTAATGCACCGTTAGGTACTGCACTTTTCAATGCATTCAAACAATCAAAGTATGCCTACACATGTCAATCAAATGTGTTATAAAAGTCAAATGACTGTAGAGATGCTGTCAACTTGAAATTCAGAATCCACCAGAAGCAGCACCTCACAAACATACGTCAAAAGTTCAGACGCATTATCAATTAAAAATATATGACAATGTAATCGCGAAAATTTGTATTCCTATGAATATGGTCTCGGTCTCGTGAGAACTCTTGATCTTACAACTACTAACACTTTATCTTATAATTAAGGCATTTGATTTGCGTTCAAATGTTCAGTTAGGAAGCATGAATTTCGTTTCATTTTTGCTCATTAAGCATTACTTTTGTGTGTCACTTAAATTGTAATTTTGATACAAACTCAGCTTTATTTCTAGCCGAAAAATTCTTGTTCAATAATTTTTTTTCCTAACCTGGCTTATGAATTTTACGAAACTGACCTCTTTTCTTCTTATGAGACGAGATATATTCCGTTAGATTTTCCACGAGACCAAACTCGTTTTCATAACTGATGACATCAAACTTTTGGTGTAAAAATTGGCAGCAGCTTACTTACAAGAGAATATCAGATGATCATTATTGAAGACAAAATTTTCTTATATAAATGGCAAATAAGCATAATATAAACATGGGATTCAAATTTCAGAAATTACTTCTAGAATTTAAGGATTTAAAAAATAGCGTTAAAAAGAGTAGCAAAGAATTTGGATATTTTTGCTATTCAGCAAAAAATCCAGGTTTAGTTGTCAAATTTATCGTTTTATCTGACGGTAGTTCTTTTTATCTTGAATCTAGTGTTCAATTCATGGGGAAATTTTCCAGCATCTGGTTTTTCAAGAGGAACATTTACTGATTTGGGTGCATATGATCAGTGCATCGAAACTAAGCCAAATCAAATGATCGGTTCTCCGCAATATTGTCTCTTGGACTTCGTACCAATGTTGCCACCAATGCCTAAAAATCATAACATTTTCCATAAATTAAACTTAATAGATTCAAGAAACAATTTATCAGACAATAATATATTTCGAAACATCGAAAATAACGCGCAATTCCTATATTATGTTTCATGGAGAGTGGGGCTTTGTTTACCGTCTTTATGTTTGGAATCAGATGTTAAAGCTATGGTTAAAGAATGTGAGAAAATCTTTCAAGTTATTTCACACAATTTTGATTGAAATAATAAGAAATTTCATTAACTCTTTAGTTACAAATCAATGGCATATCGTTCACAAAAATACTCATTGCGAAACAGAACAGAAGTTTTCTTCAATTTCTCTGAGCATGACTCAAGTGATCGCATTGTAAGAAACCATATAATAAAATACAGAACTGTATGACATCTATCATTGATTTCAATTTATTTTTCAAGAATTGTTTTATCGATTTTTGTATTTTCAACTTTACTATCAACTATGTTTGATATGCTTTCAATAAAAGGTAAGTTTTGTGCATATGATTTAGTGAAGAAGCCTGATTATAATCGATTTGCATTTTATGGAAACTTTATGTGTTCTTATAATTCAGTCAGAAATATGGATCTATTTATCAGTTCATTTTCTTTGAGACGAAATTTGAGTAAACTGTTGACAACAAAGACCGACTCAAAACAACTGTCTTGCATTCATGGCATTAGATTTTTAACACTCTCTTGGATTATCTTAGGTCATAGTATGCTTTGGTCTAACTATCAAGTTTACAGTAAGAAATCATTTAGAATTTCGTAGCTTTGGGAAAAGATTTCACAAAAGTTTATATTGCGAAATAAAAAGATCTTTTATTTCAAATTTTTTCTTAAAGGTCGGTCATATGATACTAAAAGACTGTTAACCGCTATAGATCTTCAGCCAGTACTGAACGCCTCATATGGTGTCGATACTTTTTTTGTCATTAGGTATTTATTGCAAAATTATTGATTTTTTAAACTGATTGAAGTATCCTTTCAATTGAATCATCATCTTATCGTTAAAGTGGATTATTGGCAACTTATATCACATTTTCTGTCACAAATGGAGATAAAACAAAATTTTCAAAGATTGGATATCTATTGACACGCTATCTGCGATTAACGCCACAGTTTGCTTTGTTTATATTGTTCACGTTTTTGATACCTCTGATAAGTTCAGGGCCTCTATGGCACGAAACTGTGAACCCGATTGTAGATAAATGTTACAAAAATTGGTGGATTAGTCTTATTTATCTACAAAATTATTTCAATGTTGACCAAATGGTAGGTTTATTTAATATGATTGAGCTTCCACATCCAGCTTTCATAGTTTCAGAACTATCTACAAAAAATGCACACTCTGTTCACAGTAATTCTTAATAAGAGATAATTGCAAACCGTAATAAATTAACGATCTAACTTCATTTTCGAATAAATCAAAATGAAAGCCTATATGATCTTACCTCTAAACAAGTTCTCAGACTCTGTTGCAGATTATGTTAAATGATTTCGTAATTTCTTTTTACTCATAATTATTACCAATTATTAAAGAGCGTCATTTACAACAATACATGAGATAATCGGCTCTTTAAAGCATTGATTTTTTTACCTATTTTGGGTCGTAGCCCACTTGTGTAGGACTTATAACCAGATTCCCTTAGAATCTAATGTTGAATTTGCCGACTTGGTGGTTCACTAGTGAACCACAAAAGGAGGTTGAAAACTTCTAATTTATAGTAAAAGCATGAGTTAAGGTTAAAATCTTGGAATTCCTCAAAAGAAAAGTTGACAACAAAAAATAAATCTGTGATTAGAGTGAATAATTTTTCTTAATCTTTATCATGTTTTAGTGTACTCTTCATACTTGGTATTTATCATGTGATATGCAATTTCATATAATGTCGCTGATAGTAATAATCGCACTTTTCTATACGAAAGCATTCGGTCTTATTCTAAATGCAATAGTGATCGCAACATTTGCGTTAATTACATCATTTATTGTATTCATTAAACAATATCCACCGGCTGTTATTAATACTCAAAGAGAGTAAGTATCAATTTATAAACTTGAAGGATTTAGCACTTATCACGCTTTCTATATTGATAGCAAATACTTTAACGAATTTGTGATTCAATTATTTTGGAAGCCGTATTCGCACGCTCCTTGTTTTTTCGTTGGACTCGCTCTCGGATACTATTTGGCTAATAATAAAATACCCAAAATATCGAAGGTAATATAAGAATATTCTTCAGAATTAATTGCGAGAAATCTTAAAACAATACTCTTTAGTCAAAAGTTATAATATTCTGGATTCTGACGATTTTTGGATTCTTCGCGATAACATTTGATTCTTATTATTGGATTTATGGCGAATCATATTCGCCATTGACTTCAGCAATAATCTATACATCATGCCGAATATTGTGGGCTTTTTGCTCATTTTGGCTCATAATGGCATGCGTTTGTGGTTATGGAGGAATTATCAATAGTATACTGAGTTTTAAAGCTTTCGTTCCATTGGCACGATTGACTTATTCTGTATATTTGACTCATGTTTGGTGGCTCTGGGCTTTTATGGGGACTCTTAGAGAACGAGTCGATACGAGCAGATACTCAATGGTAAGCCATGTCAACTATAATTTTTGATTTTGTTTTATTTTATTTTCAATTAATTGATTTTAATAGACATTTGTGTTCCTGTCTCATTGGATCGCTTCCTATTTGATTGGTTCACTCTTTATGTTATTTATTGAGTCTCCGATCCTATGTTTACAAAAAAAATTTTTGCGTAAATTAAGAATAAGTATAAAAGAAAGCGGCATTGAAAGATCCTCAGGACAAAATATACAAATGTTGAGAACTAATTACTAAACCTGTTGTACAGTCTTCGCTGATCAGTTTGGATGATGCACTCAAAATGATACAAACATTTTTGCATTACTTATAAGTATTGTTAATAGAAGTGTAGTTTATATATATATGTATGTGTTCCGATTAAAAAGAATTTTCAACGATTCATTTTTAAACAATTTTTGAAAAATAGTAATAGTTCTGAATTTAAAGAATGATTAATCGAAAGTGAATTCGTATTACAAAATTTTAGAACAAATTTTTGTTTAATGTCAAAATCAAGTGATTAAATCGATCTTTTGAGCAGTTTTTATTCTAATCTAAAATCTATTGACTTCACTCGATAAATATGCACATCGTATCTCTTGTTATCAATTTCTTGTTTCAGATTCAAGTCATTTAAAAGCGGTATCCAGTGAATCAAGGTTCTCTGTAATGGAAGGGTAAACTTGAGAGCAAAAAATGGCATTTTATGTTTTTATATAGCGTCATTGAGGTAAAGTGGTCAGCGAGTCGAACCTTGGGGGGGGGGAAGTCCCAGGTTCGAACCTCGTAATCTCTATACTTTTTTGACGGCGACGTGCTGGCCTCATGTCCCCTGTTATAAGCGCCTGTGGCTCAATGTGCATGCCCCGCCTGACCGCCCCGAAAAACTCACTCTGTAAATGGAGTCTCCCGAAAGGGAGGGAAACGCACGAAAATGAATGAATGAATGTTTTAATATAACCTTTTCATTCATCGATGTATAATAATGATGTTTTATATATTAATTATATATTATGAAAAATTAATAGTTAATTTTTGCGTCATTAGAGGCAATACACATTTCTATTGTCTTTGGCATACATTTCACGAGAAAGGTCTAGAGATCGTAACTTAGCTCTGACCAAACACTGTTGATTTTTTCCTTCAGTCAGAAATGTTCTTTTGTTTCAACTTCTCAACATTGTTTTTTCACAATATTTCTGGTGCTTTTTAGCAAGATTTGAAATTATGCGCACTTCATTTAGTTTTCAATATTCTTGGCCTACCAGAACAAACCTTCCGATCTATATCTAAATTACTAGCAACTTTGCTAATATTTCTCTTTATGATATTTTTGTCATATTATGAACCTTCTTCAGATCTTTAATACCACTTGATTAATGGTTCTTTTTTTGTAATAAACTTTTAAAATTTTGCGTAATATATGCCGGACCCTGTACTAACTATTCATAAAATAAAATTTTTTTGAGGAAAAACGAAAATCAAACGTAATCAATAGAACAAAATTCTATAAATCATGTATTGCACATCTTTTAAGTATTGTAATTCAATACTATATAAACAAACAAAACCATTTTTGAGTCAAACTTAATTGGAATCCAATGGAATCTGAATTGAAGATTCAAAAAATTTCAACTACTTCACATTTCCATAGTTTTTTTAAAGATATATCAAAGTGAAACCCGAAGTTCATTCGAATGCATTAATCTCTTATCATTTTCCATTTTTAATCACAAAACTTCACTTTTGACCATATTACCGGGCATAATGTGAATACTGTATTAAACGTGAATTATAGAATATTGTTGAAGGGTTAGCCATTCGATAATATGAGCGCGATAAGCAATAACATGTGCTAAGCTTCAATTTAATTCCAAATTGACGAATCTTATTTGAATGCTATAATGGTACCATAATTGTGTTTTTCAGAAGATTTACTATACAATTTTGTGGCTAATTATCCTCACACCTAGGTTAATCGAAAATAGAGAGCGGTAAATCTTAGTTATTCCATTGATTAAGTGATTCGTTCAAAGGTTTAAACGATGGATGGTCCTTAAGCTTGCAAGTGTTCAAAACTCTGATTTGAGCGAAGCATTAATTGTTTATAGTAAAGTTCAACCTTCAGCGCAAAAATGTTCTAAACGTTAAATTCAATTTTAATTATTTCTGAAATTTTATTCTAAAGTTGAATACAAAATGTATCAATTAGTTATCATTAGTCCAAAAAGAAGATGCACAAACACATTTAGCGCTAGAGGTCTTAGCAAAAAGACAAACTAACTTAAAAAAACTTAGACTTTTGGCTTTACCAATTACGTCTTGTTTTCACATTTTTGACTCACCGTTATACTATTAATTACAACTCTTTTCGTGCAAAATTTAATAATTTAATCACAATTCAATATTATTTAATTTAAAATTAACAATGATCACTTGTTTGGCTAGAAATCTATCATAAAACACCTCAAAATATTTCAATATTTTTTGTATATGGTTTTAGTATAATTTTTTATGTCGAAATAGTCTTTTATTGGTTAAGAAGTTCTGCATAAGTTTCGTTATTTATTAAGATCTCTAGCACTAGGGATGTTTGTGCATCTTCCTTTTAAATTAATAGTATTCTCCTATTCTAAGGTACTTTGATAGATAGATTTCCATGTTCGCCGTTTTTGAACCTGATTGAGAACTTCTTTAGCCAATGGAAGCACTTTATAGAGGTGAGGCTCAAAATGAAGATCAACTCTATGAATTGGTGGTAGGATTTCGATTGTGCAGGCAGCGAAAATCCCTGTCCTTAGAACCCCTATATGCTGATGTGAAAACCTCCCAAAAAATTTAAATAACTTTTAGATCAATGATAGTAAACGACTTAGCATAACATAGCTAAAGAGTCACTATTTTAAAACATAATTGTAACGGTATCAGGACACTTGTTCGTCAGACATTTGATCGTCTGAGACACTTCTTTCAGGATTCTTGTTCATCTGAAAATATGTTTATCCTTAACACAACACAAGTGAAATAAATATGATGTTTTAGGCAATATTCCACAATTTATTTAACGAAAATTATAAATTAAAAATTGTAAAAATATAAAGAATTATGAAATCTATAATAGTGAAGGAAATAATAATAAATAAGAATTAAAGAATTACATATGAATGAAAGAAATTAATTAAGTTTATTGAAATTCCAAGTTTTGGGCGATTCTAATATTTGGGAGCAAATATTTTATTAGGTCGAATGGTAGATAGGACGAATGGTCCGTAGGTCAAATGGACCATCAAATGTCTTAGACGAACAAATGTCCGACGAACAAGTATTCGATGAATAAGTGTCTCAGACAAACAAATGTAGACGAACAAGTGTCGGATGATTAAGTGTCATGGAACCATTAAATACTTTCACTCTATCAGTTTTTATAATTGCAATATTTACTATATAAAAACCGGTTTTTTGGGGGCTAAAGTTAGCAACAGAGAATTTTCTAAGCAACTGCCTGTACAACAGAAATCTTATCAAATTGGTTAACACTAGCTTTGGAGAAATCACTTCTAATAATTATGCAAATTATTTTAGGGATATGAAAACCTATCTACCAAAGTGTCTCAGAAAAAAAGAAATAACTAATTGGTATTCTTTGTATTCAATTCAGAATAAATTTTCAGAAATAATTAAAATTGGATTTAACGTTTAAAACATTTTTGCGCTGAAGGTTATACTTTACTGAAAACAGTTAATGTTTTGTTCAAATCAGTTAGAGTTTTGAACACTTGTTGGCTTAAGGACTACCCATAGATTGAAGTTTTAGACAAACCAGTTAATCTATAGAAAAACTCTTTAAAGGCTCACTTTAAAAAAATCGAAATTAGAAAAACATTGTCAGACAAATATAAACATATAAATGCATTAGCATGAGATGACTAAAGCCAAAAAGAATTTACACATTCAATTTGTTAAAATAAAATTCGTTTAAAGAATTAACTACATCTGAACTAACTCTTAATAACAAAATACTACAACAATCAAAATAAATGTGATTTGATCAATTTTTAGTGTTTCAGTTAAAATCTGAAACAAAATATCCGAATTTGATGAAGATATAGAATCTTCATTAAAGTGAATGAGATTATATAGCAATCGATTGCCTAATTATAAACTGCACTAAAACGATTCCTTAAAAATTGTAATTTTTCTGGTCAAATCTTAATATAATCTAATTTTAGTATAAAATTGAGTATTTCATTGAAAATATGAGAATTGATAAATGGATGTATGACACGGGTCAGTATTGCGATAATCACATCAGATTTAAATTTACTTAAGAGTTTATGAAGAAATGATATTTTAAAGATTAAATAGAACATTTTTAGATAAAAATTTGAAATTCATTTATTTACTTTTTGGCACAATAACAAGCAGCTCAATTTACAAAATTTATCTTTTCGTTCATTTATTATTAATTTGATACTCATTTTTTAAAGCTCATCTCAATAAAAAAAAAGTTGATTAAAAAAATTTTCAGATAAATCACTGATAATTGTTAGATAAACCTGATGATAAAAATATATTTTTATAGTATTCTCATTATGTTTAAGTAATTTAGTTGATACTAGTATAAGAACTTAATCTTTTTACGTCATTCAAACTCAATATTGATTGTCTATTATTTGATTGATTCTTTAATTCGAAGAGATCCGTTCAGTCACGTACTCCAATTGAACAAATAGCTCTAGAGTGAGCGCCAAACATGGACATGGATTGAGTAAACAATGTCCACTGAACTCGAGCACACAACTTATTGTGGTCCATAATGGCTCTGATAACTAAAAACTTCGTGCGTATAAAATTAACTTTTTCCTCTAATTTCTGATAACTAATGGATATAATACTTCGATATGAATAGGAATTAACAATCAGTTTATAAATATAGAATATTGTATTTGTATTCATTGTTCTATAATTCTTATTTTTACTAGATGTTCAAACAAATAATATTCTCATTGCTTTTTATTGTGTTATCAAATCATACTCAAATTGATTTAATTAAAAGATTCAAAATGTAATTTGACTTAATGTATAAAACAATGTCATGTTAAATATTAAACATTAATCAATGAAAGATTTTTAATTTATTTCATCAAAATATCCATTCTTTGTCTATTTTCAACGAGTAAGAAAATGTGTGACATTCTAAATTTAGTTCAATTATTTAAAAAAATTATGAAAAACTCATAATACAGTGATTAACTGTACTGTGAGAATCTATATCTATAGTTACGCTCGCTCAGACCTTCCTTTGCTACTATTATGCGAATAAACAATAGCCTAAAAAATCTTAAAAACTATTCGAAGGCAATCAAATTTAAGTAAAAGAAATGCATTGTGCAAAACTTTCATGAAATATTTGTTCAAGTTTGTTTGTTCAGTGTTCAAATTTTACATGCCTCCATAGTCAGAACTTGGAAGTTGAAATTATCAAAATGCAAGTTGTATTCACTTTAGGGCTAGTAAGTTTTTTAATAGCAAATGTTTTGTGATGGAAAAGCTCATACTAAATCTTTCTAGTTTTTCATAACAAATATGAAGAGTCTCAAGATTCTTAGTAATATTAAGATTCAAGGTTGTTCTTGATGTAAATCTTAACATCTTTTACTTTTTTTGCTAGTTTTAGACGTAATATTTTTGCTTTATAATTCAAGCCTTTAAGAAGTTTGATTATTCCTCAAAAATATTTAAATAATATTTTCATTTTTTGCTTTATAAGTGAAGCAATTACTATAAACATAAAACTTTTGTATTTTACGCAAAAAAGTCGACGATATTAGATGGAAATTACATTGTTTAATCTATTTAATCGCAAAAAATTCACATTTCTTACTATATTTTAATGAAGTTAAGATCTCCTATAATTATAATTGTTTGATCGTATACTATTGCGTTGAATAAAGGCAGGTATCCCTTTGATTATATTTGTTCAGATTCCAAATAAATAACTATATCATAATTCAGACAATTTATAGTCAATTCAATTGTTTATTATGAAAGTTGTGTCACAAGGTAGTGCAAATTTCAAACTATTTCATTACAGCAGAATAAATGAATCTGAAATATATGTTTTTTATATTGTAATAAAACTGAGTTTTGGGTAGGAAGCCTCATGATTTCCGAAATATTTTTAATAGTTTTTATTTCTAAGCTCGAGCTCAAACTTTGAGTTTGTTTGATTACTTTTAATAAATATCAATTTATAAAAATAAAACGTTACGGCGATTGCCGGCAACCAGGAGGTGCTGACACTGTCTTAAAACGGAAACTTCAGTAACTAAAAGTTTGGAGTAGCGGTCAATTATTGCATAATTAAGCTATATCTAATAAATTATTGGCTTAACACATTTACAGTTGCCTTTATGTCATCAGATGATTTCTATGACGCTCAGATCAGTCAAACCAATCATCTCGTTTACCCAAAACAATTTGAGTCACAGAGGTCATAATGATCGTAGGGGTCATAGTGATCATAACAGTTATGATTCAAATTGTTTTGAGTGAACGAAACTGATCTGACGTCATGACATAATACGAAGCTTTGAAGTGTTAAACCAATGATTAACCGTTTTGTTACACTTAAATTGATTACGCAATAATTGACCGCTGCCCTCAAATAGAGTCTCAAACTTTTAGGACCCAACATCAGCAAGCAATAGCTGTGACGAAAATAAAAACTGAGCAAAAGGTATAGACCATGAGCTCAAGCTTAGAGATAAAGAAAATTAGATTTTCTGACTTAGACTCATTTCTAATATAGTATTAAGAACTGATATATGTCAAATTCTCACTTCTTCAGTGCTTATATTAATAGAACAGTTTCCAAATTTATACTTCTTTGAGATAAGCGTTAGCATATGAATAACATTAAATGCTACAAATCTCTCAATTTTCCCCATAGCATTGCGTAAAATATAATGAATTCGTTAAACACTTATAACTTTTTCAAAAATCAGAATAGATTTTTGAAGCTCACATTTAAGCTTGTTATTTCATTTGTATATTAATGAAAATTAATTTTTCTTATATTAATCAGTGTTTTGTTTACCTGTCATTCAAGAGGAATTTCAATTATACTCAATATAAATATACGAATAGAAAATAGAAAAATTTAAGAAATTGTATCTTAAAAGTTGTATTGAAAATAAGATGCATTTAAAGGATGACAATAGAAAATTTGGTGTGGATTACTTGTCTAAATTCAGTTGTGAATCTGAAGTTTAAGAAAGTGATACTTCTGATGATTCAACGTAGAATAAACCAAACTCATATTCAAATCGTTGAAAATAAAAATAAAAATTATCTCAAATTGATTGAGTTTTGTGATAGATTTAAACTTTTTATCTAAATAAAACTTTTGTGCAGCTTTGAATGAGTTTTTCTCTATTTCATTACTTTATTAATCGGCCATCACTCTATCATTCAATTGTATTGTCCTATTATTAACATTCAAATGTACAGAGGTTGATAAAGAGAATATTCAGTCATTTTTGAAGTTGAATAACTTTTTATAGAATTATCTGAACTTAACAAATGATATTTAAAATAGCTTTAATTTGATGCATGATAAGTATAAAAAATAATTGTCGTTTAGATTTAGTTTTAATCTAAGAATGATGCTCCGAAAAACTACGCTAAACTAAATTTTTGCCAAAATCTATTCTTAAAATTTTCTTTAGTGATTTTTTTCTGTCGAATTCAAATTGTTATTTTAATTCATGAAAACATCAATTAAAGAGAAATCTTCAAAAAAGCTTGTTTCAATCAGATTTTGCTGTTTAAAAAATGTTTAGTTTTATTATTTTTACCACATTTTAAACACAATGCTAAAGTGCCACAGAGTTTCTCAGAGAATAAAATTTTTTCTGGGCATCATTCTTAATTGAAATTAAATTTAAACTACAATTATATTCTGTGCTTATCATATATCAAATTTAATTTGACATATCATTTATTAAACTCAGAAAACTCTGTAAAACGTTGTTCAACCTTAAAAATGCCCGAATATTCTCTTTACCAGCCTCTGTATACAACGACTTAGTGCAAATTCAATTAAAATAAACAAGTAAGTGTTGCATTTTGAAATTTTGTTTCAAATATTACATAAAACTTAATAGTCTCAAACACAAGAATGTGTTTCAAACACACCATTATTATGAAAACATTATTAGTAATAGGATTGATCTGTTGAGAAGCACTGCTTCTATTCTCATTTTATTGAAGTTCAATAAATGGTAAATATATTGATTTTTTCTTTTTAATCAGATTTTGAATTAAAATTTGACCTAATTAAACAATAATAAAGCCGTTGTAAAATGTTGATTGGCTTTTAACAATTCTTTTACGATTTAATGATACATTAGTCTAATCATATATAAATTTATCGTATTAATAAATGATTGCCCAATGATCTATGAACAATATAAAATTAGTTTACGTTGAAATTTTCAGTATGTACTCGTAGTTTGAATCTGCGAGGGTACCGTTTCACTGTTTAATTTAAGCTACAGCAGTTCAAGAGTTTAGGCTTGATCTTCGTTTCTCTTGTATTAGTTTGAGACGTTTGTTTTTCAGAATCCATTTATTAGATATCGATTATTGAATAAACTAAAAATATCATTTAATTTAAGGTCAATTATAGGATAAACTAAAATATCAATTAATTTAAAATCAATTTTCTCACAATTTGACTTTGGCTCTCGTTCTATAACAATGAAGAATCCAATGATTTCAAATAAAAGCAAACAAACTCGGTTTTAAACTAATTAATTGACAACTTAACGAATAGTTGATTCTAACAACGCGCTAACAATAGTCTGTAAAATTAAGTTAGCCGTGAGGTTGAATGAGAAACCAGACGATCAAAGTCTAAAATCATTATTTATGAACTTTTTATTTGAAGTTTTATTTAATGCTATATTCTGAGTTAAAATGATTAATACACCATTAAATGAAGTTTAATTAATGGACTTAATGATAAATTGACAAACTTATAAGATTAGACATCGCCACATCATTCAACTTAACTATTACATGACTTGATCTATCTTAATCTGAAGATTAATAGCATGCTTAAAATTAGAGAAATTAATGTCCTAATTTAACTGTTTATAGTCAATAGTCGTCGACAACTCATGGAATCAAACAGTTCTGGAGGTATATTTGCACTTGTTCAAATTCTTCTCAGTAACAGGTTTTATATAATGCATATTTTAAATTCTACTTCAAAATATATTATTTAAAAATTATTTTATTATTCCACTTATGATAAAGTTCAATTTGAACTAGATGTCAAAGTGAATCACTTTTTCGTTGCACGATATTTACTCATTAAGTCAGATAATAATTTATAGATGAAGTTTCCTTTATTATAACACAGTACTGTTTACCTAATAAGAGCATATTGTAGAAATCGATTTTAAAGTCGACACTATTTTAGTTTTAACATTCAAAAGCTAACATTGATCTACTTTTATTCAAAATTAGCTCACAAGTTTTCTTTTCTCGGAATTTTACTTAGAAGTCACTCGTCCACAGAAAAAGTAAAATATTTTATCTTAATATTTTTGAAGTATTAGTAATTCACTTAATTCTCATTCATTGGGAAACTTTCAAAATTTGATCTGAGTCATTGATGAACGATGCTGAGATCCAAATCTCTAGATGAAAATTATTTACAAGATGATGTAAAAATTAAAGAATTCAAACAAAATAAAAGAAACGTGACTTCAGAACAAGCATCAGATAGAACTAGAAATGAAAACCAAACTCGTGTGAAGAACATAGCCGATATGGAAGAGTCATCTATACCAACGCTAAAATTTCTGGTCAAAAGTAGGATACATCCACAGAAATTGCCACCAATTGGAAATGTCTCGAAGAATGAATCAGTCTCTAAAAAGCAACATTCAGGTAATGAATAGTTTTTAATAATTGAAACTCTCAAGAAAAGAGAATAATTTAAGTTACTTTCAATAGTGAGTGATGTATTTGAAGTCTCGTGGAAAAACCTGTCATATGTGGTGAATAAGTCATTGACGCTTTGTGTTCCTTGTCGAGTTTCTTCGCCAAAAGTTATACTAAAATGTCTGAGTGGTTCATTTAGAAGTTCCGAGTTAACTGCAGTTATGGGCCCTTCAGGTGCAGGAAAGTCAACTCTACTGTCGTGTGTTTGCGGAAAGAGAACGAAAGGTGTTTCGGGAGATATAAATATAATAGGATGTGAAAGAATCAAAGTAGCAATCATTTCACAAGATGACTATTTGACTGACAAATTGACTCTAAAAGAAGCGCTTGTATTCGCATCAAAAGTAAAAAATGGCACTAAAATAGTAGACCACGAAGAAATAGTCAGAAATGTTGTCAATGCTATGAATTTAGAAATGTGTTTAAACACTCGTTTGGGTCGTTGTAGCGGCGGTCAAAGAAGGCGAATATCGATTGCATTAGAGCTAGTCTCAAAACCTAATATTCTGATACTCGATGAGCCGACCAGTGGTCTCGATAGCTCTTCTTGTTATCAAATTGTCAATAATTTAAAAGAATTAACTCAACAAAGAGGGCCGATGGCAGTAGTGGCCACAATTCATCAGCCTAGCGCTCGTGTATTCAATTTGTTTGATAATATTTATGTGATCTCTCATGATGGCCAATGTATATATAATGGATCGCCAGGTATGTTATTCTCGCCAAAGCGAACCTATGCTCACAGAAAAGTTTGTACCACTTTTTGTTAGTGAACGAAGCTGTTATCACACTTGTGAATTAGTGACGATCAAAATAATTGAGGATTATATCAAGCTTTTCTATTGTATAATTTTGCTACTGTCAAAAGTGCATTAGCTTAATTCGTACACATTCTCTGCGAGTCGCACTATTTTTGTGATCAGATTTTTTCGGTGAAAATGCATTTGCATTGCCGTAAGAGCTCACGCTTATTACTAGCACACGGAAAGCCCGCTAATATATTTACCAAATTAAAATAGAAATTTGCATTCCTTAAATCTGTATTAAATTTTAGGTGATTTGTTGCAACAACTTTCGAGAGTTGACTTAGTTTGCCCAACGTTTCATAATCCAGCCGATTATATCTCAGAAATTGCTTCAGGAGAACATGGAGACGAAAGCATCACAAAACTTGCTGCTTATACAAGCGAGTTAGATGAGATGCGATCATTAGAACTCTCAGCAACTTCTCGTAAATTGGCAGAAATGTCTCAAAACTATAAACTTCCGGCAAAACTACACACTACTTTGCTAATCAAGCGGTCTTTCAAACTAATACCTCGAGAACCACATCTATCATGGATTCGGTTATCTTCACATATACTAACAGCAATATTTATAGGTTTAATATTTGGTAGCGACCTCGGAACAGTGTCTGGTTGTCCGCCACGAATTCAGAATCTATACACCAGTAAAGCTTCCGACTTATTCAAAGACTTTGAATATGAATCGAAAAAAATAAGTGAGAATTTGGGATCAATTTTCTATAATGTGATGTTCTTAATGTTTGCTGGTTTGATGCCTATGATTATGGTCTTTCCGGTTGAAGTGAACGTTTTCATTAAACAATACACTAACGGCTGGTACTCCCCATTTACTTACTTCATTTCTAAGATTATCTCTGATATGCCGATTCTAGTAACAGGTATGGGTGCAGTCTAAAACCTATCAATTCTGAACTCATGTAACTTTTATTAGTTGGCAATATTTTGTTGTATATGAAACGAATTCTTTAAGATTTTGATTATTCGTTTTTAAAGTGACCACTATTTATCTAACGATTTGGTACTTATTATCTGGTCAAACTTATGACTTATGGCGCTATGGATTCACCATAATTATTGGTATAATGATCGCAGTGATCGGTCAAAGTCAAGGAATCATATGTAGCGCTATCTTCTCAACTAATTTGGTCAAAGCTTCTTATTTAGGTATTTAATCATACAGAGAATAAAATAAATAACAAATACCAATGTAGTAATAAGAAAAAATTTAAATAGGAATTGTGTCTGTATTGCCGTTCGTGTTACTATCAGGATTTTTCGTGCGAACTAAAAGAATTCCCGAATATCTGCGTCCGATCACATACTTATCTTACACCCGTTATGGCTTTGAATCACTAGTCATATCAATTTATGGTTTCGAGCGTTGTTGGTATCCAAAATCTAATGTAACTCTGGTACAGCCACCATGGCTTCGACTGCTCAAAATGATGAATTTTAAGTTGGACAGTAATGAAGAGGACTATAACTCTGAAGATGATGAAGCTAAAAGTAAAGATAAAGCTGTCAAAGATGTTTTGGCCATGCTTTCTGGCAATAATATTAATACAGACAATTATAATGAATATCAATCAATGGTTATGTCACAGTTTGGATTCAATGATGATATGCTTTACTATAATATGGTGTTTCTTGCAATATTTGCTTTGATTTTTCAGGTTATTGCTTATAATGTTTTATTATGGAAAGTTAGACATACGACTCAGTGAATGCAATTCTTGCAATCATTATTCAATTTTGTTCGTATTTAAACAAGATTCACTGCTCCAACACTTATATAAAAAAAAGCAGAATAAAGAATAATTCAAGTTACAATCACACTATCAATTTGACGCTTAAGCACCAATAATAACGATTTTTACTTCTGATTCTTAAATTAATTGTTCGATTGACTGGAATAATAAACCAAGACAATTATAGAATTAAATCTTTCAGATGTTTTTTCGCTAATTGAAAGAAAACTGCACAGTTTAATGCAATAAACTTGTAAACTTCAGTGGAATATTAGGAAAGAATTCAAACTTATAAATTTTTATTTCAAATTAAGTTTTACTTTCAAAAATGGTATAACCTTTAACAGTAGTTTATTACGATTGATTTGGTGAGTTTTTGTCGAAAGCAAAAGATTAGTATCTTTTATAGATATCTAGAAATGAACAATCATGCTTTAGAATTTAGACATTTTATGCTTGTCTATGAAATTTCAATACTAAAATCAAATGTTGAATAGAAAATACAACACAAAATGCATTGCACTTATTCTTGAAACCATTGTTTATTGTATATTATTACGAAAAGTTAAGTTAAAAACACAGCTCAATTAAAGTTAAGAAACAGCGTTATCAGAAGATAGCAATTTGATGGATATAAGTTTGAAAATGAACATCCATGAACTCGATGTTTTATTACTAGAATAGAATAAACCAAGTTATCCTTATAATTAGATTAGTTTAATATTATCTCTGAAAATCAAAACTAGTACAGTATAATCCCGCTAATACGAACTCCTATATAACGAAGTTTGCTTTATGTTCGCCATAATATAAATTACTACTCCTTTATAACGAAGTTCACTGGTTTCAAATTATTTAAATTTGAATTGCCACCTATATTTTTCATTATAAAATAAATTATAAACAATACTATTTATCGGTATTTGCTTTTCATTAAATTATGATAATTGTGTAGAAATTCAACTGATTTGCGATAAAATATCTAAAATTAAACGTAAACCAATTTCATTAGAGGATAAAATCACTATAATTAATGATATGGGCAGCGGTATGCAAAGGAGTTCAGTGTTTGATATAAACTCAAAGACTATACAACACTAACAACAATTATGAACAATGAAGATAAGTGTATGCAAGCATTTATAGAAAAATAGAACAAGAAAGCCTAACTCATTATAACGAAGTTCCGTTAATACGAAGTGATTTGTCCGTTTCGTTCGACTTTGTATTAACGGAGTTATACTGTATCTCTTTCATTTTCCCAAACTTAGTTCGTATCAACAGAGTTAGGGGTACAGTGTGTTATGTTATGAAAACTTCAGTTCTAATGCAGTACAGGTATATTCGTAGCTAGATCGATAAGATTAAACGATGAGTGTTTGAAAAAATTCAATGCTTACTCAACAATACTTATCATCACTTGAATTTTAATAAAGCTTGCTAGTAAAAATTCATAACTGTTTCACTCAAAATGTAATAACTTACCGTCATTTGGATTAAAGTTCTCAAAAGATTGTACAATCAGAGTTCGTTACAAGTTAGATTAGAAATTTTGAGACATCATTAATATTGTGCATGTTTTCATTCTATCTAATTTTAATTTTCAATTGTGTTCAAGGCTTTTTATCCAAGGCTACAATATTCTATGATAACAGTAAATATCTTCTGAATAATAGTTTAATTTAACAAGATTTGAAAGGAAATTGGCTAATTTGATTTGTGCTAAACTAGTTACTCGTCAGTTAAGCTGTCACTTAGTCAAATATAATGTTGAACAACTCAAATATTTAATCATATGCTCGCTAAATAAATCAATATAAATAGCAGTACAATAATCTTGGATAGCATTTTAGGAACTAGGACCAGTATTTGTTGCAATATTTTCACTTTCAAGTAAGTTTGAAGAGACATTTGAGTTTGACTTTGCTTCAAAAATACTAAGTTTAGAATTTGGAGATGTCTCAACTAAGACTGAGCGATCGGATAATAGAATCAGCACAAAAATTACTAACCAAGTGTCTTGAACATCCGGTCGTTACGCAACTGCTTATGAATGGAAGCGGAGATAACCCAATGGCAGTTTTGGCGCATTATTGCAAAGCTGGTCTGGACATTATCGATATTTGGCCCCAAATATTCAGAATCGCTGCCAATAAAACAGACAATCAAAAAGAAAAGGAATTACTAGAAAGTATCGCAAATGGATTTTCAGATTCTTGGAATAAATGGTTGGAAGCATATAATGAAGAGTTTGGACCACTTGATAGTGAATTTGCGTCTCAACCTATGGCACAAACGGTTTGGCTATATAGACAACACTTGCTAAAAGAAGCATTATTCGGGGATATCGTTGATTTGTTGGTCGCTATATTGCCATCATTTTATGGTCTACTTGAAGTAAATAGATTCGTCGAGAGTAATGATAATTTTGAACCTAATGTGTATTTCAAATACCTATCATTCTCGGGATTTGATTTGGATAAATCTGTCGATTTGCTCAAGTCTCTCATTGACGAAAGGGAAAACGAAGTCTCTGATGAACATCTAACAAGATTAATAGAACTGTTTAAAAGAAGTCTTGTCAATGAAAAACTATTTTTAGATTCAGCCATCAATCAAGAGAAGTGGATCGAGTAGTAAGCTAAAAGATTTGGTTTGGATCGGCTCAGGCAAAAGTCTTACGACTAACTTTTATTTCTGTTAGTAGTTTGTAGAATAGTGTTGAATTACGTGAAATTCTTAATCAAACCAGTAGAAATAAATTCTAATTTAAAGCCTAACAGTGTGTTTACAAGAAAATTTAATCGAAAACTCTCACTTTTATAATAAGAAAGCTATTCGAGTTTGAAGGGGTTAGTCGTAAAACTTTTGTCTCAACCGGTGTACGCTTTAAATAAAGGATAAAATAAAATAGTTGAGCAAAATAATTGATCTATTGAATTTTAATAGACTCTCACTCGAGTCTTGGTGCATTAGATTTTTATTTTAATTGAAATTTAAACGAAAACTTTATATATATGCCAAAAATACAACTCTATATGAAGCAAGTTATATTAAACAATTTAAGTCAAGTCTATGAAAGCTTGACTAACATTTAATAAAGAAGCATTCTTGACTACTTTACTGTCCTATATTTTTTCTTCTAGAAAAATATAAATTATTTGAGCCTAGACATCAGTAAATTTGATTAATATTCGAGTCACAGGTTTGATAACTGACTTGTATGTCTAGCACTTGAAGCAGTCTAAGACGTACAAGTTTGTCAGGCCTAAATACACAATTGTATAAATTGGGTAACCACCAGACTGACAATATGAAAAATCTACACAAAATTGCATTTTCAATAGTTAAATCAAAACTTAGGCTACTTTTATTGCTCATACAATAACAAGTTGAACCAAATAATAGAAGCATTGATAACCGCTGACATCCATATAAGCAGAGTGACCACCTCTCCTGGACGCCCAGCTAAGTCTCAGAATCAATCATTTTTCAGAAATGTATGTAACGTATCCCTTACGGAATCTGAAAAATTTCTCTAAACTTTCTTTGATTTTTAAAATTGCCAAAAGCTGTCTCGCAACCTGCCCTGTAGAAGATGATAAGCCCAATTATAAGTTTCGCAATCAGACATTGTTTTGTTCATAATTGAAGCCAAAATGTGTTTAAATTATTTAATAAGATTTACTAGGTATAAAGTTCACAAATTTTGGCACAATATCAAGTTTTTGCTTAAATTATAACCTTCATAAATGCATTAAAACTTGAGCGAAAGTTTGTTCAATATCAACTAATCAATTACTTTAAGTTGAAGAAAAGATTCCCTACTCAAATGGAAGATGACCTATTAGTGTATGGAAAACCCAACTACTGGCATATAAAAAACTGGTAATTGGTAGCGTTGCAGTTCGTTTTGTTTGCGTACAGCTTAGGTAATAAGGAATGACGTTTTGCACACGAGTCTTACTATGTACGAGTTGTTTAAAACACTTGAATTTAGACCAAAATCTGTATCGGTCTTTATATTAGATTAAGTTATTTAAGTTAGGTTAGGCGCAGATGATTATTGTTGCGCTAACATGTGAAACATATATCTCCCTAATACCTAACCACAAGTATATAAAACAAAAACTGTAACACTCACACTTACCTAACCTAACCTACAAGTTAATAAAAATATTTAAATAAACTGAAAGATTCGTGTTGACAGCATTATTCGAAGTAGCGTGTCACCTGATATAGTTTGTGGTGTCACCACTTTCTCGTGTTATCCAAGTATTTGTATAACTTTGATGTTTTTATTTACTTCTCTTTAAAGTAACTATAGTTACGAATTAAATATTAGAACCAATAGTAAGCGATCGCGCCCTCAAAAAGTTAAAGAGAAATATGAGAAATCAATGATTTCCATAGCAATCGAAATAATATTAGTGATACATTTCTACTATATTTAATGTTAGCCTTTTTATTAGGAGAGTAACACATTTTCTATTATTGAATTATATTCCAATTTTTGTGATGTGTTTCATTTGAATTGAAAACATTCAGTTTTAGTAGAGCTATATTTGGTTGCAGTTGTTTTCTTTCAAAAGTTATTCTTCTCAACAAAGTTTTTAAGTTTGAAGTCATGAAAAAATGATTCATTTCTATTAAGAAATAAGTATTTTTTCGTTCATTTATTTATTGTTTGATTGTTTTTGTTTTGATATTGTTAATTAATAAAAACAAATTAATGCCAAATAAACCAAACATGTGTTCATTTTTTACGATAAACGAGTGATATTTTTTTTATAAAAATAATGTTTAAATACAAATCAAACAAATTAATGCCAAATATTTTTGTGAATAACTCGAACGAGTATTAAGAGAAGATATTTTTAAAGTCAAAATTATATCGTCAAAAATTTGGGCAAATTTACTATTATTCTTGTGTCTTAAATAATTAACGATAAGTTGAATTTATTATCCGTCTAAAGTCAATTTTGGGCAATGTTTTCCGAAGTTTTACATATCAATATAGATGAGTCGTCGACCACCAACGACAATTTCTTTGACTCAATCTCTGATTCGGTGGCTATAGATAGTAGCAGTAATAGTACGAGTAATATCTCATTCTTCAGTTGTGATAGTTTGGAAAAGTTGTCCCCAAAGTTATCAACGGGTGGAGAGTCGGTAGAAGCGCAGAAAAAAATGGTTCGGTTGAAGACAAGCGATTCAGCTGGCAGAGTACTTAGTGGATCTGATGCTGAAGAGCAAGTTCAACACGAGAGTCAATGGTTTGAGTGCAGTGAAGATGATCGAAGACTAGATGACACACTTTTAAATGGTTCAAGTAGTGATCGATCGGTTAGTCACGAGAAACGGTTTCAGGAGTTAATGAAATTACTTAAAAAGAGTAAATACTTCTCACAAGTCTTGGAGAAGAATATGTCTGAACAGAAAGAGTTGTTGGAAAAGAAGAGATCGATTGAAATGAATGAGAGCCCGATTCAGAAGAAGCATCAGGAGGAAGTGAATCGAAGTATGATTTTCTCAATGTTTTAGTTATTCGAACAAAGTTTTCATATATAAATTTTTCTTAATTCTTACTCTCTTTTCTGAAGTAAATTTCAAAACAAGGTTTTAATTCAAATAAGTTTGATTCTATCAGGAAAGAAGAGCTATAATACAAGAAACAGTTCAAATTATCGCCAAATATTGACTCAGATGAATAATAAAAGTAGTGATGAAGAGACCGATAAAATTATGTCTCAAAATGGTTTGAGACGTTCATCACGAAAAAGAAAGAGTTCTTTTCTCTGTAATGATGAAATCTATCAATTGCTCAACAGTTCTGATGAAAGTATAGATAGTATCGAAGTCAATAGAAAAGTTGTCCCAAACGATAGATATTTTGGTGGATCGCCAATCGATATAAGGCAACCACTTCTTCTTTCAGGTAACCTACTCTTTTTCAAATAAACTATTTTTCTAACAAAAACATTAAAAAGGTATTCTATATGTATTTGGATTGTAATCTGGCTTTTTATTCATTAAGTCTATTAATATAGCTAAGCAAAATTTCTTGAAAATAGAAAATATCAACTTAAGAATAAGTTTTAAGTTTCTCTAAGAAAAGACTGTAGTTTATTTGTTATTAAAATTAAGTTAAAGTAGTGTCCGATGTTTAAACTGAAAATTGAGTTGAATTAATCGTATTTTAGGCGCGCTTATGAGAGACTATCAGTTGGAAGGACTCGATTGGCTAAGACTTTTGCACCAAAATAACATGAATGGACTACTGGCCGATGAAATGGGTTTAGGAAAGACTATCCAATGCATTGCATTAATTGCTCATCTGATTGAAAGTGATAAAACTGGTAATTGCTTAGGGCCATATCTAGTGGTTGCGCCTTTGACTACTTTACATAATTGGAAAGTTGAGTTCGAACGCTTTGCACCTCTTATTCCGACGCTTCTATTTCATGGCCATAAGAAAAAGAGAAAGCTGTTACGCAGTCAAATCGATAATTTGGTTAATATTTATGCTTTCGGCATAACTAAACGATGCTACCCTGTAGTCATCACTTCTTACGAGATATTTAAGTATGAAATCGGAACTATGAAGAAGTATGACTGGAATTATGTTATTATAGACGAAGGACACAAAATCAAAAATTTTAATTGTCAATTATCGAAGTAATTATTACTTTTATTATCTATTGTCACGTTTACAGTTTAAAATGTCTAAAGATTTTCTTACAATGAGTCTGACCCAATTTTTATCTTTTGATTTCTATGAAATATCCACAGAATGATGAGATCGATAAAGTCGAGGAATCGATTGATACTGACTGGAACTCCACTTCATAACAGTTTAGCTGAATTATGGTCTCTGTTGAACTATGTTTCACCCAACATGTTCAATGATCTAGAAATGTAATTCACGATTTTACCTATTTTCATAGACAATTTTAATAATTAGTTTATTTAAAAATAAGTTTTGAGGAATGGTTGGCTTGTAATTCGAGTGATGAACAGATAATTCAACAAGAAATGGAAAGGAAAATCATCTCATCGATGCATCAGATTTTGTCACCATTTATGCTGAGAAGAACTAAAAGAGAAGTTGGTCTCAATTTGCCGCCAAAGAAAGAAGTTTTAATCTATGCGCCATCAACTCTAACCCAACAAGCGCTTTATGAGGCTTCTGTCAATTTAGTCAACAGCGGAAAGGTATGAATATCTAGCATTCATTATATTTATCAACTTATCTGTAGCTAAACTGTTTGGCAATTCAATTTTATATTTTTAAAGCTGACTTTTATGCTTCTATTAACCTAACAATCATTTGAACTTTTGTTTACTTGCCAGTCAATGAGTCTTAATTAGACATCTTCAAATACGTTTTAAAATTTTGATTTCTTTCCTAGACAAAAAGTGATTATTTCACAGTTAACTGTGACTTAAGCGAAGGCCGAAAGCGTCGTAAATGTGTTAAAAATATAGATTACGCGCACTTTGAAAAAGAATTTGAAGAATGGTTCGAAGACGAAGAAATCAGCCTCCTAGTTAACGAAAGTGTTATTGAATTGCCGGTGGAACTGATAACTGATGAAAATAGTCCACAAGTTGTATCATTTGGTCGTTTCACTAAAACCAATATAATGATGCAGTTGAGGAAAATAACGAATCATCCATATCTGATTCAGTGGCCAATAAATCCAAAGACAAATGATGTGATTGTGAGCGAAGATATAGTGAGAACCTCAGGAAAGATGCGAGCTTTGGATGAACTATTGGGAGAACTGTTTATCCGTAAACATAGGGTCTTATTATTCTCACAAATGACCAAAATGTTGGACATAATAGAAGAGTATTGTAATTATCGTCGATATAGTTATCTAAGACTTGATGGAAACACAAAATTAGAAATAAGACGTCAATGTATCGAAGAGTTCAATAATAATAATAAAATATTTTTGTTTCTAATATCAACGCGCGCCGGAGGTCTAGGTATTAACCATATACTATTTAGACTCAAAATTTTATAATTTTTCTTATTGGATAAGGTATTAATTTGATCGGTGCTGACACTGCCATCATATATGATTCCGATTGGAACCCACAAATGGATCTTCAGGCTCAGGACAGATGTCATCGAATCGGACAATCAAAACCTGTGATTGTTTATCGATTAGTCACCGCTGAAACTATAGATGAAAAGATAGTGCGAACTGCAAACGCGAAACGTAAATTAGACAAAATGATTATACAAAAGGGACACTTCTTTCGAGCTTCGGACCAATTGGTTGAGAATAAATCACGCGAAATGTCATTACAGGAATTGTTAAATGTTTTGCATTCAACAGATTTTAAGGCTATTTATAATTATTCTTCTGATAAGTTGGAAAGTGATAGACTTTATTCAGATGAGGACTTGAAGAAAATGTTGGACCGAACGTATATGGAAGAGTCAGAGGACAGTATAATTGAAATTGGAGCTCAAAATAGCGAATAATAAACGAATAATCAAAACGAATTATTATTAAGTTTTGTTAAATTGAGAAATGATGTTAGGAGTTATTGAACACTAATGAATGTTGAGAGAAAATGATTGTTCACTCGTTCCTAATTACAGTCAATATTTTTCCAATTTTCAACATTAGATTCACATCTCGTTTTTTACTGCCGACACTATTCACTATTTAATAAGCATTGTCTCGGTTATTAGTCAATTTTTTGTATATATATATTTCACACCTTTAATCTTTTCTATTGGTTTTCTATTAGTTTCGTTCAAACTAAACTTGTTCAATAAACTGATGCCTTATTCTCACTCTTTAAGTATAAAAAAATAGAGAAAATATTGGATGTTGAAAGAGTTTGAATATTTTAAGAAATCTTTGCTCAAATAAATTGCTCTGGAAAATATACTTTTGTGTTTTTTCTTAAATTCATAACTCAATTGAGAAATTAAGTTCTTTATATAATATCTGACTGTTTATCAAACCAACAAAACTCAATTTTTTAAAAATGGCTCCGAGTTAACATCTATTTCATTTAAATATTTGTTTTTATTGCAAATATATTAACTTTATTCTGGGTAGTGAAACACTTTTCTAACAAATAGAAACAATTGAGTAATACATTTAAACGCTCATATAACAAGACATCAGAATAAAGAGGTCAAATCAAATAGCACTTTGAAATATAGGAACAAAATGATAATTTGGGGTCAATCAGTCAAATATAGTCATTATTTGAACTAATTCTCTTGTGGTCATAGTTGTGATAATACCTGAATCCAGTGATAACAAATTGATTTAAAGTCTGACTACGTTTGATTGAACTTTGTCACAAACTAATATATAAGCGAACTGTATTTCGAATGTGAAAATATAGTTGAAGTTAGGTATCGGCATAGCAAACGAATACAATTACCTTCTTTAACAACTTGCGAAGGTATTGAAAATTTGTCAGATATCCATAAATTAAATAAAATGTCTGGTGAAAACTTTATGGAAACATCAAACCTTTTTCATATATAATGACTATTTGCACTTTAAACTTACTTTAAATGAACGATCTGATGTACCATCTCTATTGAAAAGGTTTTCAAGTTTTTAAACCGATTCACTTTTCACATAATAATCCAAGTTGTTAACTACAGCCAAATATCCCAAGCTAAGCCTTCTCTAGAAAGAATTCAACTTAGATTAGCTGAATTTTCGCATTGTTCTCGTAATTGAATGAACAAATTGACAACAAATGTGCGATCGAACACAATCTCAAATTTGCTTCAAATAGTTGTCTTAGTGCACATTCAATTAAATAAAACACACATTTCTGGTGCTTATACATTCGTAAACGACCGAAAAGACGAGCTTAATGAAGTTCAAAGCGAAAATAAAGCCACGCAAACTGTTGGCTTCAAAATAAAGTGATTGCGTAAATCTTAATTTGACCTCGACTACAATCAAATTATTGTGAAAACCTTATAAAACTCGACTATATATTAATTATAATGAAATTGAATGTAAGTCTGAAAGTGAGAACTTTGAAGAGTATCGCATTGGTTATTATCAAGAACACTATAAAGGCTGCAGTTGACGTATGTCCACAAATGAGAGCACAGATTAATATATTTTGACATTTGATAGAAGTCTGATAAAATTTTGTCGATAAAATTGTAATTAAAGGATACAAAAAATGCGCAAATAATGACAACTCTTTCACTAATATTTGCTATTTTATGAATAGAGCTGATAGTAACAAAAATATTTACCATACATATTTGAAGGCAAACAATTTGTTGAATATAAAGCGCATTGGTTCACCAAAATTGCTTCTAATAAAATACTTGTGTTACATAGCAGACACTATTAGTTTATGAACTTCTGTACGATTCTTTGAAAGCTACTTAGCTCAAGATCCAAGACTTTGATGACTTATGCTTTTGATAAAAGAGTTTACATCAATTCAAATAAAGTGATTATTAGTAAAATAGGTTCTGTAGACAAAGATGGACAAAGTTCGGTAGTTATCACAACAGAATAAAGATTTAGTAAAGAACTTAAAATCCGATTTTTAAACAAATCTTCGTACTTACCTTCACAAAAACAAGTTAATCACTAATTGATATTTTGGACCTATCAATAACTGATTGTTATGTTGATCAGCATACTTGAATCAAACAATTCTTTTGTGACCTGAGCATTTTTTTGTGAGTGGATATCAGGAGAAAAGCTTCAGATCAAATTATTTGATAGAAATCTTAACTAGAGTCTAAAGGTTGCATCTATTTTTTGTTTTATCTAAGCTAAATCGCATATTAAGATCATATTAAATGTATGACTAATTGATTATTGTAGAAAATTATGTTATACATATAGCTATGTCACAAAACTACATGCGCTCACCACATGAAACTGGGTTTAGATAAAGCAACAAGTAAATGCAATGTTCAATTCATCTTTATTAAATAATATGATCTGAAGTTTCTTTGCTGGCATCGTCCTCACATAAGCAAATGTTGAGGTCACAAAAGAGTTATTTGATTCACATCTGTTGATCAACATAATAAATGAGTTATCGACAGGTCAAAAAAATATCATCAGTGATCTATGTTATTGTTGTGAATGTAAGTCAAGTTTGTTCGGCAAATTTAGTACTTATAACAGTATTAGTGCATTCTATCTTATGACTTAATTCATGCTTAAATGCAGCAAAATATCGGCACAATTGAAATGATGACAAAACTACGCCAGCAATAGGAAGTGCTTCAACAATGTCAGAGCATAAGACCTCTACATTAGAGCATTATATATAATGTTTAAAACATTTTTTACTAAATATTATTTACTAAAGAAAACCTCCGTATTAACTAAAGAATACAAACTAAAGAATACAAACTAAAGAATACAAAATAGCTATCGATCATCAATGTTTTAGTCCTTATTCATAGTTCGTTTGAACAATTGCCAAAACATTGCATAATTGTTATGAGAATGAGAATATATAATCCACTGAATATTACATTTGAATGTCAAAACTAAAGCGAATGTCATTGAGTTTCCATAAAAAGTATTTTTGTTTAACGTATGATTTGACATAACATATGCTATTAAATGCTTAGATAAGTTTTTGTCGTTCGATTTTCTATGTATGAAGTGTTTGTGGGTTCTCCGTATTTGTATTATTTATTTGAATGCGGATACTTTACTCTGAAAACGCTTTGCTTCCTCTAACGTTGAATTGCATGTAAACTACTTTGAATTTTGAACTTACATAACTTACAATTTAGCGATTCGTTTGAATTGTACGAATAAATGTGATAGATTGGAGTTAAGAGTCAATTTATAGATTTTATCAAGTAATCTTATGATAAAATAAAGTGTTGTGCGTCATATCTACTGACCTTCTGTGAATACTCGCGATTTTCGGGATATAATAGTAACTGTTTTAAAGATAAGATATAGTGATAGCGTTGAAATTTAAAATTCTACAAACAACTTTTATTTGTCTTAAATTGATAAAAGAATGAGGTAAACGCTTTTGTGTCAATTCAGATAAGTTAACTGCAATTTGATGCACTGTAAGGCTTATTGGCTCTTCATCTGTAGTGCGTTTACTTAATTTCCACAATTTTGCAAATGAGAGAGTGACTGATAAGATAAATGGAAAAGCTAGAATAAATGAGTTGAGCTCAACTTGTAGAAACTGCATAAAACTTGTAAAGTAACTCAAATCAAATACATCTCACGACTAATTTAAGAGCTTATCAAAATGATGGGAGTCACAAACAGCTGTTGTGACCACATTCGAATAGGAATCAAATGTTTATCAAATGTTTATCAAATCATATAAAATAAGACAAGAACAGGTTAAGAAATGAAAAATTGCTAGTTTGACTTAACGCAAATAAAAGTTAAAACGAAATGGACTTTTTAACGTTATGTGTGTTACTCATATCAATTTTTGAATGTTATGCTCAAAGTAATAGTCCTGAACAAATACATCTATCTTTGGGAGGTTTGTATAATCAATACTTAATACCATCAATTTTGAGATAAAACTTTTCCAAATTTTTGTATGGATAACAAAAATCTTGTATGAATTTGATAATTAGCTGATGAAACTGAAATGATAGTGACATGGGTTACTCCACACCACATCAGTACCGCACCCACAGTCGAGTACGGACTAGACAGTTATGACAAAAAAGCTGATGGTGTCACCACTCAGTTCACTGATAATGGATCTGAGAAGAGGCATATGTATATTCATAGAGTAACTATTAAAGGACTTAAAGCTAAAAGCAAATATAGTTGAGTACTAGAATTAATTAAATGTTTTCTAGGTAAAATTCAGTTTCATTTATTAACAAAATATAGTATATCGTTGCGGAAGTGCCGAAGGATGGAGTAAACAATATTCATTTGTAACACTGCCGAGTGGTAACGATTGGAGCCCGAGATTAGCTATTTATGGAGATATGGGCAAAGAAAACGCACAATCAGTACCTCGATTAGTAAATGATGTCCAAAGTGGCATGTATGACATAATCTTTCATGTCGGAGATTTCGCATATGATATGCATTCAGTATGACTCCAAAACATTATTCAAATTTGACAATTTTGACAATTTTGATCCTTACATCGAATGTGACATTAGGACAATGCAAGAGTTGGCGACGCTTTTATGAGGATAATTGAACCAATTGCTGCTAATGTTCCGTACATGACATGCGCCGGTAATCATGAAATTCATAATAATTTCTCAAATTATGATAATCGTTTCACGATGGTCAACAGTGGCACTGGTCAACAAAACAACCAGTTTTATAGCTTGAACATAGGGCGAGCTCATATCGTAATGTTTAGCTCTGAGTTCTATTACGCCACTACATATGGTTGGGACCAGATTCAAAAACAATATGAATGGCTTGAGAAAGATCTAAAAGAAGCCAATAAACCAGAAAACAGAAATTTAAGGCCATGGATTATAACTATGGGTCACAGACCTCTCTATTGCGCTAAAATCGGTGACGACTCTTGTGACGAAAAGCTTTATGAGAGACATTATCTTCGAAAAGGAATTCAAATCAAACACACGGGAAGTGTTTTATATGGTTTAGAAGACCTGTTTTACAAGTATGGCGTCGATGTACAGTTTTATGGACACGAGCACTATTACCATAGATTGTTTCCCGTCTATAATAATGAAGTTTTTAACGGAACCAAATCTAATCCCTATGAGAATCCGAAGGCACCCATTCATATAACAACTGGAAGTGCGGTAAATATAAACATTTTTTTCATAATTCAAAAGTAGAATATAAATTATATACATTGGACAAACCAAAATATTGATCACTTATAAGGCAACCAGACAAAAATATCGAATTAGACTTGAAGATAGCTTACACATAAGCAAGTCTGACAGTAATCTATTATGTCTCACACGATGCACTTTTTCAATTCATATTTTGACTTTCAAGTTACATATATATTATACCCTAGTTTAAAAAATTTTGTTTTATCACCTGATGAAGGGCTGTCCTGAAAAACACGCAACTTTTAACAAAAACCTTCCTCAATGGTCTGCTTTTAAGAATCATGATTACAGCTATTCTAGAGTTCAAATCCATAACTCAACGCATATTTCTCTACAACAAGTATCTGATGATCAGGTAATCAATAGTCAATTTCTTAATGAATTCGTATTTAATATAAGTTTTTATTTTAAAAGAATGGTCGGATCATTGATAGCATTTCGATTATCAAAGAAAAACATGGTGCCGAAGCGTGGCTTTGATTACAAATTAATTGAGCGATCGTTGTAGAGAAATAGTGGTTCAAGTTAAAACTCAATTCATTGTCTTTCAATGTAAAAATATAATTGAATAAAATGTTAAAATCTGTTATAATGTTGTGTGTGTGTGTGTGTGTGTGTGTGTGTGTGTGTTAACCACACTTGAACTAACACTAACATAGCAAGTGATGAACCTTGAGTTCAACTTAATAATGATTGCATTCATACAGATACTGCTTTATTAATCAGTCCATTTCAACGTAATAAATTGGAAATTTTAATATAATAGTTTTACTCATGTTGGGGAATTGAGTTTTAATAATATCGTGTAGTGAAAACTTAGGAATAAGTCATAATTAAAGTTTGTTAATTAGCGCAAACTCTTTGATGTAACAAAGGAACCGGATATTGTTTATTACTATAGAGCGGATTTTATGCTTAAATAATTTTCAAAATATGCACATAAATATACCCAAAAAATTAGTAAAATATTCTCATAAATATTCTCAAAAACTTTACTAATTTAACTCATATTTATTTAAAACAATGTACTACAAAGATATATCTCAAATTTCCAATAGTAAAACAAAGCCTTTTATCATTAAATACATGCTTAAAACGAGAAAAACTTCGTTCAACATCACAAGATGTGATTGGGGCGTAAGTGAAACAGATAACTCTTCGGGTATATAAGATCTTAACGTTTCATCATCGGCTTCAGAAATGTCATGTGTTAAGATAGAAAGAGTTGTGATAAAAGGATTAAAATAATCTGTGCTTTAAAATCTGAATTTCCCACATGTTTCTGTTAAAATATCATTTAATACTAAGAAAAATTTGAGAATATGCCTGAAATTGAAAATATGTTTGAAAAGTTCAAATATGCTTTTATAAATTCGCAAACTTTAATTAATTAACTTTATATTATCGATATTTGAGTTAATTTATACGATTTTGAGTGATATGCCCGATATTCTTTTATATGCTTATCCGGTGTATATTTATTACTATAAAAATAGCAGAAACTTAATGTTTTGCACATTATAATAGTGATTTCTTTATAGTAACTTAAAATAATTATCATATTAAAGAGTTTGCGCTACTTAAACTTTAATATAGCATTATTTCGAAGTCATTTGACCACAGTTCACTCATATATTGTCTTCTAGAGTCTGACACATGGTACAAATGAGTCAAGTACTTAAAATCGCAGTGAAATAGCACTGTTTTTATTTGGAACACTGCGTTTTAACTTTAGCGCTACTCTGTTGCTGAGGGTCCATGTGCTTACCATTGAATAAATTGAAGCATACACACTTTAGAGATAAACCAAATAGTGAAACATATCCCTTATACCAAGTATAACAGCATACGGTACTTAATGTGTTCGAATATGCTTATGGTAAAGAACACCACAACATGATCTCTGGACAAATTACAAATGAGTGAACCAATCACTTTATATTTTTATTTGACTTATTTTAAGGGTCGTGACAGTATTAATGTTGTACTTGATTTGATTATGAATCATTAGTAGACTTATGCAAAATGTTTGATATTTAACATTGAAATTTGGCTCACTCAATAAACTATATATTTGTAATTTGTTCAGGGACTATAGAGCGGCGTTCTTGTCCAAAAGCATATTAAAATACATTAAGTATCGTGTACTGTTTTACTTGCTTATACCAGGCGATTTGTAGATTTTACAGTTTGTCAATACGTGTCGCGACATCTGATAAACTCGGGATCACTTGGAAGTTTCGAAATACAAAGTTTCGAAAAGTAAAGTTTCGAAAGGTAAAGTTTCGAAAACTCTGTTTCTAAACTTTATACCAGAAAAAAGAATCCGATTTTCTAAACTTAAAATAAGCTAAATTTGAAACTAAATATTTTCAAATATCAAATAGATTATAATTGAACATTAAATTAATAAATAAGCCTAATTTCTGGAATAAACTTGTTTTAACTATTATCGAATTGCAGAGGGACTCTAATAGATTAAGAGATTAGCAGACAGAGTTTTAAAGATAATAAAAACTTTAAGTCTTTCATTCATTAATAGACATTCTTCCGCAAAAGATTTTCTATTTTTCAATGTTTTATAGAATAAATTATGAATAATTGAGTTTACTTAATTAAAAATGATTGTAGTTCACAATAATTCAATGTTTATGGAATTAAAACCTACAAAATAAAGACCATTATGAGTACAAAACTAAAGGATGTAAAGCAAAGTTGAGTTTAATTGATAATAAATATGCCAATCATTTTAATGAACACAATTACATCAATGTTACTATTTTTTACTACCAATCCATTGGTTTCTTAATAGAGATCTGAAAGTAATATCCTTATAAAAACAAAATGGAGTTTATCGTATTATTAGGGTATTATTAGGGCTTCAAAACAGGGATTTCGAAACTTTATTTTTCGAAATTTCGAAGTGTAACCATAAGCTCAGCTAGATTTATTGCTAAAACCATAACACTAACTCTCACTTTAATTTTGTTTAACCCTTGAAATACCATTGTATTATTTTAGGAACATTATATATAACAACAAAAAGTAATAGACAAACACTTTTCATGACAATAAATAAGGAGATTTCACACAAATTATGACCCACACTCACTCCTCACTCACATACAGTCGAGAAATAAAGTCGTTCCTATCAGTTAATCCAAATATATCCCCTTTTCCTTATCGGCTTTGGTTAAAAGAGATTAAATGAGTATGAAGTTCTTATCTTTTATTATAACATTTTATACTCTAAAAATATTCAAATAGAATAAAGTATAACAAAATTATCACAAATTTTTAGGAGATTTAAATTCATTAATCAATTAAATATATATCACAAATATTTAGTATATGATCCAAAGACATCTATGGCAGATTAATTGCTTCGCCACATGCATTACTCATATTCGATTTTAACATAAATTTTCAAAAAAACTTAACCTTAATATCACCTGTTTGACCAAACCTTTGAGCTCATTTTAAACAGTTTTATAGTCTAAAGTTAAAGCGCAATATCTTTATATTTCATACTTCTTCCTAACATCATAATGATTTGATTGCGTTCAATTTCAGTGACTGGCTGACCATTAGCTCAGTGCACATTATTAAGAAATTGCATGTTTTGTTTTAGCGAAATGACATGCTTTTTAGCAAAAATATGCACAAAGTGTTTAATATTTTACGAAGAGTCTTTTCGTGATACTCAACTTTACTCTTTTGATAAGATCGTCGCATATCAGATTAGATAAACATTTTAGTCTTAATTTCTTATCAATTATATTGTGACTTTATTTCTCGAGTGTACACATACTCGCACTTAAAACAAGCACCTGTTTATTCTTTAAAACTTAATCCCTTTTTCGTTTTAGTTAAATATTGAGACAACTTCACAAATTCAAATACCAGACTAACTTTTGAAAGTTAATCCCTTTTCTCTTTAACTGAGTCTTCAAAACAGTGTCCTGAGTACGAATCCGTCTAAACTTTTATTGAACTTGTGTATATGACACCTGTTTCTAATTGGGCAAAAACAAACCCTTGTCCAAAATCAGTATAAAAGGTGTCAGAAATCGACGAAAATTCATCAGTTTGCGCTTTTTATCCAAAGTGCTGTCAAATTTATTTTAGATCCTTTCTATTGAAATATATTGTCCTCCCTTCACCATAACTTGTTGAGGCAGTGCTTCTTGTCGAGCGCTTCCGACAAGTTCTAATATTACACAAACACAAACTCCAGCAGTTATGTACTGCTGGCCACGTCAGCGAAGGTCGCTTCGCCGATAATTAAACACAATTGGCTCTCGCTCTGGGTAAAAGCATTGCATACGGAAGAGCTCCGGACCTGTGAGTCTAATAGTTTAGTCGGCCCTAGTCATCGCCTAGGAATCTATTCGACAACTCATAAAGAAGAATTTACTTTGGATCAGCGCTAAATCAAGAGTCGGTTCTGATCGTCGCCTAGGAATCAATTGGACAGCTCAAGACAAAAAATTTACTATGATTTAGGGCTAAATTAGATATTAGATAAACCTTTAATAGCTGTTAGGAATTTTGTTTTAGGGCTGAATAAATACTATAGTAAAATAAATTATAATTAGATAAAAACTAAATTTAGGCGAAAAATAGTAGGAATAATAGGAGATTATTTGGATAATTCGGTTTCTTTATCTAGACTATTTAGTATAAAGTTAGTTTTAATGCAAGTTTTTATCTTATGATCTAGGATGGCTGAGAAAACTCCATATTGTAATTCGTGTTGCAAAATTGGACATAGTCGGAGGTCTAGCCGCAAATGCGACAATTATCTTCCTCCACAAAAATTAAGGATAAACGATATTGAATTAGACACAGAAACCTATACAATCAAATGTGGTTTGAATAAGTTTTGTAAGAAAATTCAAGAAGAACAAGATTATCACTCTCGTCTCATTTCAGCAATAACAAACGATGTTTTGGAAGTATCGTCACTGATGGTTGAAGTCTCCATTCTGATCAACTTCCACTACTGCAAGCTACTGGAATCTGGATCGAATTTAGAAGACAAGACGCCAGACATTTTGAACTTCTTCTATCAGCTTCAAGGCAAAAGACCATTGGATGAAGAATACAGGGATCTAAGAAGAATTAGAGGCAACGACCAGTATTGCAACGGCACATTAAGGTCCCACCTTATACAAAATACTACTAAAACTCTCGAGACGAATATAAAAAATAACATCATTCATCCAATGCACTCAAGAGTTAAGCGATACTTAAAGTTAAGGTTTCCGAATTTGGACAAAAGCTCTCTACAAAAGATATTGAAGACTCTATTTGGACAACAGAGACCAGACAGTGGAAACGACCCAATAATTGACCAAAATCTAAATGTCTTCAAGAGGGAATTCAACTTGGCAGATGATTTCACGTTTTTACATCTCGAAGCAGTGGTGGAATTACATCAACTTCTTATTCAATCTGCAAAAATTCTTCAATAACTTTAGACATAAAGACAAACCAGATGATCGTCATAAAGTGAAGTCCTTCAATCTATTCCCCGTATTCTCATTTGAGAGAAAAAATTTTATGCAACTCTGATGGACTATTTGAATTGCTATCTTCACTGAAAATTATTAAGGATAAAGAAGATAGAAACAAGACCACTTTTAGATCATAAACCAAAGATTATTGGAGGCAGTTCTTCAATATTGAAAATTTTGAGAATGTTAGACAAGACAAATACTTTGCTGGTTCGTTCTCAACTGATGGGATAAACGTTTCAGTGCATATGTTGAGAAGAGCAAGAGAAGAGCCTGATTCGAAACAACTCGACAGTCTGAGAACTCAGCTAATGAATAATGAATTTTCAAGTTTCGTTGGTCTAGATCCTGGAGCAAGATACATGTTTGGTATGGTCAAAAAATCATCTCTACAAGAGTTCATCATTTCGGTGCTATACAAAACAGTTTCAACGAAAGAAGAAGTTGCAATCATTGACAGAATATGTCTTAACCACTGTAAGAAATGATCGCGAAAAAATCGAACAAGAAGCCAAGATCGTAATCAGCAGAAGATAAAATTACCTGCGATACACCGAATTCACTTTGAAACACTTTGAAAAGCTACAACAGTCGTTTTCGAGAAAAGTCGTTTCAAAGTTGAAATGGGACAAAATTATTTTGACACAAAGTTTTGGACCAAAAAGCCAATCAAATCGTAGGCGTAAAGAAAAAGAAGAGGAAAAAAGAGGAAAGAGGAGAAGAGGAAGAAGAAAAAGAAAAGTAACAATAATAATAATAACAAGAAAACATTTATTGCGTATGGGAATGGCAAAGTGCCTCCATTCATCAAAGGATACGTGAAGGCACCACTGAAAAAGTTGTATGAAGCCTTGTTGAGAAGAGAAAATTGTGTGATGTATTTGACTGATGAGTACAGGACGACCAAATTATGTTCAAACTGTTATGAAGTGTGCAAAACATCACAATCTCCACATCGTTTACAAGTTTACCCAAATTGTAAAAAGTGTGGAATCGTGACATCAACGCAGCCAGAAATATATAAAGCATTATCTTATGTTAGAACAGGAATAGTTCCCGTTAACTTCTCAAGAGAAGGTTGACATTTTTTATGTTGACTGCTCTCTTGTTAAAAGGTACTTTTGGTACCTTTTGTAGCTGTTGCAGACTTCTAATGAGGTCTTAAACGGTTAACATGCGTCAAACCTCTAATACAAGCCTAGCCAACTTTAACTAATAAACTGGAGTTGATATGAACTGAGTTAATCCAGTTTAGTTAAAGTTGAGTTCAAGTTTGGCAAGCTTTAGGTATATATGAATAAGCACTTTATCACAGCACCATAACTTAAGGTACATATAAGTGTAAAACCAATTGTCCAAATATGCTCGTAGAAGCTTTTTGTTATATAGTTTTTTGGCACGTTTACAACCTATTTTGCCCTTGTATGCAAATTTAGCATAACTTTACATAATTGGCTACAAACTTTTAAGTTAAATTATTGTACAAATTTATATATTAATTTATAAATCAGAATATATTAAAATTCGATTTTGAAAAATTCGTTTATTCTACCAAAGTATAATAGATTTGTAGTTCAACTAAAATTATTCTTAAACTCCAATTAAGAACTGTTTCCAAAGCCCATCACAATTACTACGAAACGGTGCATTCAAAATATGACCCAAGTTATGGGGGTTTAGTTCCATTACTCTCGAAACAACTGGGCTTTCAGCTGATTTTCTGAGTGCTGGCCATTCAAAGGTAGTGTTGTCCAAAACAGGTTTCCTATTTTGATGAAACAATTATTTTAATTTTTATTTTGAATGAAATGAATTTCAAGAAGAATACCCAGTTTTAGCAAAATTAGTCCATAAAGTGATAATATTTTTGCTGAAATTTTGATCGATTTCAGAACTGGATTGAGGCATAAGCAAAGGCGTTCCAAAAACAAAGCCCAAGTCTGCACCGTGGCATATTCCCATCCATTCAGGTTCACAAGCGAAAATTCCTTCACTCTTATATTTATAATTCCATTCATAGAAATAAACGCTATCTTTTGGAGAGAATTGAGCAAATTCCTCAGCGAACAAATATGTCGGGCATGTGATTATTAGATCTCCATAGAAAGCACTAAAACCTCTCTTCAAAGCTGTCTGGTTGTTGGGATCTACGTCTGATAAATAAAATTTTGAAATCATATCCTTATCGATACCAGGATGGAGCATAGCTTTCATTGTAGTCAATAAATCAGTTTTGCTAACCGTATCATTAAAATTAGGAAGGATCAGGTATGCCAAAAGAGTTCCTTCATCTTTGGTCACTCCGGCCATTATCTGAATGCCTAACAAAACCCGTTAGCTTTTCAATAATTTTGCAGTTTTCAAACAATTTAATCTACTTTTCAGCAACAAGTATAAGTGAAAACATAAAAATACTAACCTTTAGTAAAATTTCCATTTTTCAAAGCTTCGTGTGGAGAAAGTGGTAAGAAGTCTGTTCCATAGATAGCGATGGACGGAGAAAAGTTTAAGCTATTGATTTTTTTCGCGTCAACTTTTCTCAAGCAATCCAACCATTGATTATTATCAGAACAGTTGAATGATTTACTAAAATCTTTGGCAGCGGCGAGAGCTTCAGTCTTAGTTACGCCACCATTCAAAGTACTGGCACCGCTCTCAAGTATTGCCCTTTGAAACAGATTCCTCGACATTGGAGATATGACTAAAAGCGAGACAGACATACTGCCTGCACTTTCACCAAATATTGTTATCATATTTGGATCGCCACCAAATAAATGGATGTTTTGTTTGACCTAATAATGAATGTAATTCAAGCATATAATAAGCTGAATGTTGTCTCGATTTCTATTTGAGTTTTTATAAGTTTTCTCAAGAAATGTTCATTTTAATGAATTCGATCACCGAATCCAGTCATCACTTGATTTTTAAAGACAAAATCTTTTGAATAAATAATTAGAGAGTAAACCGAACCCATTTCAGAGCTAGAACTTGGTCATAGTGTCCCAAATTTCCTGGTGCTGATTCTTGTCCACCGTATAGGAATCCAAACACTCCAAGTCTATAATTAGTACTGACTACAACCACATCTTTTGTAGCCAATACCCGTCCGTCATATATAGGCAACTGAAATATGGATCCGATCTCAAATCCCCCGCCATGTATCCAAAACATGACTGGCTTTAAGGAAGACTTTGTCTCATTATGAGGTAATTCAGGAGACCATATGTTAAGCACTAAACAGTCTTCACTCTCTGTTAGGTTCAATACAAAGCTACCAAACTTATCGTCCAATGAGTGCATCTGAAAGCAGGAGTTTTTTGGTTTTGTTGCATCGATTATACCCTAATTGAGTGAATAGTACTTATAAGTTATTTAGCTTAAACATTTTAAAATAATTCTAACAAATGTTTACCTCCAAAGGCTTTTGAAGTGGTTGTGGTTTCGCGAATCTCAAACTGCCGATCGGTGGTTCTGCGAATGGAATGCCTAAAAATTGGTTAATTGTTTTATTTAATACCACTAAAGAGTTTCCCTGGACTAAACCAGAACTCGTTTTGACTTTTACATTGTTCGAGTCTAAACACGAAATGTAATTGAAAGTCAATACTAACAAAAAATATTTAAATATCATTATCGAAAATAGCACTGCTACTATTCACTTATAGTACAAATATGAACTCAAGGTTTTTATTCTCGTCTTCTTAGCATTTGTTTTTATACCTTTTTCCACATATGTGAATTTCTCTAAAGAAACGGTACGAGAGAGAATGCACTCAATAGAGAAAAATGCATTAAAAGTATCGTTTCATTCTAACGTTTACTGCTATATAATATTCCAATGAATGTTTGCGCATTCATTTTCATTAAATTAAACTTCGAATAACCAGATTAATGTTAATCCAATTGCGATTTTATTTACAAAAATTAAAAGCTTAATTTTCTGAGTCTCATACTTCAGGACTATTGTCACGGAATTAAGCCAATTTATTTTTATTAAGACTTGATGTCAAATACTTTTCCTTTCTCTTTCTTTTGATTTTAACTCTTTATCAATCAACAAAACATGAGTTCTTTTGATTTAACTTCCGATTTCAAACTTCAATTAATTTAATTTTTGTTATTTTCGACATTTTTATGTGATAAAAAACTAAAACCAACATTAAAATACAAAATACTTATACTCAAAGAGTAATTGATGAGCTTTATGCAGTTAACACAGTTTTGGGGACACTTTTGCATAATTCTTGACTTTTACTTCATTATTTATAATGAGTTCTAATACTAGTTTTAAAGTTTATTTAATATTAATTTTATAGTTGGATCATCTACTCAAGTTTCGTCACACCAATATATAAGGTTCAGACTGTCACTTTAAGTTAAAATCTAAAACGCACTGTAACCCACCAAAGACCACTTCTTTAGAGAACTTCTCATATTCTCAGTGTAGATGTGAGCTCTTTTATTAGAGATCGTGTGAGTTTCATCAAAGATTGAAATGTGTTGTTTTGTAAAAGAAATGTATTGGCGGCTCAATAAGCTGACTCATAATAAGGTTAATACGAAGTACTAATTCGTAAAGGTTTGCACTTACTTACTGAAACTTATCAGTTTATCAAAAAAGTTTCTGTCATTTCGAGGATTATCTAAACTTTAGATCCGAATGTGTTTTCTCAGCAAAATATTACCGAAAATAAGATGTTTCGTTCAAAAATATTATAACTGGAAAATTGTGTTAAATATAATTTGATCGGCTTCGAAAGATTATACTCGACCCTTGATTCATTTTTCATTTTCTAACATCTTCTGATTAAACAAATTTGCTCAAAGTCTATATTGACAAACAAACCTTCACCCAAATAGAGATGAGTAAAGCTGATAACTGTTCTAATCAGGTATTATTATAGATAGCATTTACAATATAACTTAGACATAAGATTAAACATTAGTAAGCTCTTTTTGGTCATTATTTCATCAACTCTAAGCTCAATTCATATTTTGGTTAGATTTTAAGTAATACTAAACCTTATTATTTTCGAGCTTTCATTAAACCTGGGGTTGTTTCAAAATTTATTCGCAGAACAATTTGCCAAATTATATAGACATTAATTGTGTTCAATGGAACAGTGACTAATGCAAATTTCAAAGTTATTCACTCATTAATCTTGCATTAAGGTTGTTTGACGTCACTTTATTGTTTACTCATAAGCAAAATCAATTAAATTGTCAAATAATTCTAATAACAGGTTATTAAAGATCAAATAAAATATTGTTTCCAAAATCCATCGCAATTACTACGAAACGGAATAATAGCATTAGGGGACACCACCATTAAGGGACAGTACGTAGTATAAAAATAGACACTCATACAAAGGTCCATGATGTTCGATAACGTCCCAATAAAAAGGGGTCGAATATCATGAACCTTTATAAGAGTATCCCATTTATTTAAAAACTAGTGTTATTAAGTTTGAGAAAAAACTTATTAAGAAAAACATCTACACTGCCGGTCATAAGTATTCCTACCCCTCTAACTTTTGATAGAAGAGCTCTACAATTATGTAGTTTTGTATTGAAGTATCAAAATGCTGATCATAGATTAAATTTCGTTAATAATGATAATAATAAACTCAGAATTGAGTGATGCTACATTCGTGAAATTTGGTCCATGATCAGCATTTTGATACTCAACTTGTATATAAAATTACAGAATTGTAGAGCTCTCCTATCGAAAGTTAGAGGAGGGTAAGACTACTTATGGCCGATAGTGTATTTTAATAGCTCTTTAAAATATAAAATAAACTATAAATACAAAATAATTCTCATCAAAAGTATTGCCCTCGTAATGAATAATCTTAATTAAAAAAATTTTTTACATTTTTTGAATTTTTGAATTAAATCAAATAAAACATTAATAAAATTAATCTAATGGGAAAATACAAAAATCTAAACTTGACTTATAGTTTTGAGACTAGATTTTTTCTATTAATTTTTAAATAATTAATTAATAAAAATTAACCCACAAAGACCTTTCGCTTTTTCAAGTACTCGTCATATTGATTTATCTTTTGACACAAATTAATTATAAATGTAAAAATAAATGACTTAAATATAGACTATTATTAAGTTATATTTCAGGCTGAGTATAGGCTGAATCGTCCCAAATGTTATACTTGTCCCAAACTTCAAAGCATGGCTTTTGTTTATAGTGTCCTAAAGTCTAGCATTAGTGTCCCTTAATGGTGGTGTCCCTTAATGGTATTTCTCCGATAGTTCCTGTTAACCTTTCAAGAGAAAGTTGATGTTTTTTATGTTGACTGCTCTCTTGTTAAAAGGTACTTTTGGTACCTTTTGTAGCTGTTGCAGACTTCTAATGAGGTCTGTAAACGATTAAACAATTGAGTAATACTGTAATATTCAATAATATATAGTAATTATTACTAAATATCAAATCAATAATAATTCGTTCAGTTTTTCAAATAAATTGTAAACGAATAAAAGGTTAAATTCAAATAACTTTCTCCATTCTTAGTTTCGAGTCTGTTTTTGAAGAAACGAGTTAATTCATAAATTTTTTACATTACATTAATAATACTTTCTATATTGAATACAATATGAGTTAACGCATTTGTTTCGAAACAGGATTCATTTAGAGATTTAGTTGTCAGTATAGATATAGATATAAATATGACAGTTATTTTTTCATCAATATAATTGATTGAGTGTCGTTGAACTCTATTCGATTTTCTATTCTAAGCTGATCTACAACCATTTATTCCAGAAATCACAAGATGTCTGAAAACATCAACGCTTTTGATGAGCGTGTGTATGCTTTTTATAAACGGAAAGAAACGGGACATCAAAGTAGATCACCAGGGCTTCACTTTTCAGACGGAACAATGACAGAAACGAATATCGATAGACATATTGAACAATCGGATTGAGACTCTGGTGTAGAACCATTCAATAGTGTGATCAATAATGACAATGATGACATTCAAAGTGCAAATCTTCAACAGGTGCCCGCAGCAACCTGTGAAGAAACTCTGCACATGATCTCATCTGATGACCAACCTCTAAATCGAAGCGAACCTCAAAGTGATGCAAATAATGGCCAAAATAAACGAAAAAGAGGTTGACCTAGTCTGAAAGATAAGGGATCAATGATACGGAGATCATTGAAAGAAGAAAAGAACAAAACCACAAGAACAAGGTGAAAGAAGAAAGAGAATGAGATCGGAGAAAGAAAAAATTCGGCTCAAATTCACTCATCTTATCGTCCGATAACTGCTGACCAAATCTCTTTATTTGTTAGGGCTCTCGAACATGTCAGAAATCCAATTATGACTGAGCCAGGGATTACAAATCTTAACCTTGTCATCAATATTTTGCTTCAAATCATCGACAGAAGTAAAGATAAAATGAAAAATTTGGTTCAAACTCACTCATCTTATCTGATAAATGATAAAGGCATCTCTTTTTCTGTTGATACTCTCAAGCGTGTTCGTGAACATTCAGATGAGTCAGGGATTATACATCTTAACCTTGTCATCGATAATTTGCCTCGATTGCCTTCATTAAATAGTCCCTAAGTGGGACTATTTATTAAATAAATTATTGTTCTATCCCAATGACTAAAAATAAGATTTTGTTAATTAAAAAGCTTTTTAACATTAAAATTTTGACCACAATCCATAGTGTGAAGTGAACAGCTTGATAAGGTAAATACAGGATTTATCTTAACCTTTTGCAAGGGTACAACAGAAACTACAAAAGATAGAAACGTAATTCAAATTTTAAAAACTCTTTATTATTAGCGAGATTAATATACATTGAATCAATAATTGGTATGGACACCGTTTGCGTGGCGTACAGCCTCAAGTCTTTTCAGACAAGACAAAAGCAGAGATTCTAACAACTTCGTTCATTTTCACCATTGTTGTTCATTATCATCAGTTCTGGCCATATCTTCAGAACTTGACACAAAACACAAGAAACCACTGACATTGTTTTGATTTTTAAAACTTTTCGCATACGCTGACTGCTTAGCAAATCAAGAATTTAGACTCCAGATTTAAAATTTTGAAATTTGAGATTTTGATTTCTAATTGTAGCAAATAATCTTGTTTCATTAGTATATTAAAAACAAGTTTCAAAATGTTTATACCCATTCTAATTATCGTTGTACTCGCCGTGCAAACCCTCAACATTAAACCCGATCCACGAGCAAAGGTGGGCTGCTCTGAGCTAGCCTTTATTGTTGCAAAGCTCCTAAAACTTTGTAAAGAAAACTCCTTATCTTCATTTACGTATTTTGTCATTAATAAATGTCATACCTTTCAAAGACTTTGATAAAGTTAACATTCTC